>CM074791.1:0-448798 GCA_037355745.1 Pseudo-nitzschia multiseries
TGCTTTCCATTTGTTGTGGTTGGTTTCATTGTTGCCAGCGAGGTTGTTGGATCGCCGGTGGAGGAGGAGGAGCAATTCGATGCCAACGATCGCCGGTGGAGGAGCGATTCGATGCCAACGATTCGTTGCCGCTTGCCGGTGGAGGAGGAGGAGCGATTCGATGCCAATGATTCGTTGCCGCTTGCCGCTTGCCGCTTGCCGCTTGCCGCTTGCCGGTGGAGGAGGAGCGATCCGATGCAAACGATTCGTTGACGCTTGCCGGTGGAGGGAGGAGGAGCGATTCGATGCCAACCATTCGTTGCCGCTTGCCGGTGGAGGAGGAGGAGCGACTCGATGCCAATGATTCGTTGTTGCTTGCCGGTGGAGGAGGAGGAGGAGCGATTCAATGCCAACGATTCGATACGTTTTGCAGATCGATTCGATGGTTCCCCCTTGCTTCGATCGTTCCCGTTTGCTTCGATGGTTCCGGGTTGATTCAATGGTTACCGGTTGCGCTTCGATCGTTCCCGGTTGATTCAATGGTTCCCGCTTGATTCGATGGTTCCCGGTTGATTCGATGGTTCCCGGTTGATTCAATGGTTCCCGGTTGCGATTTGATTGTCCCCGGTTGCTTTGATCGTTCCTGGTTGCTTCGATGGTTCACGCTTCTATTTGATCGTTCCCGGTTGCTTCGATTGTTCGTTCCCTGTTGCTTCTATTTGATCGTTCCCGGTTGCTTCGATGGTTGCTGCTTCCGATTCCGATTCGATGGTTGCTTCCGATCCGTTCCTATGAAAATAAGAAGAAACCAGAAGGGAGGAGATACATTATCAGTAATGCCGGAGGCAGTATCCCTTATAGTCATTGTCTATCTCTCTCATTCTTACCTTTGCTTGTTCCGACGTTCCGACAATCGTCCCGATGAAACTGTTGTTGATGTTGCTGCCGTAGAATACTTCTTACTCCATGTCACGAAAAACAATACCTTGTTCCTGTTGATATAATTGCAAGGGACAAAGCCGGTTCATTTCTTCTTTCAAGACGTATATGTTTGGGTCGCGAATCCGAACAACACTATCTATCCAGCAAATCCCCTCTTATCCAATGCTAACTACTTCTTTTGCAGTACAAGGCTGTTATTTCGGACTAAAATATCTGAGAACGGATCGTTGTGCTCGGTGAAGAGGGTCGGATCCTGTTTGAAGTCGATCGAACAAGGGTTTCGATCATACTAGTCATCTTGCTTCTACAGGAATCTTCTCGCACGAATGAATGAATGAGACACGAATGAATTGAATGAATGAGACACGAATGAATGAATGAGACACGAATGAATTGAATGAATGAGACACGAGTGAATGAGACGCGTGATTGATCGTACGAGTCATCCTGTTTCTACAGGAATTGACCAACGGGAATGGAAGTGGGAATGAGATTTTACCACTTACCGGTTCCGGTTCTCCTACTTACTAAAAAATAGGTCCCTATGTACTAGAATCTACAGGGCACAAGGCAAAGGCCTACAGCCCCTGGTAATAAAGGTACAGGGCATGTGAGGAATGCACTGGACCGGTACAAATATTAGTGATCTACGTCCAAGAACTGTTTCTCTACCCCCCGCGGGCTATCGCGCGGTATTTTTAAAATTCTCGACCCTATTTTTTTAATTTCCTATCTTTTTAGGTCGCGTGTCTACTAAAAAACCTCGTGCGTCGCACACCTTTACTTTCGAGACAATATCTCCTCACTCCTCAAATCAAATAACTATTTTAGGGTTAAGGATATCATATTCTTTTCGTGACAAGCACTATTTTGTGTACAGCTTATGCACGAATGACTTATTTCATCTTCTCAACTTTTCTGTTGACTGTACATGCTGTGCACTACTAAACATATTGTACGAGGAATGTTGCA
Organism: Pseudo-nitzschia multiseries; assembly: GCA_037355745.1. NCBI lineage: Eukaryota > Bacillariophyta > Bacillariophyceae > Bacillariales > Bacillariaceae > Pseudo-nitzschia > Pseudo-nitzschia multiseries. The sequence continues at coordinate 1,894 of CM074791.1, forward strand.
ATCATCACTAAGTAGTAATGCATTTACTTTACGGACCATTTTTGCAATCGAAATAGTAGTAAGGAAATCTACCGTACAAGAAAACACATCACACACAAAATAATTCATGTAATTTTTTCCTTTCAACGATTCATCTTTCCGACCTCCGTTCTTTTTGACCCATTCTACTGATATTTTCCTTCAAACAACTCCGCAACATCATGCCTCCTGTTATCAAAACCCCTCTTCTATTCTACTGCCGTGGTTGCTGGGATAAGAAAGGAAAACAATCCAAGAGTTTTAAAGGATACAAATCTGGGTCAAAAGAGTGCAATACCTTGGGTCAAAAGAGTGCAATACCTTGAAATATGTCTCGTACGGCCTAAGAAAACATCTCAACTACAATATTCAATGCTACAACTTGTACAAAAGTGATACGTATTCCGCAAGTTGATGTGATGCGTATTTCTGTTCAACGTGAACCGTAAAACTGATACGTATTCCTGTAAATCGTCGTACTCCTATTCCGACAAAAATATGTAATTGGCCCAATCGATTCTGGTGTGTCGATACCAATCCTGCTTTGTTTGTTTTTCTTGATGTTAATCGGCCCTATCGATTCTGGTGTGTCAATACGGCCCTATCGATTCTGGTATGTCGATAGTGTGTAATTGATGTTAATCGGTCCTATCGCTTCTGGTGTGGCGAATAATCGGCCCTATCGATTCTGGTATGTCGATAGTGTGTATTTGATGTTAAACGGTCCTATCGCTTCTGGTGTGGCGAATAATCGGCTCCTTGTATTTGATGGTAACCGGTCCTATCGCTTCTGGTGTGGCGAATAATCGGCTCCTTGTATTTGATGTTAATCAGCCCAATCGCTTCTGGTGTGGCGATACCGATCCTGCTGTATTTGTGTCCGCTCTTGGAGTATTCCGTCTTTGCTGTTGTCTCTTCTTGGGGATCGGCGATACCGATCCTGCTGTATTTGTGTCCGCTCTTGGGGTAATTTTTGACAATCTCCAATCCAATCTTGGTCTCTCTGATATGAAATTTCATCCTCATATACTGAATTGGTTACCTGATAATAAGCCCACTCAGGTGTATGTCCGTTCTTTTAAGGATGCCATTTATTCTCTTCTTTCTGACCAGCAGCTAATGATAGAAGAAAACCTCTCCTTTCCCGACTATTCCACCCCTCTATCTCCCGACAATAATCCTGAGTTGAATCCTCATTCTGTAATCTCAGAATTGCATCACGGCTCGTGGTGGAAATCTTCTTGGAAAGAAATTTGCAATCCCAATTTGCAAGAAATTCTTGTTCCTATTATATTTTACATGGACGGCATCTCTTTGGATGCGCACGGACGACTTACGTTATCACCATTGAACATGATACTTGGTATTTTTAATGTGGAGACCCGTTCTCGACCTGAAGCATGGACAACTATTTACTTCCATCCCGACCCCGAATGGGAGTCAACCAGACACTCTCGTCCTGCCAATTCAAAGGAAAAAATTCAGAATCTTCACAATGGTTTGGAAGTTGCGCTTCATTCGTTTAAAGCCGCGTGTAACAAAGACGGTGGTATCGAATGGAATTATCTTCCGTACACAAATCAACAGTGGAAGGTAAAAATGAAATTTGCCATTGCCTATGTTATTGGCGACACAGAACTTCACGATAAATTGTGTGGAAAATACGGCTCCTTCAATAAGGGTGTCATGTGGATGTGCCGTTGTTTGAAGGGGTCTGAAACTTGCAGGAGAAGATTGGCGTTTTGGCTAACTTGAATTGGTTATTACATTGTCTTAACACTAAAATTATGAGCGGACGAATCCACTCTTTCCTAAGATCACTGGAATTGGTGCATCGGTCTGTTAACACTCCAACACACACTAAATCACTAATATTGCACCGACCCGCTAATACTCCGGTGTGTTGCACGTGCCCTTGTACCAATGGGCTGTAGGGGTCTACCTTGCGCCCTGTAGAATTGGTACATAAGGGTCTATTTTTAGTAAGAAGGAGAACCGGAACCGGTAAGTGGTAAATTCTCATTCCCACTTCCATTCCCATCTCCAATCATGTTAGTCCATTCCTGCAGAAGCAAGATGACTCGTATGATTGATCGCGTGACTCATTCATTCATTCATTCGCGTCTCATTCATTCACTCGTGTCTCATTCGTGTCTCATTCTACTTCATTCACGTCTCATTCATTCATTCGTGCGAGAAGATTCCTGTAGAAGCAAGATGACTAGTACGATCGAAACCCTTGTTCAATCGACCTCAAACAGCCGTCACTGCAACTGTTATTCTCCGAACATAAACATTCCTTCTGTTCAACCTGCAACAAAGAAGTGGTCACCTGTTGATTTTCATTGTTTTCCCGGCACAGATCTAAACGATATCAATAAGAACTTCAAAAACAACTCTCATCATAACATAAGGAATGTATTTCATGATTTATGCTTTGGTACTAATCAGAACAACATTCATTTTGCAACTCCCGGTGAATGTTTGCACATGCACCAGCTTGGTACTGCCAAACGGGCCATCAAGTCAATTGAATTGTTGCTCCGCGGAAGTGTTCCATGTGTTTATGCCCCCAATTTGAATCACGGCGTGGCTGTTGCTAACAGTATTGGCCATTTAGCACAACGGTACGGTGGTTTGTTATCACGCCAGTCTGATAGAGATTTTCCTCACACAAAATTTGGGACTCAGCTTTTATCAACCACGAAGAAAGAAGGGCATGATTTCTCTGGAATGCTTATTTCTCTTTTGATCGCTATGGTTTCCAAACATGGATCTGACATTATTGGTGACCATCGTTTTGTAAAGAAACAGATAGAGGTAATTCAGCTCATTCTATCAATGGAAGAATTTCTTAAACATGGTCGAATGAAATATGGTTCCTTAAAGAATCTCCCAAAAACAATTGTTCACTTTATTAATTGTATAAACTCAACATGTCACAGGAAAGGGATGGGAACAAAACTAATCAAGAATCACCTGTACTTTCACCTACCAGATTATATCTCTTTATGGGGGAGCCCCGCAGGCTGGAATAATACTCCGAATGAGTCTCACCACAAAACTGAGATTAAAGCTCCTTCCAAGAACACGCAAGGTAATGCTGCATCACTAATCAATCAAACTGCCAATAGAAAGTCCGAGAAAATGATGCTAAGCCAGGCAACATATCACTACAACTTGAATCCACCTGATCCTCCTCCAATTGAACGCCCTGATGGTGGCGGTTCTCATTTTCAAATAATGAGAACCGAAAATGGGGAATCAACAATGAAGTGGCTTTGTTCTACGAACAAAAGCAAACCATTTTTTCCTTCTGACATACTTGACTTTGTTTGTGATTCTGTGCTACCTTTATTGGAGAATCCTTCGCACATTTGTGGAGTTACAGAGCACAATCGTTTTGATGTTGCTTGTGGTTCTAATTTTATATTTCGCTCGCATCCTTCATATAGATCGGACAGTTCTCTGCTGAACTCCGTATGGATGGATTGGTGTTTGATGAAATTGGACTTTGATTTGAATAACAATCCAAAGCTCATACCGTGCCATCTGGTATGCTTTTTCACTGTACAGAATTTGAAGCAGCCATTCAGTAGTATTGGTGGCTATCCAATTGATACAAACGGAATGTATGCTGTGGCTCGTCGGTTTCAAGATGAGCCAAAGAAAACAGCTTCTGAATTTGTCAAACGTGGGCGCCTGATGAATTCTCTGTACCTATTTCATGTCGACACTATCCGTTCTGAGCTGGCAGTTGTCCCAGAGCAAGGACTAGATGGCTCCATAACCAATTGTGATTGGCTAGTGATATCGAATCGTATATCGTGGCTCGATTTCTTTGAAAGCAAAAATGCTGCTACACCACCGTCTTATGAATGTTTGTACAAGGCATGCACACTACAGGACGACATCCAGTTGGAACCATTTGAGATAGCATTGAATGATAACGAATCCAGTGATTCTCTATCCAGTTCAGATAGCGAAAGCTCGGACAGCAGTTCCGATTGAGTAGCAAGGGTTAATGTAACGGCTAACTTTAAACTATTGTTTAATATTACTATAGAGGGTTAGCTCTAAGCACAGTTTTGCGAGATACATAGGCGCTCATAATATAACAGCCTTTGTATTTCGGATTCGAACAGCTATGTAATACTAATGGATTGAACAATAGAGTATCTCCAGAACGCAACGGCACTTTGATATGTTACGTTGGGAAGACAAAATAAAAAATCACCTCGTCAGCAGACACTTCTGCTGGAGCAATGACTGTCAAACGAGTGTAGTACATGTCATCGTCCACATGGCATCTAGAATGGTAGTTGCGACCGATCGAAAATGCTAATGCCTGCTGCCCAATTGCATTTAGCTTTGTACGAGACAGAATCTGAGACAACACATCCATTTCCTCTTCAACAAACGGTTCCACGTCAATTGAACTATGATGCATATGCTTCACAATTTCAACTGTTGTCTCTTCTAGCTCTAGTTTGATGCTGGGATCGACATGACTTTTGAAAACATACTCACCAATATTTGAATCCAATCTTTCTGGTCAAATTCCAATGATAGCATAATCATCATTGATACTGCCCCGCTTCACCCCTCTTCCAACGGTTGGTTTTGCTCCAACAATGGCAGGAGCAAACTGTCTCAACAATTCGATATTATTCTTGGAAGCGAGGTGTCGTTTTGCAAAATGGCGTGAAACTTTGGCAAAAATTCGCAATGATGGTTTAGAATGATCAAACGCAAGAATATGCTCATCCTTCGTACTATCCAATGTATTGTAGTTTTTGATTGACAAAGCCTGTTCCGGTTGATACTTCTTCTTTCCGCCTATCTTGCCACCCCAATCTGTCTCCATGTATTTACCTGCCACGGCAGCGGTACTGGATTTATTTTTCAGTGCTATTGTATGGACGCCATCTTTGCCAGTTGAACGCCTATTCTTTTCCTTCTTCCTCGGTTTTATCAGAGACAAATTTGTATAAGTTTCGTGGCTCTTTGACACCGGTGCAGCAATCCTCAGAAAGTTGGAAGACATTCTCTGTTTATGCCTTCTCTCATGTTTCCTATTTGCTTTTTGCCTCCTTCCTCGTGCTGACAATTGCTTTCCATTTGTTGTGGTTGGTTTCATTGTTGCCAGCGAGGTTGTTGGATCGCCGGTGGAGGAGGAGGAGCAATTCGATGCCAACGATCGCCGGTGGAGGAGCGATTCGATGCCAACGATTCGTTGCCGCTTGCCGGTGGAGGAGGAGGAGCGATTCGATGCCAATGATTCGTTGCCGCTTGCCGCTTGCCGCTTGCCGCTTGCCGGTGGAGGAGGAGCGATCCGATGCAAACGATTCGTTGACGCTTGCCGGTGGAGGGAGGAGGAGCGATTCGATGCCAACCATTCGTTGCCGCTTGCCGGTGGAGGAGGAGGAGCGACTCGATGCCAATGATTCGTTGTTGCTTGCCGGTGGAGGAGGAGGAGGAGCGATTCAATGCCAACGATTCGATACGTTTTGCAGATCGATTCGATGGTTCCCCCTTGCTTCGATCGTTCCCGTTTGCTTCGATGGTTCCGGGTTGATTCAATGGTTACCGGTTGCGCTTCGATCGTTCCCGGTTGATTCAATGGTTCCCGCTTGATTCGATGGTTCCCGGTTGATTCGATGGTTCCCGGTTGATTCAATGGTTCCCGGTTGCGATTTGATTGTCCCCGGTTGCTTTGATCGTTCCTGGTTGCTTCGATGGTTCACGCTTCTATTTGATCGTTCCCGGTTGCTTCGATTGTTTGTTCCCTGTTGCTTCTATTTGATCGTTCCCGGTTGCTTCGATGGTTGCTGCTTCCGATTCCGATTCGATGGTTGCTTCCGATCCGTTCCTATGAAAATAAGAAGAAACCAGAAGGGAGGAGATACATTATCAGTAATGCCGGAGGCAGTATCCCTTATAGTCATTGTCTATCTCTCTCATTCTTACCTTTGCTTGTTCCGACGTTCCGACAATCGTCCCGATGAAACTGTTGTTGATGTTGCTGCCGTAGAATACTTCTTACTCCATGTCACGAAAAACAATACCTTGTTCCTGTTGATATAATTGCAAGGGACAAAGCCGGTTCATTTCTTCTTTCAAGACGTATATGTTTGGGTCGCGAATCCGAACAACACTATCTATCCAGCAAATCCCCTCTTATCCAATGCTAACTACTTCTTTTGCAGTACAAGGCTGTTATTTCGGACTAAAATATCTGAGAACGGATCGTTGTGCTCGGTGAAGAGGGTCGGATCCTGTTTGAAGTCGATCGAACAAGGGTTTCGATCATACTAGTCATCTTGCTTCTACAGGAATCTTCTCGCACGAATGAATGAATGAGACACGAATGAATTGAATGAATGAGACACGAATGAATGAATGAGACACGAATGAATTGAATGAATGAGACACGAGTGAATGAGACGCGTGATTGATCGTACGAGTCATCCTGTTTCTACAGGAATTGACCAACGGGAATGGAAGTGGGAATGAGATTTTACCACTTACCGGTTCCGGTTCTCCTACTTACTAAAAAATAGGTCCCTATGTACTAGAATCTACAGGGCACAAGGCAAAGGCCTACAGCCCCTGGTAATAAAGGTACAGGGCATGTGAGGAATGCACTGGACCGGTACAAATATTAGTGATCTACGTCCAAGAACTGTTTCTCTACCCCCCGCGGGCTATCGCGCGGTATTTTTAAAATTCTCGACCCTATTTTTTTAATTTCCTATCTTTTTAGGTCGCGTGTCTACTAAAAAACCTCGTGCGTCGCACACCTTTACTTTCGAGACAATATCTCCTCACTCCTCAAATCAAATAACTATTTTAGGGTTAAGGATATCATATTCTTTTCGTGACAAGCACTATTTTGTGTACAGCTTATGCACGAATGACTTATTTCATCTTCTCAACTTTTCTGTTGACTGTACATGCTGTGCACTACTAAACATATTGTACGAGGAATGTTGCAATCATCACTAAGTAGTAATGCATTTACTTTACGGACCATTTTTGCAATCGAAATAGTAGTAAGGAAATCTACCGTACAAGAAAACACATCACACACAAAATAATTCATGTAATTTTTTCCTTTCAACGATTCATCTTTCCGACCTCCGTTCTTTTTGACCCATTCTACTGATATTTTCCTTCAAACAACTCCGCAACATCATGCCTCCTGTTATCAAAACCCCTCTTCTATTCTACTGCCGTGGTTGCTGGGATAAGAAAGGAAAACAATCCAAGAGTTTTAAAGGATACAAATCTGGGTCAAAAGAGTGCAATACCTTGGGTCAAAAGAGTGCAATACCTTGAAATATGTCTCGTACGGCCTAAGAAAACATCTCAACTACAATATTCAATGCTACAACTTGTACAAAAGTGATACGTATTCCGCAAGTTGATGTGATGCGTATTTCTGTTCAACGTGAACCGTAAAACTGATACGTATTCCTGTAAATCGTCGTACTCCTATTCCGACAAAAATATGTAATTGGCCCAATCGATTCTGGTGTGTCGATACCAATCCTGCTTTGTTTGTTTTTCTTGATGTTAATCGGCCCTATCGATTCTGGTGTGTCAATACGGCCCTATCGATTCTGGTATGTCGATAGTGTGTAATTGATGTTAATCGGTCCTATCGCTTCTGGTGTGGCGAATAATCGGCCCTATCGATTCTGGTATGTCGATAGTGTGTATTTGATGTTAAACGGTCCTATCGCTTCTGGTGTGGCGAATAATCGGCTCCTTGTATTTGATGGTAACCGGTCCTATCGCTTCTGGTGTGGCGAATAATCGGCTCCTTGTATTTGATGTTAATCAGCCCAATCGCTTCTGGTGTGGCGATACCGATCCTGCTGTATTTGTGTCCGCTCTTGGAGTATTCCGTCTTTGCTGTTGTCTCTTCTTGGGGATCGGCGATACCGATCCTGCTGTATTTGTGTCCGCTCTTGGGGTAATTTTTGACAATCTCCAATCCAATCTTGGTCTCTCTGATATGAAATTTCATCCTCATATACTGAATTGGTTACCTGATAATAAGCCCACTCAGGTGTATGTCCGTTCTTTTAAGGATGCCATTTATTCTCTTCTTTCTGACCAGCAGCTAATGATAGAAGAAAACCTCTCCTTTCCCGACTATTCCACCCCTCTATCTCCCGACAATAATCCTGAGTTGAATCCTCATTCTGTAATCTCAGAATTGCATCACGGCTCGTGGTGGAAATCTTCTTGGAAAGAAATTTGCAATCCCAATTTGCAAGAAATTCTTGTTCCTATTATATTTTACATGGACGGCATCTCTTTGGATGCGCACGGACGACTTACGTTATCACCATTGAACATGATACTTGGTATTTTTAATGTGGAGACCCGTTCTCGACCTGAAGCATGGACAACTATTTACTTCCATCCCGACCCCGAATGGGAGTCAACCAGACACTCTCGTCCTGCCTATTCAAAGGAAAAAATTCAGAATCTTCACAATGGTTTGGAAGTTGCGCTTCATTCGTTTAAAGCCGCGTGTAACAAAGACGGTGGTATCGAATGGAATTATCTTCCGTACACAAATCAACAGTGGAAGGTAAAAATGAAATTTGCCATTGCCTATGTTATTGGCGACACAGAACTTCACGATAAATTGTGTGGAAAATACGGCTCCTTCAATAAGGGTGTCATGTGGATGTGCCGTTGTTTGAAGGGGTCTGAAACTTGCAGGAGAAGATTGGCGTTTTGGCTAACTTGAATTGGTTATTACATTGTCTTAACACTAAAATTATGAGCGGACGAATCCACTCTTTCCTAAGATCACTGGAATTGGTGCATCGGTCTGTTAACACTCCAACACACACTAAATCACTAATATTGCACCGACCCGCTAATACTCCGGTGTGTTGCACGTGCCCTTGTACCAATGGGCTGTAGGGGTCTACCTTGCGCCCTGTAGAATTGGTACATAAGGGTCTATTTTTAGTAAGAAGGAGAACCGGAACCGGTAAGTGGTAAATTCTCATTCCCACTTCCATTCCCATCTCCAATCATGTTAGTCCATTCCTGCAGAAGCAAGATGACTCGTATGATTGATCGCGTGACTCATTCATTCATTCATTCGCGTCTCATTCATTCACTCGTGTCTCATTCGTGTCTCATTCTACTTCATTCACGTCTCATTCATTCATTCGTGCGAGAAGATTCCTGTAGAAGCAAGATGACTAGTACGATCGAAACCCTTGTTCAATCGACCTCAAACAGCCGTCACTGCAACTGTTATTCTCCGAACATAAACATTCCTTCTGTTCAACCTGCAACAAAGAAGTGGTCACCTGTTGATTTTCATTGTTTTCCCGGCACAGATCTAAACGATATCAATAAGAACTTCAAAAACAACTCTCATCATAACATAAGGAATGTATTTCATGATTTATGCTTTGGTACTAATCAGAACAACATTCATTTTGCAACTCCCGGTGAATGTTTGCACATGCACCAGCTTGGTACTGCCAAACGGGCCATCAAGTCAATTGAATTGTTGCTCCGCGGAAGTGTTCCATGTGTTTATGCCCCCAATTTGAATCACGGCGTGGCTGTTGCTAACAGTATTGGCCATTTAGCACAACGGTACGGTGGTTTGTTATCACGCCAGTCTGATAGAGATTTTCCTCACACAAAATTTGGGACTCAGCTTTTATCAACCACGAAGAAAGAAGGGCATGATTTCTCTGGAATGCTTATTTCTCTTTTGATCGCTATGGTTTCCAAACATGGATCTGACATTATTGGTGACCATCGTTTTGTAAAGAAACAGATAGAGGTAATTCAGCTCATTCTATCAATGGAAGAATTTCTTAAACATGGTCGAATGAAATATGGTTCCTTAAAGAATCTCCCAAAAACAATTGTTCACTTTATTAATTGTATAAACTCAACATGTCACAGGAAAGGGATGGGAACAAAACTAATCAAGAATCACCTGTACTTTCACCTACCAGATTATATCTCTTTATGGGGGAGCCCCGCAGGCTGGAATAATACTCCGAATGAGTCTCACCACAAAACTGAGATTAAAGCTCCTTCCAAGAACACGCAAGGTAATGCTGCATCACTAATCAATCAAACTGCCAATAGAAAGTCCGAGAAAATGATGCTAAGCCAGGCAACATATCACTACAACTTGAATCCACCTGATCCTCCTCCAATTGAACGCCCTGATGGTGGCGGTTCTCATTTTCAAATAATGAGAACCGAAAATGGGGAATCAACAATGAAGTGGCTTTGTTCTACGAACAAAAGCAAACCATTTTTTCCTTCTGACATACTTGACTTTGTTTGTGATTCTGTGCTACCTTTATTGGAGAATCCTTCGCACATTTGTGGAGTTACAGAGCACAATCGTTTTGATGTTGCTTGTGGTTCTAATTTTATATTTCGCTCGCATCCTTCATATAGATCGGACAGTTCTCTGCTGAACTCCGTATGGATGGATTGGTGTTTGATGAAATTGGACTTTGATTTGAATAACAATCCAAAGCTCATACCGTGCCATCTGGTATGCTTTTTCACTGTACAGAATTTGAAGCAGCCATTCAGTAGTATTGGTGGCTATCCAATTGATACAAACGGAATGTATGCTGTGGCTCGTCGGTTTCAAGATGAGCCAAAGAAAACAGCTTCTGAATTTGTCAAACGTGGGCGCCTGATGAATTCTCTGTACCTATTTCATGTCGACACTATCCGTTCTGAGCTGGCAGTTGTCCCAGAGCAAGGACTAGATGGCTCCATAACCAATTGTGATTGGCTAGTGATATCGAATCGTATATCGTGGCTCGATTTCTTTGAAAGCAAAAATGCTGCTACACCACCGTCTTATGAATGTTTGTACAAGGCATGCACACTACAGGACGACATCCAGTTGGAACCATTTGAGATAGCATTGAATGATAACGAATCCAGTGATTCTCTATCCAGTTCAGATAGCGAAAGCTCGGACAGCAGTTCCGATTGAGTAGCAAGGGTTAATGTAACGGCTAACTTTAAACTATTGTTTAATATTACTATAGAGGGTTAGCTCTAAGCACAGTTTTGCGAGATACATAGGCGCTCATAATATAACAGCCTTTGTATTTCGGATTCGAACAGCTATGTAATACTAATGGATTGAACAATAGAGTATCTCCAGAACGCAACGGCACTTTGATATGTTACGTTGGGAAGACAAAATAAAAAATCACCTCGTCAGCAGACACTTCTGCTGGAGCAATGACTGTCAAACGAGTGTAGTACATGTCATCGTCCACATGGCATCTAGAATGGTAGTTGCGACCGATCGAAAATGCTAATGCCTGCTGCCCAATTGCATTTAGCTTTGTACGAGACAGAATCTGAGACAACACATCCATTTCCTCTTCAACAAACGGTTCCACGTCAATTGAACTATGATGCATATGCTTCACAATTTCAACTGTTGTCTCTTCTAGCTCTAGTTTGATGCTGGGATCGACATGACTTTTGAAAACATACTCACCAATATTTGAATCCAATCTTTCTGGTCAAATTCCAATGATAGCATAATCATCATTGATACTGCCCCGCTTCACCCCTCTTCCAACGGTTGGTTTTGCTCCAACAATGGCAGGAGCAAACTGTCTCAACAATTCGATATTATTCTTGGAAGCGAGGTGTCGTTTTGCAAAATGGCGTGAAACTTTGGCAAAAATTCGCAATGATGGTTTAGAATGATCAAACGCAAGAATATGCTCATCCTTCGTACTATCCAATGTATTGTAGTTTTTGATTGACAAAGCCTGTTCCGGTTGATACTTCTTCTTTCCGCCTATCTTGCCACCCCAATCTGTCTCCATGTATTTACCTTCCACCACAGTTGCTCGGTATTTATTTTTCAGTGCTATTGTATGGACGCCATCTTTGCAAGTTGAATGCCTATTCTTTTCCTTCTTCCTCGGTTTTATCAGAGACAAATTTGTATAAGTTTCGTGGCTCTTTGACACCGGTGCAGCAACCTTAAGAAAATTTGAAGACGTTTTCCATTGACTTCTGTATTCCTGTTGTCTCTTTGCTCTTTGTTTTTTGGCTCTTGCTGCAATTTTCTCTGGTGATCTTTTGAATCCCATTGTTGTTGGAGGAGACAAATTGGATCGCCAGTGGAGGAGGAGGATGAGCGATCAGATGGTGGATCGCCTGTGGTGGAAGAGGGGTAGGAGCGAAGTTGGTGGATTGCCGGTGGAGGAGGAGGAGAATGAGCGACGTTGCTGTTGCCGCTGGAAGACCAATTGCCGTTGCTGTTGCCGGCGATGGAGTGGAAGACCGATTGCCGTTGCCGTTGCCAGGACGACGTTGGTGTTTTGGATCGATTGGTGTTGGATCGATTGGTGTTGCTGTTGCAGATCGATTGGTGTTGCTGTTGCGGATCGATTGGTGTTGCTGTTGCGGATCGATTGGTGTTGCGTATCGATTGCTGTTGCAGATCGATTGCTGTTGCAGATCGATTGGTGTTGGAGCAATTGGTGTTGCGGATGCTGATGGAGTGGAAGACCCACCAATAGCCGTTGCCGATGGAGTGGAAGACCAATCAATAGGAGGAGCGATTCGATGCCAAGCGCCGGTGGAGTAGTAGGAGTAGGATCGATTCGATGCCGGATGGCCAATGGAGGAGGTGCGTTTCTATTCGTTTTGCAAAACGATTCGTGTTGGATCGATTGGATCGATTCGTGTTGGATCGATTCGTTTTGCAGAACGATTTGTGTTGGATCGATTGGATCGATTCGTGTTGGATCGATTGGTGTTGGATCGATTCATTTTGCAGATCGATTGGTGTTGGATTGATTGGATCTGTTCGTTGGTTTTGCCGATGCCGATGGGAAGACCAATTGCCGTTGGTGTTGCCGTTGACGTTGCAGATTTGGAGGACGACGACTAATCGATTTGGAGGACGACGACGAATCAATTTGGCAGTGGAGTGGAAGACCAATTGTCGTTGCCGTTGCCGATTTGGAGGACGACAACGAATCGATTTGGCGTTGGAGTGGAAGACCAATTGCCGTTGGCACTGGAGAAGGAGCGTTTCCGTGATTCGCTGGTGCCGAGCGCCAGTGGAGGAGGAGCATTTCCGTGATTCGCTGGTGCCGAGCGCCGGTGGAGGAGGAGCGTTTCCGTGATTCGCTGCCGAGCGCCAGTGGAGGAGGAGCGTTTCCGTGATTCGCTGGTGCCGAGCGCCGGTGGAGGAGGAGCGTTTCCGTGATTCGCTGCCGAGCGCCATGGGAGGAGGAGCGTTTCCGTGATTCGCTGGTGCCGAGCGCCGGTGGAGGAGGAGCGTTTCCGTGATTCGCTGATGCCGAGCGCCGGTGGAGGAGGAGCGTTTCCGTGATTCGTTGATGCCGAGCGCCGGTGGAGGAGGAGCGTTTCCGTGATTCGTTGGAGGAGCGTTTTGGTGATTCGTTGCCGAGCGCCGGTGGAGGAGGAGCGTTTCCGTGATTCGCTGGTGCCGAGCGCCGGTGGAGGAGGAGCGTTTCCGTGATTCGCTGCCGAGCGCCGGTGGAGGAGGAGCGTTTCCGTGATTCGCTGATGCCGAGCGCCGGTGGAGGAGGAGCGTTTCCGTGATTCGTTGGAGGAGCGTTTTGGTGATTCGTTGCCGAGCGCCGGTGGAGGAGGAGCGTTTCCGTGATTCGCTGGTGCCGAGCGCCGGTGGAGGGAAGACCAATTGCCGTTGCTTTGATCGTTCCCGCTTCTATTCGATGGGTCCTGGTTGCTTCTATTCTATCAGTCCCGCTTGCTTTGATTGTTGGTGGAGCGCCTGTGGATGAGGAGTTCGATTTGGGTGGAGCGCCGGTGGATGAGGAGGAGAAGCGACGTTGGCAGAACGACATTGGTGGAGCGTCGGTGGAGGAGCAATTCGATGCCAAAGATTCATTGCCGACGATTCGTTGCCGTTGTTCACTCCTACTAGGGGTTGATGTAGTAGAGTAAATACTAACAACAGAATAATATAATCTACATGCCACAAACCAAGACTGTTGGCGTCCAATCGATTCGATGCTGACGCTGACGCCGACGCCGACGCCGACGCCGACGCCGACGCCTCCTCCTTTTGTTGTTGCCTTTGATTCGTCAGATCAATTCGATGCTCGCACCTACAGGGAAAATTCAGCGCACCTACAGGGGAAGATAAGTTCCTTCCGGATCCGATTCGGTTGCTTCCAATTCGATGGTTGCTTCCGATTCCGATTCAATTCGTTGCTTCCGGTTCGATGGTTGCTTCCAATTCCGATTTGATTCGTTGCTTCTGATCCGGTCCTATGAAAATAAGAAGAAAAACGGAGAGGAAATACATTATCAGTAATGCCGTGGAGTGGAAGAGCAATCAATTGCCCTTGTCGTTGCCATGCCTATCTCTCTCATTTTTACCTTTGCTTGTTCCGACCTTCCGACGTTCCGAAAATCGACCCGATGAAATTGTAGTTGCTGCCGTAGAATACTTCTTACTCCATGTCACGAAAAACAGTATCTTGTTCCAGTTGATATAGAGGCAAGGGATGCAGGTTCATTGATTTCAAGACGTATATGTAAGGCTGCAGTCCAAACAATATCTATCCATCAATTTCCCTCTCGTCCAATGCTTCTATTGTCATGCAGTACAAGGCTGTTATTTCGGACTAAAATATCTGAGAACGGATCGTTGTGCTACTAACACGTCAAATGTGACGAAGAGGGTCGGATCCCACGTTCCCGGACGGAGTGTTGATTGCAAGAACCAACACTCTACTCAAATAAGTCGGATGTAAGAAGGCAGATTATGAAGTGATTTTTTTGTGTTGCGAGGTAGAACAGATCATGAAGTGAGTGTTTTTTTTTGGTAGGTAGAAAAAGTGATTTTATGTGTTTGTCGCGAGGTAAGAAAAGTTTATTAGTGTTTGTGTGTGAAAGATTTTTTTTTGTCGCGAGGTAGAAAAAAATCATCGACCGATCAAAGTAGGTACATCCTGTACAATTCTACAGGATTTTGTACTAGTGTTTATTTCTACACATTTGTAGTACTGGAAAATTTTCAGTATTGAATCCGCGTAGGTTTCTACACGGGAAGATCTTTACACCTTACTAGAAAATTTTCGGTATTGAATTCGTGTACGTTTCTACACCAGTAGATTTCTACACCTTTTTAGTACTAGATAATTTTCAGTAGTAGCAGTAGCTTCCTACACCATTTTTGTACTAGATATTATCTGGTAACGAATTGCCAATTTTGTACTACGGTGTCAATTTTGGTATTTTCTGTACCAATAGCAGTAGGGATTTGTGAGTAAGAATGTCAGTACTTAATTCTACAGCTATTGGTACAGAAAATACATATTAAAGGATTATCATGTGAAAAACTCATTTTCCGGTACAATACCGTGGTGTTCCTATGACAACAAGCTAAACACATGGATAACTGGTATTGAGGTGGTCGGGTGGATGTAAATGCTGGTACATGGTACAGGGGGTAAAGAACTTGCGAGAAGTCCACATATGAGAACAAATAATTACTGAATTTTCGAACAGGATGTAACCCTAACCATATTGGAAACAACTTTGCCACACAGGTAACCCCATATTGGAAACAACTTTGCCACACAGAATGCCCAAAATGATGTGGTTTGACTCTCCAAATGGCAAACATGAGGGTATTTTTGGTGCAATTCCAGGGCACAAAATAACTTATTGGATAGTAATGACTCCAAAAGTATACGGTCCAAGCAATGAATACATTCATCATGACTCATTAAATGCATATTGGGAACAACTTTGTCACACAGAATGCCCAAAATCTTAAGGTTCTTGACTCTACAAATGGCAAACATGAGGGTATTTTTGGTGCAATTCCAGGGCACAAACTAACTTATTGGGTAATGACTCAAAAAGTATCCGGTCCAAGCAATGAATACATTCCTCATGACTCATCAAATGCATATTGGGAACAACTTTGTCACACAGAATGCTGGAAATGTTGTGGTTTGACTCTCGAAATGGCAAACATGATGAGGGTATTTTTCGTGCAATTCTAGGGCACAAACTGAGTTATTGGGTAATGGCTCCAAAAGTATCCGGTCCAAACTATGAATACATTTATCATGACTCATCAAATGCATATTGGGAACAACTTTGTCACTCAGAATGCCCAAAATGTTGTGGTTTGACTATCCATATGGCAAACATGAGGGTATTTGTGGTGCAATTCCAGGGCACAAGCAGTCGCATTTGGTAATGACTACCAAAGTTTTTGTACCAGGCCATGAATGCATATCACATGACTTACGAAATGCATGTTGGGAACAACTTTTAAATGCATATTGGGAACAACTTTGCCACACACAGTACAGGCAATGTTGTGGTTTGTAGATACAAATGGCACACAAGACAGTACGGTATGTTAGGTGCAGTCTATGAGATTCTACATGTGACTAGAGGATTGAAATACATAACCTTAGTGTGATCAAAAGTTTCCCTTCTGAAAAAATTATGGCGCGGGAGGGCTGGCTGGCACAGGTACGTGATCTACTTCTACAAATATATGTTGTCACTCTAAAAATCGACCGAAAGGTATAATTGAAATTTAAAGAGAAGTGAGCTCAGAGAGACGCTCTTATTTTACTGTGTATTTCACTGTGTCGGGGCTCTCTGTATTTTACATGGTAGAGATCTTCCCCGGTTAGTATTTGTTACTGCCTTCTTTACCGTCGTACCGATTCTTCTGTTGCTGTTGCTGTATTAGCGTCGTGTCGGTCTTACTGTATCGGTCATTCGATGGTATCAGTCATTTACGAGGTTAAGTGTTTTATCCAATGGGGCGTATGCTTGTTCGTTGTATTTAAGGTAGATGAGGAGGCCCATTCGGAATCGGTACTGGTTTTCTTGATTTCAATAAGTAATTTCCTCACGGGATATCAAGTGTATTCTTTTGAATGTACTTATGGATTCCAAGTGTTCACTTATTGGTCAGGTCTTTGGATATGTCTTGTTTCTAACCGATTACTGTCTTTTGTTTGTAGTCCTAAGTGGTATCGTTTTACCACTTAGGGATTTCCAAGTAGTGGAGGTGCGTTTGATTCTAAGCTTCGGCCTTTGGCATATTCGTATCTCGTATCGCACCTCGGTCGTCGTTTCGTCGGCTTTTTCGATCAAATTTGATGCCGACAAAGTCCGTATTTTTCGCCGACAACACATCCCTTGATCCAACACATTCACTCGATGTTGGATTACTGTCGGAGTATATTATCTTGAGTTGTATCGATCAATCGGATCGAATCCGAGTGTGAGTGAATCAAATCAAATCAACGTGATTGTAATATGAGATCCAGCGCTCGATGACAGATTTAGATCAAACGTTTGGATCAACCGATTGATGGATCAAACGTTCATATCGAATCGGCATTGTTCGATCGCTTCTCCTATTAATACTGTTGAAGCGCGCACTGCCGACTGGTTTATCCTGGGTAATGTCCCATGATATATCTTGCATGTCGGGCGTGCAAGATCCATCCCAATGGTTTGGTTAGGTCATCCGCCGGATTGATCACTCCAGGAATATGAATCATATTAATTTCACCATTTTCTTTCCATGCTTGAATTGCAAAGAACCTGATTTCAATGTGCCTGGTTCTTTCAGTTGGCTTCTGAGCATTGATGATCTCAATTGCTGATGCGTTGTCTTCATAGATCGGAGTTGGGCCAACTTGGGCGAAACCTAATTCTTTGAGTATAGACCTGAGATATCTGGCTGTTTTGGCTGCTGTGACGGCAGCAATGAACTCAGCTTCGGTAGAACTCTGTGCAGTAAGTGACTGAGCTTTGGATCTGTAAACAATTGCTCCACCTGCATAAGTGAAGACGTATCCTGTGGTGGACCTCCGGTGTTTTGGATCATTTCCATATGCGGCGTCCACAAAACACATCAGTTTGGCTTGTTTGATATCTTCAGGGAATTTTGGGAGTGATACATCTTGGGCTACGTCGGTGTATGATTTTCCAGATGGTAAAGATGGCTCGGCATTTGGTCTGTAGAACCTAATACCCAAGATCTGGTTGTTCTGAGGTAGCGGGCTATATTCTTCAGACTTGAATAGTGGAAGGCAGTGGGATTGGAACTGTATTTTGACATCAGAGTCACTGCATAGCCTATGTCTGGCCGGCAACTCACGTATGCAAACATCATTTCACCTAAGAGTGTTCTGTAGGAGAACCCAGATGTGGATTGTAATGCAGCGTGTTCCTTGGTGCCTTCTAATGGTCCATCCGTATGTGATTGCAGTTGGCTCAGTACTTCAGTTGATAACGGCGCTGATGGCTTGGAGTGGGGTTTCATCTTAGAATCAGTCTCCCAACAATGGGATGTCATGATCCGGTAGCTGTAATTGGCGCAGGACAGTTCAATGTAATCAGCTGTTTGTTTGACGTCAATTCCATTGAAGTCCTCGAGCAATCCCAATTTTGTAAAGGGGATCACGTCTTCCTTTGGTAGCTTGAGCCTTGCACCTATAATGTCATAGATCTTGTCGGATATGGATTCTGATGTACAAGCTAGTGCAAAATCATCAACTTGTCTCAACATGTAGACCGTTTCACCTTCAAAAACTGTGGTATAGATTGTTCTGTCATGCGTGGTGGTCTTGAAATTGAGATCGGGATCTTTTAAGATCTTGTTGATGTGGGTCTCCCATAGTCTACCTGATTCTGGGTGGCCTTGAAGTGCTCGAAGGACTGGGAGTACCAATCTTCTGTCTATGTCCTTGCCATGCTTGTGCCGGTACCATTCTGCGTATGCATCATCAATAGTCATGTATGTAGGAATGTTGGGTCCTGGACTATGCGCATAGGCATCAGTAGCGTCCCCCCCATAGACTTTGAGATTGAGACTTGCTGCAATGGCAAAGAACAGTCTTTGGATGGGGTGTTCAACACATGATGAGTATGACATTGCTATGGCATGCAGGGTTGGCGCTGCATACTTGCTTCCATTGCAACATTGCCTGGCTCTTCTGACACCATTCCTTTTGACACTGTATTGCCAGTGAGGCCTGAGAATGATAGCGTCTGGGTCCTTAGGGTATTGAATTGGTGATCCAAACATTTCCAAATCTTCAAACTGATCAAGCTGTTTTAGCTCCCCAGCTTGCCATTCAGGCCATGTAGATAAAGGCTTGAGATTCCTTCGTGTGAAGTGTCCGAGTGCTTGTTCTTCAGGTGTAGTTGCCTTGGAATTGATGGCTTTGATTAAGAGTTCAATTTGTTCAGTGGATAGTGAATCTGCATCTAGCGGTAATGCATGATTTCCTGGTTTATGAAGCTTGGTGATAGCTCTGAGGGATGCAATATCAATAGTAGGAATGACAACCTCCATGTCATCTTCAATGGGTGCCAAGTGTTTTTGGATGGAGGCATGGAGTGTTTCAGTGCTATCAACCTGGTTGATTCTTGATTGTATCAGCTGCTTGTATTTTGTACCAATGCGCTGGATAGCTTTGATTGATGAAATCCGGTCCAAGAATGGTGGATCTTCTTCAGCAGTGGGTTCCTTCCAGGAGGTATTGGGGGCAAATAAACCATATTCATTCGAGTGTTTCCTGACCTCCTTCATAGATAATTTTTCTTCAAGTGCAAAGGTAATTGGTGTATCTATTGAAGAATCCCGCACCCCTCGATCGTGATTTTCCTGTAATGCTGTGGTAACATCAGCAGCAGTAAAGACACGATTGTGATTGATAGATACAATATAAGCGCCTCGGAGCTTAGAGAGAGTCTTCTTACGGGAGGAGAAAAGCTTTGAGGCAGGACTGTTTGGAATGATATCTGTGATGTAAGCTCTGCCAATCAGTGAGTCGGTGGCATATCGAAGACCAAAGGCTGGATCAGCACAAGATGGGGAGACAGTGAGTCTGAGATTTGTGAGATCCGCAAAGGGGGAGATGGAGAATTGGAATTCACTAGATGACACCTCACGGTGTTCTACAGGAAGTGGAGTGTTGTCATCAGTCCGGAGTAGGTGCTTGACATTAGTTGGGAGATCTACAAGTGGGAGATCATTCATCCCTTCATCAAACCTGACATGGGTGGCTATTTTGACGCGGTGGGTCTCAGTATCATACCAAAGGATGTTTCTGGTAGTGTATGGGACAAAACCCAGGAAGATGCCTTTTCGTGCATTGGGTTTGAGTTTAATAGATCTTTTGCCTGGGGGTCTAACCCAAACTCTACAACCAAAGGTTCGGAAATCAGCAAGGTTTTCCTTACGGCCAGTTGCCAATTCCAATGGTGAATGTGGTTGGTTGCCTTCAGGGAATGCATTGGACAACCGAAGTGCATGGTAGAAAGCAAAGGGCCAGAACTTGATGGGCAAATTAGCACCAGACAGCATGGTGCGCATTGAATTAGCCAGTGTGCGATGCCCTCTTTCAACTGTACCATTCTGGTGTGAAGCATCCGCACCAGTGGGGAAAATTGAATATCCAAACGCAGAGAAGAGGTTTCTGACATCAGGATTGTGATAGAGTTCTCCGCCTTGATCAACTGAAACATACTTGTCGGCACAGGTTGGGTTGTACTGGGCGAAGAAATGTTCCAACCAATGCAGTGGCGCTGCCTTCGAGATTCGTGTATCACCGTATTTCATACCAGTATAGTGATCTGTGATGAGAATCCAAGCTGTTTCTCCATGAATGCCTTCATAATCGCGCTTGCGTTTGCTGTTGGAGGATCTGGCACCTGAGAATGCAAAATCAATGGATAAACCTTGAAACGGTTGTGTGGCCTTTCGTGTGGATTGTGAGCCAGCAGGTGTTTTGGTTTGCTTACATTGTATGCAAGTTGGGCATTGGTCAAGAATACTTGTTTGACGCTTGAACTTTGGTACTCCAACAATGTGCTTATGAGCCTGATACAGAAAGTTATCGCACGGGTGTCCCAATCATTGATGCCACAGAAGTTTCGATGTCTTGGTTTTGATGGCGTGGATGGGGATATGTTTGTCCACAATCTTGGTGAAGAACAATTGAGCATCAAACTTTGGAACGTCGCTGGTATCAGACTGAGCTTGAGCTGCTTCAGCGCATTTTTGCAGTGTGGCAAGATTGGTGTATACATCATATCTGTAGGTGCTAATGGCTTCTTGGGAGGCCAGTTCGCAAGCTTCCTTGAACTGCATGTCAGTAGCCAGAGCATAGGCTGACGATGTGGCACAATTAGCATATGGAGATGCAATGTCAACATCTGGAATCAGTACTGGGTGTGTATAGCATTGACCATCAATGATGCTTCCATGGAGGACAATGCTGCTGGCAGTGTTCTGTTTGTGATGACAGATAATTGTGAGGTTGCCGTTTTGTGGAGCAGCTGAGTCATAGTCGTCAATGAATGATTTATGGATTGACTGCCCACTGAACTGACGTCGCATGCGTGATGTCATTCCACAGAGGTCGTTCTCACTCAGTAATGTCGTTGACAGGGAGGGAGAATAGTAGAAGAAGACTTTGAGATACCCTATGTGGTTGGGTGCTGGGATGTGTAAATATCCCGAGCCTTCAGGGATGCAGGTAGCTGCTTTTCCTCCTATTGCTGCTGTAAGTCTGACAGGACATTTCCTTATCCTGGTGTAAGGTTTGTAACCGTGTAGGATGTGTTTGAGATTTGTGCAGGAAACTTTTGCACCGGTGTCAATCTGGGCCCTGACACCATGTTGGAAGTAGGCTGTAGCTGCAATAGGGTCTGGTGGGACTAGGGATTGCACATTGTATGTATCAACTGGTGTAGGGTTGTCACAATCAAAATTGGGATCCTCATTGGTCTTCAGGTGTGATTCCAATGTAGGGGTTGTAGCTTCAAGTGATTCCATATCGCAGTAGATTTTTGCAGATTGACAAGATTGGTGTATATATCATACTTGTAGTTGCTAATGGCTTCTTTGGAGGCCAGTTCACAAGCTTCCTTGAACTCCATGTCAGTCGCTAAGGCATATGCCGATGACGTAGCACAATTGGCATATGGAGATGTAAGATCAACGTCTGGGATCAGTACTGGGTGGGTATAGCATTGGCCATCAATGATGCTTCCATGGAGGACAATGCTGTTGGCAGTGCTCTGCTTGTGATGACAAATAATGGTGAGGTTGCCGTTTTGTGGAGCAGATGAGTCAAGGTTGTCAGTGAATGATTTATGGATTGACTGTCCACTGAACTGACATCGCATGCGAGATGTCATTCCACAGAGATCGTTCTCACTCAGTAATGTCGTTGACAGGGAGGGAGAATAGTAGAAGAAGACTTTGATATATCCAATGTGATTCGGTGCTGGGATATGCAAATATCCTGAGCCTTCAGGGATGCAGGTAGCTGCTGTTCCTCCTATTGCTGCTGTGAGTCTGACAGGACATTTTCTTATCCTGGTGTAAGGTTTGTAACCGTGCAGGATGTGTTTGAGATTTGTGCAGGAAACCTTTGCACCGGTGTCAATCTGAGCCCTGACACCCTGTTGGAAGTAGGCTGTAGCTGCAATAGGGTCCGGTGGGACTAGGGATTGCACATTGTATGTATCAACTGGCGTAGGGTTGTCCCTATCGAAATTGGGATCCTCATTGGTCTTCAGGTGTGATTCCAATGTAGGGGTTGTAGCTTCAAGTGATTCCATATCGCAGTAGATATCAATTGGGATTGATGACTGGAGGCTGTCTTTAGGGAGGAGGTTGACGGCACCAATTTTGACAGATTCGTAGGAGCTGACGCTGCTGGAGTCCAAGGAGGGGCATAAGCTGTTCACTTGGGGCGCTGTGACGTTGTCAAATCCTTGGAGATCATCTTGAGGTGATGTCATAGAGTGTGTTGTAACTCTAAAAATCGACCGAAAGGTATAGGATAATTGAAATTTAAAGAGATGTGAGCTCAGAGAGACGCTCTTATTTTTACTATGTATTTTCACTGTATCGGGGCTCTCTGCTGTATTTTACTTGGTAGAGATCTTTCCCGGTTTTCTGTTATTGTTGTCTTTACTGTCGTACCGATACTTCTGTTGCTGTTGCTGTATTAGCGTCGTGTCGGTCTTACTGTATCGGTCATTGTCGGGGTTAGGGTCTCTTCGGTGTTTTGTCTGGAGCAACATACCATAGACAAGCGTCCGCAAAAAGGGTGGATATGTGTCCCTTATTGATCTCAGTTTGTTCCTTGGGGGGAATGATATCCATGATTGCGTTTACAATAATTTCCTTGAGCATGGTTACTGGATCTGGAGCAAGCGTCTTGGGTCCTTCGCTGTCAGCATCATCTGTGAGGAATAAGCCAGCAGTGTCTTCTAGAGCATGGTAGAATGAGTCGTTGAGGGCCTCATGTTTGTGGGCATTGCCTTTTGTGTTGAATGTCCCAAATCGGATTGCAATGTCCTGGATTTGATTCCAGTCAAATGGAGGTGCAGGCGGCATGATTTAGATTGTCCTAGGAGTCGTAATCGTCCAATGATTCGTATATCGTGTCGAGTCGGTGTTTCGCGAATCGGCTTTCGTTAAACATTGTCGTCAAAGTAATTAACCGTCGTGGCAAGTGGGAGAAGGTTCTTGGAGAACAATCGTCGGTGGGTAGAAGTGCTTCGGTGGCGTCGTTAACGAAACGAATGAACCATGGTAATTGACGTTGCAATGATGTGATTATCAGATTAACCGGTGCTGTCGAAGCGTCAATCACGTTGGTGTTATTTGATTAACCGTAACGTTCCTTGGAGTTCCGATGCGGAAGCGTTTGAACGCGATCGTCGTGGTGTTCGATCGTCGGCCTTGAATGTGTATTACAGAAGGAGATTCTTGGTAGAATGTTCTGTAGATACACCCCTTGATACGTATGCTTGGTCGTGTATTACAGAAGAAGATTCTTGGTAGAAGGATCTGTATACACCCCTTGATACGCGAGTAAAGAGGAGAAGAAAGAAGGAAAGAGAGGCGGGGGGGAGGTCTATTGATACAGCCCGGCGTGCGAGTCCCGTACCAAGTATACTCTGGCTGTAACCGACAGTGGAGGTGCTGTACGGGGCGGAGATAGGTAGCTTAAGGTATCCACTTGTTAGTGGAAGGTATAAGGGCTCTATAACCTGTTGTAACTCTAAAAATCGACCGAAAGGTATAGGATAATTGAAATTTAAAGAGATGTGAGCTCAGAGAGACGCTCTTATTTTTACTGTGTATTTTCACTGTATCGGGGCTCTCTGCTGTATTTTACTTGGTAGAGATCTTTCCCGGTTTTCTGTTATTGTTGTCTTTACTGTCGTACCGATACTTCTGTTGCTGTTGCTGTATTAGCGTCGTGTCGGTCTTACTGTATCCGTCATTGTCGGGGTTAAGTATTCTGTTCGGTGGGGCGTATGCTTATTCGTGGTATATATGCTGGGTATGAGGCCCATCCGGAATCCGTACTGATTTTCTTGATTGCAATAAGTAATTTCCTCACGGGATATCAAGTATATTCTTTTGAATGTACTTATGGGTTCCAAGTGTTTACTTACTGTTCAGGTCTTTGGATATTTCTTGTTTCTAACCGATTCTCCCTTTTTGTTTGTAGTCCTAAGTGATATCGTTTTACCACTTAGGGATTTTCATGTAGTGGAGGTGCGTTTGATTCTAAGCCATAGAACATTCATTTCTCGTATTGTTTTCTTCCGCACCTCGGTCGTTTCAATTTATCGGCTTTTCGAATCAAATTTGATGCCGACAAAGTCCGTATTTTTTGCCCACAACACACCCCTTGATCCAATACTCTACTCGTGATGTATTGGATTACTGTCGGAGTATATCATGTTGAATCGTATTGGTAGACAAATAGAACGTTCGGATCAAGTGAAATCAAAGAATCGAATGGAATGATTTAACCTGGGTAGTGTCCCATGATGTATCTTGCATGAGGAATGGAACCGTTTGACGCTTAATCGTTTGTTTCTTCAGGGACTCAATATCTTGCAATGCAGGACAATTATCAAAATTGTGACCGGACATGTGGCAAACAATACATTTTCTGGATGTGTCAAAAAGACTAGGTTGCTTATCGAATGCCGTGATGGCATTGCAGTATGCTTGGTGGAGGAAGGGGTCGTCAGATTCTTCGTCCATCTCCGGGTAGCCAAGTGATTCAATCAGGCTGATTGAGTGAGAGGTCAAAGTAGAAGGTGTTCTAACAGTGCTGTTGCTAGCGCGCTTTTGAAACCTATCATTGCGCCGGTGACCTGGTCTGGTACCTGAGACAGGCAATTGCTTGGGCTGGATTGGTTTGGAGGTGTTCCTCTTGTACTTTTGTTCAGCCTTGATTTCTTGCTCATAGGTTTGGAGGGTTTGTAGAAGCCTACCTGCCTTGTATTTGTCTCTTTTGAATTGATCATCAGAGTCGCGTTCATCTTCTGTCTTTTTGAAGAGCTCTTCTGAGAGGGTGGTTCCTGCAATAAGGTTGCTGACTTCTTCTGTTGAACTGATAGTGCTGGGTTGGTTTTGGAGGAACACTCTAAGTCTCAGATAATCCTTGTACCGGAAGTAGTATTCTTCAAGGGATTCATTTGGATCTTGGTTGGGAGGGTTTCTGACCATTCTGCTGGCATTGGATGGCCTTTTTGAGTTGGGATGTGTTTGAGCAATAACTGTATATAGCGCTTCATATCCCTGTCCGCCTTCAAAGCTCTGAATAGTGGCCTTCATACTTGTACATGAATCAGGGATGATTTTATCAGTTCTTAGTGCTGTGTAAATGAGATTTCCCCATTCATTGATAGCCAATTCATATCTTGAAGGTAGGTCGTTTGGAAAGTCATCACCAATTGTGAATCCTCTGAGGTGATCAGCTTCACGCCTGAATAGATAGTATGGGTGTACATAAATATGGTGTTGCTGGGAATGAGCCGTGATTTCTCTGTACCATTTTCTAACCTGAGGGTCCGTTGCGTCCTTTAGTTGTGGGAATCCTGAGAGAAACAGTTTGTCTCTAGCAGCTTCCTTGGACTTGTCAGAGGCTCTGGTCAGATCAAAACAGTCACCACTTCTGGTGATCAGGCGCTGGTCATTTCTCCCGCTGCCTAGATTGTGTAGATAGTAGTTTTGCCTGACAATGGTTTCATTTCCGGATGAGTCGGTGTAGGTGATTGGGAAGTCTTTCATATCATCTCTGGTGAGGAATTCATCTTTTCTGTAGTAACGGTCCTTCACTGGTGGTGGTAGGGTCGCTGGATTCCATGGGAGGTCAAGTGTCGCTTGATGGTTGGCACCAGCATTGGTGTTGTTGTTGTTGTTATTGGTGGTGCTGTTGTCGACCAGTTGCTGGAGTAGAGTGGTCAATTGCTGCATGTCCGTGCCTGTTGTCGCTGGTGTTGGTGCTGGGAGCGTAGGCGTTTCATCATTCAGTTCAGGGAAATTGTAGATATTGGCGTCATAAACCTCATCAAAGTGTAATGGATCCCAATCTGGTTTAAAGCCCCAGTGGGTTACTCTGATTTCTATGAGGAACGTGTCCTGTCCATTTGCGATAGCTTGTTCTCCTGCCCTATCCATTGCATTCTTGTTCCTGAGTCGTCTTGCTGATTGAGTCGTATCAACATACCAGAAGGTGGCATCAGCAAAGAGAGTGGATATTTGTCCCTTGTTAATTTCTGTTTGTTCTCGGGCGGGGATGATATCCATGATTGCATTGACAATGATTTCCTTGAGCATGGTTGCCGGGTCTGGAGCCAATGTCTTGGGTCCTTCGGCATCCTCGTCTGTGATGAATAGGCCATCGGTATCCTCTAGATAGTGAGAGAATGATTTGTTGAGTTCAACATGTTTGTCTGCATTCCCCTTGGTATGGAAGGATCCAAATTGGATTTTAATGTCCCGGATCTGATTCCAGTCAAATGGAGGTGTTGGCGGCATGATGAATTATCGAATCGGTGTTTCGTCGTTGTCGTTGTCGTTGCCGTCAATCGTCAATCGTCGTTGCGATGATGCGATTATCAGATTAACCGGTGTTTGCCGTTGTGCAAAGCAATTGATTGATTATCAAGATTTCGGGGAAAAAGGGGCCGTCGGAATGATCCGCGAAGGTGCAGGAAGAACCGAAGGAATGTTCCGATGAAGGAAGAAGATAATCGGGAGGATTTATCTGGGTAGAATCGTTCGATCGTAATGGTCGAAACAAAACAATCGTCGAATCGTCGAAACGGCGATGTGTATAACCGAAGGAGATTCTTGGTAGAATGTTCTGTAGATACGCCCCTTGATACGTACGCTTGAATGTCTCGGAAGACTTGTTCGATTGTGCGATGTGAGTTTCGAGAACGGCGATGTCGTTGACGTCTGTGTTATCGAAACGATGATGTGTATTACAGAAGGAGATTCTTGGTAGAACGTTCTGTAGATACACCCCTTGATACGTATGCTTGGTCGTGTATAACAGAAGAAGATTCTTGGTAGAAGGATCTGTATACACCCCTTGATACGCGAGTAAGGAGGAGAAAGAAAGAAAGAAGAGAGGCGGGGGGGAGGTCTATTGATACAGCCCGTCGCCGAGTCCCGTACCAAGTATACTCTGGCTGTAACCGACAGTGGAGGTGCTGTACGGGGCGGAGATAGGTAGCTTAAGGTATCCACTTGTTAGTGGAAGGTATAAGGGCTCTATAACCTGTTGTAACTCTAAAAATCGACCGAAAGGTATAATTGAAATTTAAAGAGAAGTGAGCTCAGAGAGACGCTCTTATTTTACTGTGTATTTCACTGTGTCGGGGCTCTCTGTATTTTACATGGTAGAGATCTTCCCCGGTTAGTATTTGTTACTGCCTTCTTTACCGTCGTACCGATTCTTCTGTTGCTGTTGCTGTATTAGCGTCGTGTCGGTCTTACTGTATTGGTCATTCGATGGTATCAGTCATTTACGAGGTTAAGTGTTTTATCCAATGGGGCGTATGCTTGTTCGTTGTATTTAAGGTAGATGAGGAGGCCCATTCGGAATCGGTACTGGTTTTCTTGATTTCAATAAGTAATTTCCTCACGGGATATCAAGTGTATTCTTTTGAATGTACTTATGGATTCCAAGTGTTCACTTATTGGTCAGGTCTTTGGATATGTCTTGTTTCTAACCGATTACTGTCTTTTGTTTGTAGTCCTAAGTGGTATCGTTTTACCACTTAGGGATTTCCAAGTAGTGGAGGTGCGTTTGATTCTAAGCTTCGGCCTTTGGCATATTCGTATCTCGTATCGCACCTCGGTCGTCGTTTCGTCGGCTTTTTCGATCGAATTTGATGCCGACAAAGTCCGTATTTTTCGCCGACAACAATATAACAGCGCGCCCAAAACCAGACAACACACAGAAGAAGTTCGGGAAAACAACATAGTACAGAACCCACGGAAAAACTCGACACACAAAACATCGTACACATACTACACGAAACACCGTACACACACACACACACACACACACACACGACACACACAACACACACAACACACACAACACACAACACCGTACACAACCCGACAAAATTATTAGTACACACACATAACCACACAAAAAGAAACACATGATTCTTGATCGGCACCGTATTCAGAAAATAAAATAAAAAAATATGAATGCTATCGGAAAGACACGACGAAGCAAAAAATCCGAGGGGAAGACCCTTCGAAACAACAAAACCATCCGGTCCGGTGATCATCAAAATACAGGGGACAACAACGGTAAGAAAAAAAAAGTTAAAACAAACACCGCAATTACTAACAAAGTGAGTAACAGTAATACCACAACTATGAACGCATCAAAGGGCAACAGTAAAAAAAATGGTGCCGACAACACAATTTCTACTACTACAAACACGGAAGAACAAAACACCATCAACCAGAGTAACGAACCAGCACTGAGCATTACCAACACAACCACCACTACAGTAACAAACCAACAGAAAGAAGGAAAAAAAACAAATGTGGTAGAGAAAACATCTAACGGAGAATGCTACAATTTAGAGGATGTTGCGGAACTTGTCATGAAAAAAATCCAATATGACAAATTGGCACAGGAAGTGGCAAAACACTTACGGCAACAAGAGAGGGAACCACATATAGGGGTGGGAAAGGTAGTAATGGTACCTAAACAAACGGAGGCAACCATGCAGGGAGAGGGAACTGATAATGTCGGCGACACAAGAGAACGAGCAGTAAGTACAATTACAGACGAATATGGGCTTATAATAGACAACAATATGCTTAAGGCTTTGAGTGATATGACTGAAACAGTGGACAAGCAGCTAAGGGATTACGTCAAAAAACATTGGTACCCCAACATGAAGTTCCCTATCAATGACAAGGTAACGGCGCATGTAATAAAAAAAGCTGTTGGAGCAAGTGCGGTTATGAAGCCACCAAATATTCCACTTGCGTCATTCTGTTCCTTTTACAGGAAACGAGTAGGGACAGTACTGACTGCATTGAGGCACAACTCACAAACATTAGCGAGAAAAAACTGGATAGGTAAATACAGGTGGGAGAATTGGTTGTTGAAATTAGGAATTTTGGAATCTATTTTTGGTCCGACAACACTAACATGCTGCCCGTTGATACTGATGATACTTCCGTACAGACGATTACAGAAAAGGTCGAGTCCCTATCACATTCCCTGGTACTGTGGCAGTTATTGAAGGCACAGAATATGAGGACACAGGTATTTTAAACCCTAAATACAGAACATACAAAGACGCGGAAGATGAAGATTTTTATTATTTTGTTACAAGAATCATGTCGGCAATCAATCCGACAAATTCCAATTTCAAACAACGGAAGGAGAGGCACTTGCTGAGTGATATATTTACTATAGCAGATGAAGCATTTGCATTGGTACTGATCTACAATGAGCATCATGTATGGGTGAACCAGCAGCGGCGAAAGGGTGATGCCACGATTCCGCGACAAAAAAAAAATTCTGCGATTCAGACAGTGGAAGCAGAAATGGATGGATGGAGGAAGGACGTGAGTTGTTCAGTGACTTGTGCGACAAAATTGGCGAGATGCGAAAACTGTTGTTACTCTAAAAATCGACCGGATAGGTATAACGAATATTTTAAATTTAAAGAGATGTGAGCTCAAGGAGAGGCTCTTATTTTTACTGGGTATTTTCACTGTATCGGGGCTCTCTGCTGTATTTTACATGGTAGGGATCTTGCCCGGTTATTTATTACCATCCTCGTACCGATACTGTCGTTGCTGTTGCTGTATTAGCGTCGTGTCGGTCTTACTGTATTGGTCATTTGGCGGTATCGGTCATTCATGTTGTTAAGTAATCTGTTCGATGGGGCGTATGCTTGTTCGTGGTATATATGCTAGATATGAGGCCCATCTGGAATCGGTATTGATTTTCTTGATTGCAATAAGTAATTTCCTCACGGGATATCAAGTATATTCTTTTGAATGTACTTATGGATTCCAAGTGTTCACTTATTGGTCAGGTCTTTGGATATGTCTTGTTTCTAACCGATTACTGTCTTTTGTTTGTAGTCCTAAGTGATATCGTTTTTACCACTTAGGGATTTCCAAGTAGTGGAGGTGCATTTGATTCTAACGCTTGATTGTTCTCGTATTCCGCACCTCGGTCGTCGTTTCGTTCGTTTTGTCGGCTTTTTCGATCGAATTTGATGCCGACAAAGTCCGTATTTTTTTTTCGCCGACAACAAAAACACCCAGAAACAGGAAGGAAATTGGAAGAAATGATGAGGGAGAGATTTAGGAACGAAAGTTCAACAGATTACACCAACAATAAGCATGGCGATGCAAATATTACTAGTAGCAGCTCCACTAATTGTAGTGGACCAAAAAAGAAAAAGAAAAGAAACATCTATATTGATCCGGCAATAACAGCATCGATAAATGAGAGTTTATCTATTGGTGAACTAATGTAGAAAATAACAGTACATACATAATACAAACCTACTAATAATCTTGAACTTAATTTTGAGAATCTTAGAAATTATGGAGGATTCGTAATACGTTGCAATAGGAATAAATGAAGCATAATAGAATCTACATTTTAAAAAGGGAATATTGTAGTCGAGAAATAGAATTCACAATTAGGAGAGCAGAATCGAATTGTTGTTTGGAAGATTAATATTTTGGAATTAATACTGAGTCAAGATTTCTTTTTTATTCGTGAATAGAAGTAAGTGGTGTTCGTACAGAATAATAATTGGGTTCTGCTAGAGACTGAAATAAATTATTTTTATTCGAGAGTAGAGTAATGTGCATCACGCGCACAGAATTATTTTTTGTATGATTTTAAGGCAATGACTGGGGGTGGGAATTTCAGGGTGTCCAGAAATATTAACCCCGCGAAACAGTTCTCGGACGTTATCGTTCAGGTCTTTGGATATTTTTAGTTTCTAACCGATTATCCTCTTTTGTTTGTAGCCTTAGGTGATATCATTTTTACCGCTTAAGTGTTAATTTCCTTTTGAAACTGGCTGTTGAGCTGATTCAATCCGAAGGCAAAGAAGAGCAACAGAAGCTTTAGCTGCAGGCCGGTTGAGGTGCCGATCTGTTCTGTTCTAATATTTCTCTGATATCCACTACGATTGGATGTTAATCCAACCAGATCTATTCTGACTATCGGTATCCGACGCAATCAGTTAGGTCTTAGGCTTGTAGTTCTACAATGGGACGCAAGGAGGCGTCCGGTGCAAGGTTTAAGGTTGAATAATCAAATAATCTAAAAGTATAAGCGCATCTGCTTGCTAGAGAGCAAGCGACCACTTTAAAGATCATGCTGCCGCTAATACAGCATGATATCGTTACGAATATATACGGTAAAATACCGTGTTACGAGAAAATATCGTGTTGCCGCTAATACAACACGTATTCTCATGCAGCAGACAAACAAGTTCGTGAGCACAAAGATCGAACCTCTGCTGTCTTTTCTTGAAAACAGAAACACTTAACGCGATGGCTAGCATATGCTAGTTTCTGCCGTGTGTTCTTTCTTTGATCTCTAAGTATCGATAATTCGATCGTACGAGTGACGATCATTTGGCTCGCAAGACTGAGCCATTTGGTCAATAATGAGATACTTGGCTCGCAAGGCCGAGCCATATGGTAAATAATGAGATACCCGGCTCACAAGATCGAGCCATTTGGTCACCAAAATGAGATACTTTGGCCCACAGATTGAGCCATTCGGACCATAAGGTTAAACATTATGATTCGCGTACAACCAAGCTGGACGCGTGTGGGTAAAGAATGAGATGCCACTGTACCATTGTTACATACGGTCATGCTGGACATGAAAGGAATTTAATACTCCCCATGTGTCCATGAGAAAGCATCCTCTAAGATCCGATGCAATCGTCCTGTAGTAAATCACCTGTATTTCCACAGTAGTGAAGGATGGGCTTGAGCAATGGATACACTACTGAGTGTCCCCAGTGCTTGGTGAGGATGTCAGCACAGTTATCCTTGCCTGCAAGATGTTGCATGAGGATGAAGCCTCTTGCGATCATGCTTCTAACATAGTAATATTGTGGAGCCTCGCATATGGGAATGTAGAGGTTTGGATCATCTTTTCATTGTCTCCCCATGTGTAGGATGTGTCGTGTACTCTAGTACCAAGATACCTGAAGGACTGTCGAATGTCAACAATTTGCTCAATGCAGGTTCTAGCAGATACAAATTCGGCGCCAAAGGTGGCGGTTTCAGATGTTGCTTGCTTCTTGGAGAACCACATGATGGGGGTCTTGTTTGCAAAATGCAGGATGCCAGTGACAGCCTTGCCACTTAGGATGTCATGCATTAAGTTGGCATCATAGAAATGAGACAACACAACTACCTTACCCAGGGGTTTAGGAGCATCACTTGGTAGGTCTTCAGAGTGTTTTCCATACACTGTATTGGACCAGTCCGTACTGGTACCTTCAGTGAGTACAAAATCTGGTACGCCCACTCTGAATTGGATTTTGAAGTGTCGAAACTTGGAGATGTACCCATAGATTCTTTTGGCTCTGCTGAGATGGCCTTCCCTGGGTTGCACTCGGAAGCTTGACAATGTCATAACAGCAGTCTGCACGTCAAAACGTCCAATAGCTATGACCCATTGAAGTGATCCAATCATGCTTTGATACTTTTGGATATCAGTATCACTTAGGAAGGATGTTGAGTCTAGCTCTGGGTGGTCGTTCTCAGCAAGTGGTGAATGAAATCTGGTGGTAGGTTTGCAGCCAAACATTTGTACATACGAGGCCTCCATTTTCTCGATGAACTTGATGGGGTTCATGCAGAGCACACCATGTTCATCTCTTTCGAATCCACATCCCAAATGAAAGTTCATTGGCCCAGAACCCTTTAATTTGAAATTATAAGGTTCAGACTGTAGGATTACCAGAAAGGCTTCAGGATTGGCCATACATAAGCAAAGGTCATCAACATATGTGCATATGAGCTCATATACTGGCTCCCCATGTTTGTTGTTGCCAGGTTTGATAAAGATTTTGGGCTCTGCCTTGGATCTTTCAAAACCTAGTTCAACGAGGCAGGCAGCAAGTAGGTCACCAAAACACTTGCCAGATGATCGAAGTCCATATAGAGCCTTGTAAATCAATAGGAGGTGGCCTTCTAGTGATCCAAATTCAGCGCCAGCCTTGATGCATACTTTCTCGCAGGTGACAGCTTCAAGGTATGCATTACCAATGTCAGTTCCCCATGCTTCTAAGCTATTCAGTTCAGCAAGGAATAGGCACATGCGCAAGCCACGAAGGGAAACAACTCCTGCATATACACTGTGGACAGGAGCTTCAGTGAGATTGCCATTTGCAACTAGCCGTGCTTTGTGTCGACCATCGTGCTTGACTGCATAAATCATGTGGACCTTGATTTGTTGGAAGCCAATGGGTATATTGCTAGCCTTGTAGATACCTTTGTCAATAAAGGTGTCATATTCTTGAAGCTGTGACATTTCCAGCGCTATGGCATCCTGCCATTTGGTGTTGCCATTTGCTGTATCAAACTGGATGGCTTCGTCATGATTTCGAGGTACCTTGAATCCATATTGATACTGAGGAGCAGTACGGAAGGAGCGAAGCTTGGCTTGGTGGATTAGCCTGTCTAGTTTCTTGGTTCTGCGAGCAAGTGAAACAATGCGTTTGAGATGTTTCCATCCAGGTTTGTCAAGCATGTTGTTGTCTTTTGCATATTTGGCCACGGTAACAGGGTCATCGGTAGCTACATTGGATAGGGGTTCGTATGTCCTTTCCATATTCTCCCATTCAATCCATAGGTTGTATTTGGAACCTTTGTATTGGGGGTGTTTGTTGTCAAGAGGACCTTGATGACCAAGTATGCGTCGAAAAGACCAAAGTTTGCCATCTTCTTGAGTGACATCCCTGTGGATATAATTCATGACATTGTTGTAGGCAATGATATCTTCGAGTTCATCATCTGTATGCTTGCACTTGAACTTGATGAAGTCCTTGTTTTGCTCAAGGCTGTTTTCAACGTCAACAACTGTCATTCTTTTCTGTGTGCCATCAGGGAGGGCCATTAGAAAGGATCGACCTTGCAAGTCATCAACAGGGATAGCAGGGATGGTGATAGGTTTGCCATCAGCGTCAAATTGGGCATTGCCTTCTTCATCAGTAACAACTACCTCAGATGGGCCTACAGAAGGGGTAGCAGGATTGGTGGATGTAGGGGCTGCTTCACTAACATCAAAATATGCTAACTCAGGGGGACCAAAATCATCTTCAGTAGCAGGGACGCCATCAGGGCTTTTGCTGAAGATGTGAGGGGTTGGAGGGCCATTAAGAATCTCCCCATAGTTGTCAGGGATTGGAGAAGGTACATAGCTTCTTGTATGAGGAACCTTGGAATAAAGAAATGTAGGCAAGGATGGCTGGGGAATGCGCAGAGAAGGTGATGCAGGTACTGAGCTGGGTTGTGGAGGATGGCGGAAGGAGGGACTATCACCAGAGGACTTAGGAGTGGTAGAAGCATCTTTGGCTCTGCGCCATGCAAGAAAGCCATCATCAGTGAACAGGCCAGCGCGCTTGTTCCAATGCTCAGGAGTCAAGGCAGTGCGAACACCAGAGCGATCAAGTAGTTTATTGGTAATGGGATCCCAGATGGTGAAACATAAACCATTGCCAACATGATTGGCAATGCCAACAAAATGTCCAAGGCATTCAGTGGTCTGAGAACCAAACTGTGTGTCAGGAGTCTTGTAATAGACAGGTTCGAACCAGAAGAAACTGAGGTATGGGCTGATGTCGCCAATAATACCAGTGGCAACGTAGAAGGGCTGTTTGTCTAAAAGAGTGGGATCAGACAAATGGTTCATGAGACGGCCAATGTATGTCATACACAAGAGCCAGAGATGAGGTGGGGTTCCGGTGCGATCCATTGTCCTGTTGACAATGCGTTTAAAGGTCTGGTAGCGCCGTTCAAAAAGGTTTTGATGCTGATGATATGGTTCACTTTGCCATAAACCAATCCACATCATCTTGAGATAATCGAGAACAGACTTGCTGGACTGGTATGATCCATGGTCACAAAGCAGTCTGAGAGGTCTTCCCCATTGTCGAACAAAATTTTGGAGATAAGGAAGAAAATCAGCAGTAGTCCTCATTTCTTCGACGTGAATGATATGGGATTTTCGTCCAAAGAAAACTTGTGCAATTTTTGGAGCCACCATTGATGGCAGGGGTATCTGAATATACGACATCAGAGAGGACATCATCATTGAAAGGTCGGACATTCATGGCCGGCTGTGGTGATTGGAACCTTTTGAAAATGTTGCCATCTGGACTGATGGACATTGAACCATACTGTGTGGAATTGGCGAAGGTAACTTTAATACGATCAAGGGAGATCCAACCAAGGAATGGCTTCAGCGACAAGTAGTCTGTATCAGTGGGTGAGCGAGCATGGGCCGCAGCAGTGATGGAGGTGGAAGGAGACTGATGAGAGCACCTACCGAGGATTTCTTGGTGGATGTAATCCGTGGGACTGAGCCAAAACGAGGTATCAGTAGCATCCAATGCCTGGAGATCTGAAGTGGAGCTGTTGGATATGAACGATGTGATCTCAGGAGACGAGCCAATGTTGATATCCCTGAGGGAGCCAAATTCATCATAATCTTGATATGGAAGTGATGTAGCAAGAGGCGGGTATTTCTGAATGAAGGTATCATCCTGGGGGGTATATGCACGATCTAGTACAGATGGGTCCCAATGCTGATCACTGGTCATGACAACATGCGGAAGATGAGCAAATTCTTCACTGGTATACTTGCGCATGGCGAGATAAGGCAATCCATGGCATATACTGAGTGGAAAAACATGACCATCGGTTGTGGTGATGACTTGAGTGCCGCCTGTCTTGATAGAGGTGTCATCTACGATTGAGAAATATGCTTCCATCTGGGGAGAAGACAAGATGGATGGGTGTTGTCCAGTGTAGGCACACTCATGAAAGATGATGATTACAGGACCCCTGTTGGAAACAGAGTATGCGCCACATGTAGCAATAGGAATGTTCTGGATTTGATGATTGTTGATACCAGTGACATTGACATATCTTGGTGGAATATCCTTGGAGATGAGACATGCATCATGCCCTATGATACATCCATTTGCGCCTCTGTCAACCATAGCATAACCGGGTGTGGAGACGTTAGTTTTGCTAGAGTGATATGTGGCAATGGGGTGTGACGGTGAAACATGAGATTCGCAATCGGGTGATGCCCAATGGTGGAATTTCACAGACATTGAAGACTGACCGACAGGGACATAAACATTGCCTTCTTTCTTGTAAAGGATATCAGGATTATCTGCAAGGAAGCGAGCTGGATGTGCAGGAGAAACAGAAGACTTGAGGGGCCTGGTATCTTCGTGAGAAGATGTCTTGTATACACCGAGGGATGCATGGAAGGCAGATCTGGCGGAGCTTTCCTCGTCAGGTGAGAGGACTTGCTCATCATCAGATGATGAGGGGACCTGCTCATCAGTAAGGTGTTCATAAGCTCGTCGCGTGATTGGCTTGCTGGAATTGGGGTCCGGTGGCAGTGCTGCATCAAGGAGCTCAGATCGAAGGCAGGCAACTAGGCGCTTCTTGTCATCGGCTGTGAAACCCAGCCAATGTTTCATACCTTGCTTGGATAGAGTTTTCCAGACGGCAGAAGGTAGCCTTGTGGTTGGGTCTGGGGTTCTTCCAGCTTTGTAAACAGCGTAGTCCTGATAGTCACCATCAAAATCAATAGGAGGTAAATATGATGCCGAGTCATCAGTTATGCCAGAATATGTGGACTGTGTCACAGAAGAGAAATCATGGGTGTTGGCCTTAACAGACGTCCGACTGCGAGGCTGGGACAGTGATGCTTGGGAATCCAGCCTGGTTGCTTCAAGGAGGAGAATATTTTTCAATTCACTGATAGCGACAGCTTCATGCTGTCTGAACTTAACCATATCCTGTGCTGCAGGGGGATCATCAACCTTGCAGAATTGTTCGCTGAGCTGGAAGCTGCTACTACAGGCCTTGCAGAGGTGTGTTTTGACAGTGTCAAAATCAAGTGGCCTTTGTGGATCTCGTAGCGTGTTGAGGTGTTCTAGCTGGGCAAACCACTGGGTGATGAACTTGACTTTGGTGTCCTTCCATGTTCTCAAGTCAATGTCCAATAGATGCTGCATCACAATGGAGGTATCATATACTTTGGATTTGGACCTGTCATGTAGTGCAACAAAGTCAAAGAAGGCCTGTCTGCCGTCTCTCGAGGTGGTATGGCTGAGCACACAGGAGTAGGAGAGGTCACTCTGGAGGGCATGTAGAACAAGAGTCCAGAAGAATGCACACTGCTTGTCATGAAGGGCCTTCTCATACCCGACGAGTGGTACATCAGGCCAACTTGGATCAAGGAAGGTACGAGTATCTATGTCAGATGTTTCCAACTACGCTTTGAATTTTACAAGCCACCTCTCAAAAGTTGCATCATTCTGCAGGGTTGGAAATGTGGTTTCATCCCTTGATTTCTTGGTCCACGATTCGTATCTCAGCTGTTCGATGGGCTTGGAGGATCTTTCCTGTTGTCGGTAGGATGTGCCGGTGCTGTTGCGCGTGGTGGTTTCAATGTCAGCTCCAGATTCTCTTCTGGCTCTGACAGCCCCACGACAGTAGCTCTTAAAGGCGTCCTTGGTATAATGGGTTCTATCCTCCCAGTCTAGTCCTTGCGCTGCGAGGTGTTGCCCGAAGTCGATGACTTGCTGTATGGACATCTGTACATGCCGGTAAATTGGTGTTCTTACTCCCCTTTCAAGAAAAGCTAGATCACCAATGTTCTCGATGTACAAGAAGTCTAACCATGTCTTGAGCCGTCTGGCAATGAGCGCCTCGCACAGGGTGTCATTTTGTTCCTTTGGTACATCAAAGGATTCATGCAAGAAGGTGGCTAGTGGTCGGTCAAACAATGGGAAGAGTTCTTTGATAGGTGCGTCCTCTTCATCTTGGTCTGGACTGGTCTGGTCAGGTGCTACCGTGTCAGCGGTGGGAAGCCGGGGTGTGGTTGTTGTCGGCGAAAAATACGGACTGTTGTCGGCATCAAATTCAATCGAAAAAGCCGACAAAACGAACGAAACGACGACCGAGGTGCGGAATACGAGAATAATCAATCGTTAGAATCAAATGCACCTCCACTACTTGGAATCCTTAAGTGGTAAAAACGATATCACCTAAGGCTACAAACAAAAAGGAATAATCGGTTAGAAACAAGAAATATCCAAAGACCTGAACAGTAAGTTAACACTTGGAACCCATAAGTACATTCAGAAGAATATACTTGATATCCCGTGAGGAAATTACTTATTGCAATCAAGAAAATCAATACCGATTCCAGATGGGCCTACCTATATCCAGCACATATACCACGAATAAGCATACGCCCCATCGAACAGAATACTTAACCCCACAATGACCAATACCATCGAATGACTGATACAGTAAGACCGACACGACGCTAATACAGCAACAGCAACAGAAGAATCGGTACGATGGTAAAGAAGACAGTACTCACGAATAACCCGGGGAAGACCTCTACCATGTAAAATACAGCAGAGAGCCCCGATACAGTGAAAATACCCAGTACAAATAAGAGCGTCTCTCTGAGCTCACATCTCTTTAAATTTTAACATCATATACCTTTTGGTCGATTTTTAGAGTAACAACAGGTTATAGAGCCCTTATAACTCACACAATTGCTGCCCATCCGTAGGATTGTGTATACCTTAAGCTATCTATCTCCGGCCGTTCAGCACCTCCACTGTCGGTTAAATCCAGAGGAAATTTGTAGTGACGCCCATCCGTGTGCTACACTTCGGCCTCCCCCCAGCTCTTTCTCTCTCCCCTTCTTCTTCTTCCTCGCGTATCAAGGGGTGTATCCTGATCCTTCTTCCAAGAATCTTCTTCTGTAATACACGACCAAGAAGCGTCCGTATTAAGGGGTGTATCTCATCATCGGTTCGTTATCTTGACGCCGATCGTTCCTTCTGACCGACATCGACGACAACTAATCACCAACGCATCGAATACGATCAGACCGACGAGTACGAGCGAACATTCTGCCACGAATCCCCTTCTGTAACACGTATCATCTACGATTGATTACGATCGAACGATTCTCCAAGAAACTTCTCTCACCGCCACGACGACGATTACTTGCCACGACGGTTAATTATTTCGACGACGACGTTCAATCAAAAACCGACGTCGACGCCACATCGCATTAATCATCATCCATCATGGTCCCTCCACCAGACGCATACGATTGGTCCAATGTCTATGGGATTGAATTCAAATTCCAAAGTGACAATAACCCCCAAGAAGTCCTTTCTCTCAATGGCACCTATGCAGAAACTGTTCCGCTCACGGCACCCAAGGTGTCAACCCTCTTCATATCGGATGCCAATGACGAAGGCGCTAGAACCCTTGGTCCAGCCCCAGTAACCGCACTAAGAGAAGCCTTCTGCAACGGCATTACCTTGGAAATGCTAAACATCGATGAACTAGAAAAGGGACACATAGCCCAGCTCCTTGATTCATGCCCCATACGATTTGTCAACCCTGGGTTATCAAACCAACGGATCAGAACTCCACAGGAATTTGACTCTGCAGGAATAGAAGCCGTCAGACGTGCTGAAGCAGCAAATAACCCAAAACCAGTCGTCACAGTAATCTTCAACATCAACCAATGGAAGTTCAGAAGAAACTGGAAGACAAATAACCCCGGCAACTACTTCAACGGCATCTATACAGGTGAAGTTCAACACGACGGTGATGGTGAAAATGAGGCCAACAACGATGAAAATTATTAAATTCCTTTCGTGACCAGAAGTACCAAAGCTACCAAAGGGTAGATTTCCTATGCGCATGAATCAATGAGTCCCGTATTCATCTAAATAATCGATTCCCACGGCATATCGGTTCCCACGGCGCATCAATTCCCACCGCGCATAAACGGTGAGCAATCCCTGTCTTACGATATTGCCATTGTTCTTCGGTGAGCAAACTCTGATTTCATAAAATATCACACGAGCTACGGGAGCAATTCCTGACCTTAATGATAAACATTTCATGGAGTCTTCCTAACGGAACAAGAGAAGAAAACCGTTGGCATGTGATTCTCACACAATACATATACATGCATACAAATATATATGGTCAACGACTAATACATGCACGGAAATAATCAGCGAGTAATCTCAGCACTACGCAACAGAAGTTGCAACGTATTCATCTCAATAAAAGAGATATCTTGCATTTCGGCAAGATTTCACTTTATCTCATACTTTTAACATTCAACTGATTTATATCCCAAAATTCACACTAGTTGCTACCAACTACCTGTAATCTACATACTAAGATCTGTCTCGCTGCAATCTGAATAAGTCACAGCAAGAGGAGACCTGGCGTTTCCCTAGTCTCGCCTGTAGTCCGATTATCCGTTGCCGAAAGTATCCAACCACAATTGTCACGCATAGAGTACAATTGTTCGTCTACTAACACACTAACACAGCGTTGCTGTTCGTCAGAAGCCCTTGAATCAGACTCTCAACGAATCGGATTCAGAAGGAAAATAATATATTAACAGTCGCAAGCTCTAAGAAGGCTTGCACACAAAAAGGAACAGGAACGGAATTGAATACAATCCCTACGCTGGCATATGCACGTCGCACATCGTACACGAAGCAGTTCCCATTCTCAGTCACCACGCAATTCTTTCCAAGGCTCCGAACCACCACAGATGCCGAACATACTGTTGATGCCCGGCAATGCACTCGGAGGCGAAGAGAAGAATGACGCCGAAGTCACCACTATCGAACGCTTTCCCAGCTTCGATGCTGATATGAGAAAGATACTCATATCATTACTCAACGTAACAGGTGAGATTACTAGCAAGTTGTGCCTAGCTCTCAAAGAAGGCGGATTATGCGAGTGGAAGTCGTTCCTCGACGCACTTATCGAACCGGATTTTGCACGCGAACTTACCTATATGGAGCAAGGATTGGCAACGCATATCCCTCGATCCATCCAAAGGAGCATAGAAGCACTTGCGGATTTCGCTATCGACCTACAAGAAGAAGGTGTCGACCTAGGAGAAGACGAGAAGGACTGGAAAGATGTAAAGTCATATACATACAGGGAATTCCAGGCATTCCGCGGAGAGCGTGCCCAACGCTTACGTAACGAATCTGCTCTGAACCCACCACCTCCTCCGGCGGGAAGTAACAAAAAGTCCCCTCAGCAGGTAAAGTACGAATCATGGTGCCGAAAAGCACGAGATGAAAAGTCCTTTACACCCCTCACGAATGACTCGAGATTCGAACACTGGCTCGTCGGTTTCAAAGCTAAACTCGAGGCATACGACATCGATACAGAGACATTCCTCGATGAAACTTGGCCTCCAGCCACGCTTGTGGGTTACACCCGTGATCTCTACGTCAAACAATGTGCTTTCTTCTGGGTACTAATGTTGGAAGTCTTCAAAAGTGACCTTTCTGCATCATGTGTACACAGTCATTCTACCACTCGTGATAACTGTTCACCTCCATATTTCAGAGCCCTCCAAACACGTGATGGACGCAAGGCCTACTTCGACTTCGTAAACCTTCATAGCCAATCAAAAGCAAAGGTATACGACAACTCGACTCAGCTACAAGCGTTGCTCAAGTTGAACCTGAACAATTGGAAGGAATCCAAAGTGAAATTCATCACACATTGGTTTGATGAATTGAATCACCTCAACAAGCTCCGTCCTCCCAACAAGCCCCTTGAGTACCATACCGTAAAATCAGCATTGTGTCAGGCATGCTATTCCAGCTTCCAGCTAAGCAAACAGTTTGCCAAAGTCAAGGATCCAAGTGGGACGAATAGCACCGTAACGGATGCAGTTGCCGAAGCCGCTGCTATCCACGATCTTAAAATCACGCTTTTACTTGAAGCAACTCGACTTGATTCCCAGTCTGCGATGTCTGCTCCTCGGTCGACCGTACGTGCACACGTTCATGATTTCTCTTCTGACTTGATCCAAAACCATGAGGACTATGCTCTCCCCATCGAATTTGAAGGAGACTATCAAGATTATGCTGTGTTCAAGGCTGGACGTACCCCTGACCCTACCACAAGGTTGCCTACAAACATATGGAAGGCCTTGTCACGTCAGGACATGAAGAGTTGGCTCAGTTTTTCTCCGGAAGGCAAGAAAATCGTGGTTGCCTCATTGCGACACGACTTACTTAACACTAACCAACCTGACCCCAACAGTGTCAAACCCATTACCCGGAAGGCGTACCAACATGAACACTCGGTATCTTTCCAAGAAGACGGTACTTCGACCAAGGATGAGCATGCCAATTCCGCAGCAGACCTACATCCTGCTGTAGAGAATGATCGTAGAGGCGTTTTCCATGCATCCCTAGGTGTATACAAATCCACGACCTCTCCGTCTAAGGACCAGCGACCTCTCAAGTCTTCCGTGTCACCCGCGCATCCAGCTCGATTCCTTTCAAACAACCCTGACATTCAGTACAAAAAGGACGGTGACACCCAAATACCTGTCGGAACACCGTCGTATTCCGCCAATTTTCACCAGTGGTATACTCCCGAGGATGATCTCACCTTTCCTAATGATGGTCCCGTAACGTCATACACATACCGTATACACAAAACTACGGTTACTAGCCCTGGTTTTGTCATGGTCGATCGCGGCGCAAATGGCTGCATCATCGGTAATGATGCGTGTCTCATCTCCAAGGATATTCCACCACGATATGTTAACGTCACCGGCATTAACAATCATCAGGTACAGAACATTCCCATTGCTACATGCGGAGCGTATTCCATGTCGAACAGAGGCCCCGTCATTCTCATTTTCAATGAATGTGCCTATACAGGACGACATCCTTCTATATTGTCATCCGGCCAGATGGAAGCATATTTTTCCACTGTAGACGACACGTCCATCAAAGCAGGCGGAGGACAGGTCATCACCACCTCCGATGGCTATGCACTGCCTCTTAGCATACGACACGGCTTACCATACCTTGCGATGCGAAAGTACACGACTGTCGAATTTGACACGCTACCACATGTTATCATGACGTCCGATAAACATTGGGACCCATCTGTTCTCGATACCACGATCAGTGCGAAGGATGAACAATTTCTCCAGAAATATCCTCCCCAACCACAGCAACTCCCTTATGCCGATTACGACAAATATGGGAACCCACGCTGCCTTGAAGGACTAGATATCTCTGTTTCCCCTGGGTCCTCCATGGTCACATCCCTCAGCTCGTATTCCAGCCATTCCACTCGATCTCCCTTTCTTCCAATTGATGATCATAAGAACAACGATCGCTCCTTTTGGCTTACTTCCACTGACTACGCTCATCAAGAACGTCTCGCATGCTGCGTGCCAACCGCAGTCTCTGGAACAGTCACTGCGTTTCCAACAGATTGTACAGCCAGTGACACTACATGCATTGCAGCTACGCCCCGCGAAAGATACCCCAACGAACATGACTACTTATCCCTCAAACCTTTCTTTTGTTGGGTTTCCACCGATCGCATCAAAGCTACTTTTGAAAACTCAACCCAATACGGTTCGTTAGCGGTTAGCCCTGATGGTAACATTTTCAAACGGTTTCATTCCCCTCAACCGGCCATGAACGTTCGCCCCTTTAATGACGATGTTATGTCCGATGCAGTCTATTCAGATGTCCCAGCAATTGATGGTGGATCCAAGATTGCTCAGATCTTCTTTCGCCGCAAATCACATATTATTCACGTTGAAGAAATGCGTACCACCGGCGATTTCCTATCCTGCTTTCAGAACTTTGTTCGAAAATGGGGCAGGCCCATCCGCCTCCTTTGCGACCACGGTAACTATCAATCAAGTAAGAAAGTCATGGATTACCTCAAAATGTTATGGATTGGACTCTGGCAAAGTGAACCGTACCATCAACACCAGAATCAATTCGAACGACGATACCAAACGTTCAAACGCATTGTCAATCGCGTCATGGATCGTACCGGCACACCGCCACACATGTGGTTACTGTGCATGACATACGTCGCGGGTCTCCTCAATGTTGTTTCTGACCCTACGCTGTCCGATAAACAACCGATCTTCATTGCCACGGGTACACTTGGCGACATCAGCGCATACACCAGTTTCTTCTGGTTTGAACCTGTGTATTTCAAGACCAATGACTCTCCTTTCGGTACCAAATCTACCGAACGCCTAGGTCATTTTGTCGGCATCGCCGAACATGTTGG
Organism: Pseudo-nitzschia multiseries; assembly: GCA_037355745.1. NCBI lineage: Eukaryota > Bacillariophyta > Bacillariophyceae > Bacillariales > Bacillariaceae > Pseudo-nitzschia > Pseudo-nitzschia multiseries. The sequence goes on from CM074791.1 coordinate 46,745, forward strand.
CAATGGACTCTGCTTTCGCATCTGGGATCCAGTTACCAACAAGTTACTAGACCGGTCCGGTGTTCGATCTGCTCTTACACCTGAGTCACGTAACAAACGCGCGGGCCTATTTACTGATGATGGTTTCATCAAATGGCGTAATGCAAAGGATTCCTTACCCCGTATATACGCCACTGGAGAAGCTCCAGCTTTCAAACATGGGGAGCATACCAATCAGAATAAACTCATTGACGAGTCTACTAAACCAAACAGCTCAGTTTCCCCTAACGGTTCACCTGCTGATTCTGACACCGCCGATGACTCCGTTCCATCTGCACCCAACAAACAAACAGATACCACGCTCCACGCATCTGGCACTCAACCAATTCTTCAACCACCCGCCCACCCCTCGTTACCGAGCTTTCTTTATAAGAAGGTCGATCTCAGCCCTAGCTGGTCACCTTCTCCACTCCCTAACAACTATGGGGAGAGTCTTGATGGTCCTCCTACGACACACATCTTCAGCAAGACATCCGACGGCGCCCTCCTTACTGAAGATGATTTTGACCCACCGGAATTAGCATACTTTGATGTTAGTGACGTCGCAACCCCACACACAAACCCAGCTACTCCTTCCGTAGACCCATCACAGGTAGTTGTTACCGACGAAGAAGGTAACGCACAATTTGACGATGACGGTAAACCTATTACCATTCCTACGATCCTGATTGCCGATCTACAAGGACGTTCCTTCCTTGTAACCAATCTCGATGGCACCCGGAAGCGTCTTACCATTGTCGATGTTGAAGACAGTCTTGAACGCAATAGGGACTTCATCAAGTTCAAGTGCAAACACTCCGATGACGAACTCGATGATATCATTGCATACAATGACGTCATGAATTACATACATCGTGATTCAACACAAGAAGACGGCAAACTCTGGTCGTTTCGCCGCATCCTAGGACACCAAGGTCCACTGGATAACAAGCATCCTCAATACAAAGGTTCCAAGTATAACCTCTGGATTGAATGGGAGAATATGGAACGCACATATGAACCTCTGGCCAACATTGCAGCCGACGACCCGGTCACCGTTGCAAAATATGGGAAAGAAAACAACTTGCTTGATCTTCCGGGTTGGAAACATCTCAGGAGAATCACCAACCTAGCCCGACGAACCAAGAAACTTGATCGACTCGTGCACCAAGCCAAACTACGTTCCTTCCGTACCGCTCCGCAGTATCAATATGGATTCAAAGTTCCTCGTAACCACGAAGAAGCCCTCCGATTTGATCAAGCCAACGGAAACACCAAATGGGAAGATGCCACCACTCTGGAGATGGCACAACTCAATGAATACAATACATTCATTGATAAAGGCGTATACAAGACAAGCTCCATTCCCCCGGGATTCCAACAGATCAAGGTACACATGATATACGCTGTCAGACACGACGGAAGACACAAGGCTCGCCTCGTTGCTAACGGTAATCTCACTGAGGCCCCTATCCACAGTGTTTACGCAGGCGTCGTATCCCTTCGCGGTCTACGTATGTGCCTATTCCTTGCTGAACTCAACAATCTAGAAGCATGGGGCACCGACATAGGTAACGCCTACTTAGAAGCAGTCACCTGCGAGAAAGTATGCATCAAGGCAGGTCCCGAATTCGGATCGTTGGAGGGTCACCTGTTGGTCATTTACAAAGCCCTATATGGTCTCAGGTCCTCAGGCAAGTGCTTTGGAGACTTACTCGCGGCTTGTCTCATCGAACTCGGCTTCGAAAGATCCCGCGCAGAACGGGAAATATTCCTCAAACCCGGAACGAACAAGCATGGTGAACGTGTATATGAGCTTATATGCACATATGTCGATGACCTATGTCTCTGCATGGCAGATCCCAATTCCTTCTTGAAGATATTGCAATCGTCACCATATAACTTCAAATTGAAGGGATCCGGACCTATGAACTTTCATTTAGGATGTGGATTTGAGCGCGACGAACATGGTGTTCTATGCATGAATCCCATAAAGTTCATCGAAAAGATGGAAGCATCTTACGAACAAATGTTCGGATGCAAACCTAGCACTAGGTTCCGATCACCCATCGCGGAGAACGATCATCCTGAATTGGACTCCTCAGCCTTTCTTGAAGAAACCGGCATACAGAAATATCAAAGTATGATCGGTTCACTGCAATGGATCATCGCTATTGGGCGTTTCGATGTACAAACAGCCGTGATGACGCTCTCAAGTTTCAGAGCTCAGCCACGAGATGGGCATCTCAAACGTGCTAAACGTATCTATGGCTGTATCTCCAAGTTTAGACATTTTAAAATCAGATTTCGCGTGGAACCGCCCGATTTTATATTGACTAAACCCGACACCATCGACTGGTCCAACACCGTCTATGGGGAGCATTCTGAAGAGCTACCCGACGACGCTCCTGCACCGCTTGGAAAGACAGTAGTGTTAACACACTTCTATGATGCCAACCTCATGCATGATATTCTCAGTGGCAAGGCAGTTACCGGCATTCTTCATTTCGCGAACAAGACTCCCATGATGTGGTTCTCGAAGAAGCAGTCTACTACCGAAACAGCCACCTTTGGAGCTGAATTTGTTGCAGGAAGAACTTGCATCGAACAGATTGTCGATCTACGCCACTCATTCCGATACCTCGGAACACGAGTCCATGATATCTCATACTCCTGGGGTGACAACGAAAAGATGATCCAAACGTCGACATTTCCTTACGCAAGGTTGCATAAGGGTCATAACATTCTATCGTTTCACTACGTACGGAGCATGATAGCGAGAGGATTCATTTTAATGATGCACGTCCCAGGTAAGGATAACTGTGCAGACATTCTCACCAAGCATTGGAGTCACTCAGTTGTGTATCCACTGCTCAGGCCCATCTTCCACTTCTGTGGTAATACTGGCGACCTTCTCCAAGATGATGGAAGCATCATGTAGAGCGTGATGACCCTTCACAAGGAGACATGGGGAGTATTAAATTCCTTTTGTGACCAGAAGTACCAAAGCTACCAAAGGGTAGATTTCCTATGCGCATGAATCAATGAGTCCCGTATTCATCTAAATAATCGATTCCCACGGCATATCGGTTCCCACGGCGCATCAATTCCCACCGCGCATAAACGGTGAGCAATCCCTGTCTTACGATATTGCCATTGTTCTTCGGTGAGCAAACTCTGATTTCATAAAATATCACACGAGCTACGGGAGCAATTCCTGACCTTAATGATAAACATTTCATGGAGTCTTCCTAACGGAACAAGAGAAGAAAACCGTTGGCATGTGATTCTCACACAATACATATACATGCATACAAATATATATGGTCAACGACTAATACATGCACGGAAATAATCAGCGAGTAATCTCAGCACTACGCAACAGCAGTTGCAACGTATTCATCTCAATAAAAGAGATATCTTGCATTTCGGCAAGATTTCACTTTATCTCATACTTTTAACATTCAACTGATTTATATCCCAAAATTCACACTAGTTGCTACCAACTACCTGTAATCTACATACTAAGATCTGTCTCGCTGCAATCTGAATAAGTCACAGCAAGAGGAGATCTGGCGTTTCCCTAGTCTCGCCTGTAGTCCGATTATCCGTTGCCGAAAGTATCCAACCACAATTGTCACGCGTAGAGTACAATCGTTCGTCTGCTAACACACTAACACAGCGTTGCTGTTCGTCAGAAGCCCTTGAATCAGACTCTCAACGAATCGGATTCAGAAGGAAAATAATAAAAATGCCACAGCTCCAAACCCGGCGCCCACTACAACAGGCACCGACATGCAAGAATTGACCAACCTACTCCAACAATTGGTCAACAACGGCAATATCAATAACAACAACAACAACAACACAAATGCTGGTGCCAACCATCAAGCAACACTTGACCTCCCATGGAATCCAGCCACCTTACCACCACCAGTGAAGGACCGTTACTACAGGAAAGATGAATTCCTCACCAGAGATGACATGAAAGACTTTCCAATCACCTACACCGACTCATCGGGAAACGAAACCATTGTCAGGCAAAACTACTACCTACATAACCTAGGCAGTGGGAGAAATGACCAGCGCCTGATCACCAGAAGTGGTGACTGTTTTGATCTAACCAGAGCTTCTGACAAGTCAAAGGAAGCCGCTAGAGACAAACTATTCCTCTCGGGGTTTCCACAGCTTAAGGATGACAGCCACCCTCAGGTCAGAAAGTGGTACAGAGAGATCACTACACACGCACAACAGCATCATATATACATTCACCCTTACTATCTCTATAGACGCGAAGCTGACCATCTTAGAGGATTTACCATTGGTGATGAACTACCACACGACCTACCTGCAAGATATGAATTGGCAATTCACGAATGGGGTAATCTCATCTACACTGCACTCAGAACCGATAAGATCATCCCTGACTCATGCGTTAGAATGAAGTCCACAATTCAAAGCTTTGAAGGAGGACAAGGTTATGAAGCTCTGTACACCGTAATTGCTCAAACACATCCCAACTCAAAGAGAGAATCCAATGCAGCCAGAACGGTCAGGAACCCTCCCAACCAAGAAGCAAATGAATCACTTGAAGAATACTACTTCAGATACAAGGATTACTTGCGACTCAGAGTTTTCCTCCAAAACCAACCTAGCACATTGAGTTCAACAGAAGAAGTCAGTAATTTGATTGCAGGGACCACTCTCAGTCACGAACTATTTGAGAAAACTGAAGATGAATGCGACTCCGATGATCAATTCAAAAGAGACAAATACAAGGCAGGTAGGCTTCTACAAACCCTTCAAACCTATGAACAAGAGATCAAGGCTGAACAAAAGTACAAGAGGAACATCTCCAGATCAATCCAGCCCAAGCAATTGCCTGTCTCAGGTACCAGACCAGGTCACCGGCGCAATGATAAATTTCAAAAGCGCGCTAGCAACAGCACTGTTAGAACACCTTCTACTCTGACCTCTCACTCAATCAGCCTGATTGAATCACTTGGCTACCCGGAGATGGATGAAGAATCTGACGACCCCTTCCTCCACCAAGCATATTGCAATGCTCTCACGGCGTTCAATAAGCAACCTAGTCTTTTTGACACATCCAGAAAATGTATTGTTTGCCACATGTCCGGTCATAATTTTGATAATTGTCCTGCATTGCAAGATATTGAGTCCCTGAAGAAACATAAGATTGCTGCGGCTGTTTTTCTGAACAAATCCAATAAACAGACCCAACAACTCTTAGACTCCACCCAACAAATCTCTCAGATCAACATTGGCAATGAAGATCAAGATGAGGTTTCACCTGATGCTACAGTAGAAAACCAAAATTTTTGCAATGGCCAAGAATAGAAAGTCTTTCTTGGAGCCATACTATGACATCACCTCAAGATGATCCTCAAGGACTTGACAACGTCACAGCGTCCCAAGTGAACAGCTTATGCCCCTCCTTGGACTCCAGCAGTGTCAGCTCCTATGAATCTGTCATAATTGGTGCCGTCGACCTCCTTCCCAAGGACAGCCTCCAGTCATCAATCCCGATTGATGTCTACTGTGATATGGAATCACTCGAGGCTACGACCCCTACATTGGAATCACACCTGAAGACCAATGAGGATCCCAATTTCGATAGGGGCAACCCTACGCCAGCTGGTACATACAATGTGCAATCCCTAGTCCCACGAGACCCCATTGCAGCTAAAGCCTACTTCCAACAGGGTGTCAGGGCTCAGATTGACACCGGTGCAAAAGTTTCATGCACAAATCTCAAACACATCCTGCACGGTTACAAACGTTACACCAGGATAAGGAAATGTCCGGTCAGGCTCACAGCAGCCATAGGAGGCAAAGCAGCTACCTGCATCCCAGAAGGTTCGGGATATTTGCACATCCCAGCACCCAACCACTTAGGGTATCTCAAAATCTTCTTCTACTATTCTCCCTCCCTGTCAACGACATTACTGAGTGAGAATGATCTCTGTGGAATGACATCTCGCATGCGACGTCAGTTCAGTGGGCAGTCAATCCATAAATCATTCATTGACGACTATGACTCATCTGCTCCACAAAACGGCAACCTCACAATCATTTGTCATCACAAGCAGAACACGGCCAACAGCATTGTCCTCCATGGAAGCATCATTGATGGTCAATGCTATACACACCCAGTACTGATCCCAGACATTGATATTGGATCTCCATATGCTAATTGTGCATCATCGTCAGCCTATGCCCTAGCTACTGACATACAGTTCAAGGAAGCTTGTGAACTGGCCTCCAAAGAAGCCATTAGCAACTACAGGTATGATATATACACCAATCTTGTCGCACTGCAAAAATGCGCTGAAGCAGCTCAAGCTCAGTCTGATACCAGCGACATGCCAAAGTTTGATGCAAACCTGTTTTTCACCAAGATTGTGGACAAAAGTATCCCCATCCACGCCATCAAAACCAAGACATCGAAACTCCTGTGGCATCAACGATTGGGGCACCCATGCGATGACTTTCTGTATCAGGCTCATAAGCACATCGTTGGGGTACCAAAGTTCAAGCGTCAAACCAGTATTCTTGACCAATGCCCAACCTGCATACAATGTAAGCAAACCAAAACACCTGCTGGCTCACATTCCACACGAAAGGCCACACAACCGTTTCAAGGTCTATCCATTGATTTTGCATTCTCAGGTACCAAATCCTCCAACAGCAAACGCAAGCGCGATTATGAAGGCATTCATGGAGAAACAGCTTGGATTCTCATCACAGATCACTACACAGGTATGAAATACGGTGATACACGAATCTCGAAGGCAGCGCCCCTACACTGGTTGGAACATTTCTTTGCCCAGTACAACCCAACCTGTGCCGACAAGTATGTTTCGGTTGATCAAGGCGGCGAGCTCTATCACAATCCTGATGTCAGAAACCTCTTCTCTGCGTTTGGATATTCAATTTTCCCCACTGGTGCGGATGCTTCACACCAGAATGGTACAGTTGAAAGAGGGCATCGCACACTGGCTAATTCAATGCGCACCATGCTGTCTGGTGCTAATTTGCCCATTAAATTCTGGCCCTTTGCTTTCTACCATGCACTTCGGTTGTCCAATGCATTTCCTGAAGGCAATCAGCCACATTCACCATTGGAATTGGCAACTGGCCGTAAGGAAAACCTTGCTGATTTCCGAACCTTTGGTTGTAGAGTTTGGGTTAGACCCCCAGGCAAAAGATCTATTAAACTCAAACCCAATGCACGAAAAGGCATCTTCCTGGGTTTTGTCCCCTACACTACCAGAAACATCCTTTGGTATGATACTGAGACCCACCGCGTCAAAATAGCTACCCATGTCAGGTTTGATGAAGGGATGAATGATCTCCCACTTGCAGATCTCCCAACTAATGTCAAGCACCTACTCCGGACTGATGACAACACTCCACTTCCTGCAGAACACCGTGAGGTGTCATCTAGTGAATTCCAATTCTCCATCTCCCCCTTTGCGGATCTCACAAATCTCAGACTCACTGTCTCCCCATCTTGTGCTGATCCAGCCTTTGGTCTTCAATATGCCACCGACTCACTGATTGACAGAGCTTACATCACAGATATCATTCCACACAGCCCTGCCTCCACGCTTTTCTCCTCCCGTAAGAAGACTCTCTCTAAGCTCCGAGGCGCTTATATTGTATCTATCAATCACAATCGTGTCTTTACTGCCGCTGATGTTACCACAGCACTACAGGAAAATCACGATCGAGGGGTGCGGGATTCTTCAATAGATACACCAATTACCTTTGCACTTGAAGAAAAATTATCTATGAAGGAGGTCAGGAAACACTCAAATGAATATGGTTTATTTGCTCCCAATACCTCCTGGAAGGAACCCACTGCTGAAGAAGATCCACCATTCTTGGACCGGATTTCATCAATCAAAGCTATCCAGCGCATTGGTACAAAATACAAGCAGCTGATACAATCAAGAATCAACCAGGTCGATAGCACTGAAGCACTCCATGCTTCCATCCAAAAACACTTGGCACCAATTGAAGACGACATGGATGTTGTCATTCCTACTATTGATATTGCATCCCTCAGAGCTATCACTAAGCTTCATAAACCAGGAAATCAAGCATTACCACTAGATGCAGATTCACTACCAACTGAACAAATAGAACTCTTAATCAAGGCCATCAATTCAAAAGCAACTACACCTGAAGAGCAAGCACTCGGACACTTCACGCGACGGAATCTCAAGTCTCTATCCACCTGGGCAGAATGGGAAGCTGGGGAGCGAAAACAGCTTGATCAATTTGAAGATTTGGAAATGTTTGGCTCGCCAATTCAATACCCTAAGGACCCAAATGCGATTATTCTCAGGCCTCACTGGCAGTACAGTGTCAAGAGAAATGGTGTCAGAAGAGCCAGGCAATGTTGCAATGGAAGCAAGTATGCAGCTCCAACCCTGCATGCCATAGCAATGTCATACTCATCATGTGTTGAACACCCCATCCAAAGATTGTTCTTTGCCATTGCAGCTAGCCTCAATCTCAAAGTCTATGGGGGGGACGCGGCTGACGCATATGCCCATTCTCCAGGGCCCAACATTCCTACATACATGACTATTGACGATTTATATGCAGAATGGTACAGACACAAGCATGACAAGGACATAGACAGACGATTGGTGCTCCCAGTCCTTCGAGCACTTCAAGGCCATCCAGAATCTGGAAGACTTTGGGAAACACACATCAACAAAATATTGAAAGGCCCTGATCTCAACTTCAAAACCACCACACATGACAGGACGATCTATACAACAGTCTTCGAGGGTGAAACGGTCTACATGTTGAGACAAGTTGATGATTTTGCACTAGCTTGTACATCAGAATCCATATCTGACAAGATCTATGACATTATAGGTGCAAGGCTCAAACTACCAAAGGAAGACGTGATCCCCTTTACAAAATTGGGATTGCTCAAGGACTTCAATGGAATTGACGTCAAACAAACAGCTGATTACATTGAACTGTCCTGCGCCAACTACATCGACCGGATCATGACATCCCATGGTTGGGAGACTGATTCTAAGATGAAACCCCACTCCAAGCCATCAGCGCCGTTATCAACTGAAGTACTGAGCCAACTGCAATCACATACGAATGGACCATTGGAAGGCACCAAGGAACACGCTGCATTACAATCCACATCTGGGTTCTCCTACAGAACACTCTTGGGTGAAATGATGTTTGCATATGTGAGCTGCCGGCCAGACATTGGCTATGCAGTGACCCTGATGTCAAAATACAGTTCCAATCCCACTGCATTCCACTATTCCAGCCTGAAGAACATCGCTCGATACCTCAGAACAACCAGATCCTGGGGTATTAGATTCTATAGACCGAATGCAGAGCCATCTCTTCCATCAGGAGAACCATATAATGATGTAGTCCAAGATGAATCACTCCCAGAATACCCTGCAGATATCAAGCATAGCAAGTTGATGTGTTTTGTTGATGCAGCATATGGAAATGATCCAAAACATCGCAGGTCCACCACAGGATATGTCTTCACTTATGCAGGTGGAGCAGTTGTCTACCGGTCCAAGGCGCAATCACTCACTGCTCAGAGTTCTACGGAAGCAGAATTCATTGCTGCAGTCACAGCAGCCAAAACAGCCAGATACCTCAGATCCGTACTCGAAGAATTAGGATTTGCTCAAGCTGGTCCAACCCCTATCTATGAAGACAATGCATCGGCAATTGAAATCATAAATGCCCAGAAGCCAACCGAAAGAACCAGACATATTGAAATCAGGTTCTTTGCAATTCAAGCTTGGAAAGAAAATGGTGAAATCAAGATGATTCATATTCCGGGAGTTATCAACCCGGCTGATGATCTAACCAAACCATTGGGATGGATCTTGCACGCCCGACATGCAAGATATATCATGGGACACTACCCGGGTTAGATCAACCTGAAATGACCCAACGGAACGTCAAGGACTCGATTATCATTCCGATTCAATCCTACTCAGGTTAAATCATTCAAAGGCAACGTATACACCGACAGTAATCCAACATACGTCATCTATCATGTTGGATCAAGGGGTGTGTTGTCGGCGAAAAATACGGACTGTTGTCGGCATCAAATTCAATCGAAAAAGCCGACAAAACGAACGAAACGACGACCGAGGTGCGGAATACGAGAATAATCAATCGTTAGAATCAAATGCACCTCCACTACTTGGAATCCTTAAGTGGTAAAAACGATATCACCTAAGGCTACAAACAAAAAGGAATAATCGGTTAGAAACAAGAAATATCCAAAGACCTGAACAGTAAGTTAACACTTGGAACCCATAAGTACATTCAGAAGAATATACTTGATATCCCGTGAGGAAATTACTTATTGCAATCAAGAAAATCAATACCGATTCCAGATGGGCCTACCTATATCCAGCACATATACCACGAATAAGCATACGCCCCATCGAACAGAATACTTAACCCCACAATGACCAATACCATCGAATGACTGATACAGTAAGACCAACACGACGCTAATACAGCAACAGCAACAGAAGAATCGGTACGATGGTAAAGAAGACAGTACTAACGAATAACCCGGGGAAGACCTCTACCATGTAAAATACAGCAGAGAGCCCCGATACAGTGAAAATACCCAGTAAAAATAAGAGCGTCTCTCTGAGCTCACATCTCTTTAAATTTTAACATCATATACCTTTTGGTCGATTTTTAGAGTAACAACAGTGGTTGCCGCGCTTCCAGGTTGGAGTGTTTGGAATCGTCCTGTCGATCTGCTTCGGCCTGTCGACCTGCTCCTTGCTCTCCCGGCGACCGGGACGGTGGGCATTGTTGTTTTGTGTAAATGAGAAATATATGTAATCCGGGGAACTTGGATGGCGGTAGATTGCTATTGGCGTGTCCAATGCAATGAGCTTCTGTCAGAGGCTTCGGCGTGTTCGATGTCTTTATGTGATCGGATCAGAGAACTATCAATCGTCGTCCGTAGTCGAGTCGATCGATGATCTGCTGTCGGATTGTTTTTTTTTCTTTTTTTTCGTCGTCGTCTTCTTCTTTTGCAAGCTTCAACAAGCTTGCGACTGTTAATCTGTTAATTTCCTTTTGAAACTGGCTGTTGAGCTGATTCAATCCGAAGGCAAAGAAGAGCAACAGGAGCTTTAGCTGCAGGCCGGTTGAGGTGCCGATCTGTTCTGTTCTAATATTTCTCTGATATCCACTACGATTGGATGTTAATCCAACCAGATCTATTCTGACTATCGGTATCCGACGCAATCAGTTAGGTCTTAGGCTTGTAGTTCTACAATGGGACGCAAGGAGGCGTCCGGTGCAAGGTTTAAGGTTGAATAATCAAATAATCTAAAAGTATAAGCGCATCTGCTTGCTAGAGAGCAAGCGACCACTTTAAAGATCATGCTGCCGCTAATACAGCATGATATCGTTACGAATATATACGGTAAAATACCGTGTTACGAGAAAATATCGTGTTGCCGCTAATACAACACGTATTCTCATGCAGCAGACAAACAAGTTCGTGAGCACAAAGATCGAACCTCTGCTGTCTTTTCTTGAAAACAGAAACACTTAACGCGATGGCTAGCATATGCTAGTTTCTGCCGTGTGTTCTTTCTTTGATCTCTAAGTATCGATAATTCGATCGTACGAGTGACGATCATTTGGCTCGCAAGACTGAGCCATTTGGTCAATAATGAGATACTTGGCTCGCAAGGCCGAGCCATATGGTAAATAATGAGATACCCGGCTCACAAGATCGAGTCATTTGGTCACCAAAATGAGATACTTTGGCCCACAGATTGAGCCATTCGGACCATAAGGTTAAACATTCTTATGATTCGCGTACAACCAAGCTGGACGCGTGTGGGTAAAGAATGAGATGCCACTGTACCATTGTTACATACGGTCATGCTGGACATGAAAGGAATTTAATATTAAGGATTTCCATGTAGTGGAGGTGCGTTTGATTCTAACGCTTGATCATTGGAGTATTTGTATCTCTGTGTTAATCTTACGTACCGTACGGTACCTCGATGCCGACAAGAAGTTCGTATTTTTTTTTGCCGACAACAAACACAGACGAACAAGGAAGTGCAGAAGTTGCAAAGCGTACAGTTGTGTCCAACACAACACAACACAACACAACAAATCCGTTTGGGACTCATCGGTTCTTGTGGTTGTTGTTAACAGTGGTGCCACTGTTGCTGCAACACCACTCAGATTCGCATGGGGGAGACAACAAACAACAGCAACCGTAACTCCCGGGTTCTGGCGGCCCTGCCCGGCCCTGTCCTGTCCTGTCCTGCGCTGCCCTGCCCTGCCCTGCCCTGCCCTTCCGGACAACTGCAGACGACTCAAACAAAACAAAAATCCAACAACAACAAAATCCAAATCTCTACAACTGCTACCGTACAACAAGTGTTGACATACATGTGTGGTCGACACAGACACAACAATAACAACAACAACAACAACAACAAACACGACCAACCCGGCTGGAATGGAATGGAATGTAAGAACATATGCCACGGGGTTTCAACTGCAAACAACTTTGAACTATTGATCGATCGGTTGTCTCGTTTCTCGGAGATTCATTCCACGCACGCACACTGGCCGGCAACAAACGTACGGTAAACAAACAAAACAAACAGGACATTCTTTCCAGAACCTTCCTTTCCTTTGAACCCGGCGACTGACGTCGTTCTGGCTCTGGTTCTGGTTCTGGCGGCACCCCTCATCATCATCATCGTCGTCGTCGTCTACATTGCATTACATTCCGCACAACAACGACGATCAACGGAGACAACATTGCATTTGTTCTCGATGGATGCAACAACAATACCTATTACTTGTGTTGTTGTTGTTGTTGTTGTTGCGTGTCTGTGTCTGTGTCTACCAGAATAATAATGACGAGAATTACGACAACAAATGACGACGAACAAGACGAATGTTGAGGAAGAAAAGAACCTGTCACGTCACGTTGGGTCGGGTCGGGTAATTGTAACGTACTACGATCATACGTACCAAACTATGTACGTACCAATCTACGTATTACAACCTATCGTACAAGTCGTACTATCCAAGAAGATACCATCGAAGGATACATACGATCGAATTAATGAGACTTGGGCTACTCTAAGAATCATTAAGTAGCGAAGCATTATCTGTATACAATGGTATACCGATGCCGGACAGGCGCACGATTCATATCGCTACTCTATATGAATATCCACGAGCGATCGAAACCAGCAGGGCCCGATCGGAGCCAGCATGGCCCGATCGCTCATTATTTTATCTGTTAAGTTTCCATCCATTTTTGTAAAGTATTAATCCATTCATAATTATCACTCCTACTCAAATTCTACCCCTAGTGTGTTACACAGTAATTACTTTTACAGCTACTGTAGAATAACGATCAAATTTTTGGAACAACAATTTTTTTTCTTCGATAACAAATAACCTATCCCGAATTTTCGAACGACAACGGTTTTTCGAACGACAACGATTTTGCTAACAAACCTACCAAAATTCGTAAAGATCTTTCTCCTTTCGACCGGAACGAACTTTTCGAACAAAATAACTCCAAATCAACCGAAAAGAAAAAGCAGTCTCGAACATTGTTAATCATCTATAAAACAAAAAATTTTCTTTCTCAGTCGAAAACAAAGAAGAACAAAACAAACAATCCGAATATCAAACCAGGCAAGTATCTCAACCATGTCGACCGGACTGCATCGAGAACCACCAATCACCTATGATTCCAGCTTTGATCGGACTAAGAACAAACTTGCCACCTTGAAAGTGTATGACGCCAACAATAATTCAAAGGAGGAATGGAAACTACCAATCTTTTCAGACGAAGGGGGCCTTGAAGAATTACTTTATTGTCAAGAAGCATTCATCATTGGCGCAAAGCGACTACCGCTACCAGAACATCGATATATTGAACTGTTCACCAAGATATTGTGCCCTGAAGCACAAAGAAAGTGGGACGAGACAACCCGAGACGACAATGATGATTTGAACTATCCAGACAACATGGAAGGCTATGAAGAAGCATTCAAGGACTACATTCAAGAACACTACTGCGATGCAGGGAATGCAAAAGACATCATGCAAACCTACATTCGCAGCGACGCATGCAAGAAACCTCATGATACCACAGCCAAGGACCACGCAGTGCGAATCAACAGGCTCATTCGGTACTCGGAGAAGCTGCAAGGTCATGGCCAAAACCTCAACAAAATCAACAAGACAACAATACTGCTCCACACCTTCCCCAACCTGTGGGTTGAGCAATATGGCCAAATTCATGGGGGCATCACTGCAGAAACATCCATCCAAAAGATTGTGGAATATATGTCCAGTCGAGAGCGAGAGTCCAAGCTGAGGAATGGAGGAGGCAAAAAACAAGGGAGACGTCCTGGAAACAATGCCAACCAATCCAAACGCAAAACCAACAACAAAAACCAAGGCCAAAAATCTTCTAATCCCTGTCGCATTCCCGGGCACAACCATGACTGGTCCGAATGTCCCAAGAACAGTTACTCCAAACAGAAGAAAAAGCAACGCGCCGACAACAAGAAAAATGACTCGGCAGGCAAGACTACCACAGCCAGCAATGAATCATTCCAAGCACACATGCAGCGCGCAAAGGAAGCTTTCCTCCAACAACATGGCGGCAAAGCAGAACACAGCGTACAGAGCGGTGAGCAAATCTGGCTTCCTTGAGGCCAACAACCAAGAGCAGTCACCCTGCCTCCAGCTCCACAGGACCTGGATGCCAATTTGGCACAGCCAATTGGGCTCGCAGGAGGAACTCTCTCCACAGAAGGGGAGAAACCTACAGAACGTATATCTGATGTTGACAAGAGCTCACGACGAGTCCAGTTCATGGATGAACACGTCGGTAAAAAGAAAAATATGGGTACAGAAGCCAAAAACACAGCTGAATTGAATGACGATTTGATCGGCAACAACAATAATCGCAACGCGGTTACGGGTACAAACGACCAAATGAATGGGGCAGCGGCAACAAGCTGGACCTCGAGTCTAGCAAAGACCCTACAACCAAAAACGGAATACCCCGTATCTACCAAACATAAGAGCGATGTGGCTCCTATTGTTTTAACAACCATCCAATACATTCAAGGCTTTCCTGTAAACACAACAAAAACAATGCTTGCCCTACTCGACAGCGGCAGCACAACAACCCTCATCAACAAAAGGGCACTTCCCTTTGGAGTTCTACCAATCCAATCCAAAACAAGAACCATCACAACCACAGCCAATGGATCATTCGACACCTCGTTGTTTGTCGTAATGAAGAATCTCAAGCTACAAGAATTTGGGAACACAACAATCGAGCGTTGTGAGGCCAGATTATTTGAATCCAAATCATGCAGATATGACATTATCTTCGGTCGAGACTTCCTACGCAGCTCCAATATCAACTTGTTATTTGAATCAAGCATGATTCAATGGAACACACGACAAATTCCAATGCGCGAGACAGCCAGTTTTGATATTACTCCAGATCTGCAAGAAGCATATTTTCAAGCATTACTGGAGGAATCCATTGATTCTGAGCTATTCGCGCATGATGCAGTATCGTCATCACCTGTCATCCTTGATAGACCGTATGAAGCAACTAATCCAACCTTAGTTGCTGAGCAGCAAGCACATATGACAGCATCCGAAAAACAACAGTTCCAAGCGGTCTTATCCAAATATCCAAACGTCTTCAATGGCAAACTAGGAAAATACCCACACAAGAAAATCTCACTCAAACTGAAGCCCGATGCCAAGCCAGTTCACAAGAAGCCATATGCAGTCGCATACAAAAGAGAAGAGCTATTCAAAAGGGAGCTCCAGAATCTTGTAGATGATGGAGTCCTCAAAAGATGTGAGGGACCGGCTGAATGGGCATTTCCTACTTTCATCATTCCAAAGAAGGACAACAGGGTTCGGTGGGTGTCAGATTTCCGAGAACTCAATGAACTGCTAGTCAGAAGACCATATCCAATCCCAAGAATACAGGACATCATGCATCGCCGTGGCAAATACACCCACTTTACCAAGATTGATTTATCCATGCAATACTATTGTTTTGAACTGGATGAACCAAGCAAGAAACTATGCACGATTGTCACACCATATGGATGCTATGAGTATCAAAGACTTCCGATGGGTGTCAAAATATCTCCAGATGTGGCACAACAACTCATGGAGGACATTTTGCAAGGCACCAACTGCACCGTCTATATTGATGATATTGGAATCTGGACAAATGGCACCTTCAGCCACCACATGCAAACAGTAGACACAATTCTGCACCGACTGAATGAAAATGGTCTCAAATGCAACCCCCTCAAATGTGACTGGGCTGTACAGGAAACTGACTTTCTCGGATTTTGGATGACTCCAGAAGCCGTGAAACCTTGGAAGAAGAAAATTGAAGCTATTCTGAGAATGGACAGACCCAAAACAATCACGCAAGTCAAGTCTTTTCTAGGTGCTGTTGGTTACTACTGGGATATGTGGCCGAGAAGATCACATGTCCTCTCTCCTTTGTTTGAACTCACGGGAACCCCCAAGAAGACTGCCACTGGGCAGCCTAAAACAACAACAAAGTCGGCCTTCACATGGGGGCTGGCTCAGGAAAAAGCTTTTGAAGAAATGAAAGCCATGATAGCAAGTGACGCGCTGAACACATACCCAGATCTGAATCTACCATTCGATATCTACACAGATGCATCAGATCTACAACTTGGCGCAGCGATCCTACAAAAGGGAAAACCAATTGCTTATTGGTCCAAAAAGCTGAATGCAGCTCAGAAGAATTATACTACAACTGAAAAGGAACTACTTGCAATAGTCTTGTGTTGCAAGGAATACAGGAAACTACTTTTAGGCTGTGAACTCAACATTTACACAGACCACAAGAATCTCACCTTCAAAACCCTCTCTCCACAGCGAGTGCTCCGATGGAATCTCTTTCTCCAAGAATACAACCTCAAGTGGAATTATGTGGAAGGACCCAAGAATGTACTCGCGGATGCATTCTCAAGATTACCCAGGATGGATCCACCTACAGTGGGGGAGAAACAGAAGCAAGGCAAAGGAACTTTAATCGATTTTCTCAAGTTAGACGTCCCTGAACAAGCAGATGAAGAGCTGTTCTTACAAGAATTCCCAGAAGTATTCCCAAACCTATGCCATGACGCAGACGATGAATTATATTCATGTCTACTGAACAATGAGTGTCTGGTCAACCTGCCAACACTCCAGGAGATGGAATGCCCAGTGAATTACACCAATATTGCTCAACATCAACAGAACGACGACACGCTACCAGCCAAGCTGCAATTACCAACCTTCTTCAAACAACAACTTGGTAATCAGGAAATCACGTGCTACTCCAAAGCAGAAACCAGAGAAGAATGGAAAATCTACATTCCAACCTCCCTTGCTCCACAACTACTCAAGTGGTACCATCTACTATTAGGGCACTGTGGATCCACCAGGCTCAACCAAACAATAGCCGCCAGGTTCCACGTGGAACGTCTTGCGAAGCTGTGCCAAGAATACACATGCCCGGATGATTGCATCAAGTACAAGAGCAGAAATGCTAGTTATGGATTGCTGGCGCCCAAGCAAGCGCCATTGGCACCATTCAGTGAAGTGCATGTGGATTTGATTGGACCATGGAAAGTAACAGCCCAAGGAAAAGTTTACAACTTCAAGGCTCTCACGTGCATTGACCCAGTTACCAACCTGCTGGAAATCATTCGCATCAGAGATAAATCAAGTCAACATGTCTCCAACCAGTTCACCAACTGCTGGTTATCCAGATATCCAAGGCCAGTCAAGTGTGTCTATGACAATGGTGGAGAGTTCCTAGGCCACGAATTCCAAAATACACTGGCAGCCTATGGAATTGAGGGTGTAGCTACCACAGTCAAAAATCCTCAGAGCAATGCCGTCTGCGAAAGGGCTCATCATACCATTGCAGACACCCTACGCATATTAGTACATGTGAATCCGCCTCAAACCAACACGCAGGCCACACAGCTCATGGACAATGCGTTAGCCACTTGCATGCACGCAACCAGGTGCGCAATCAACGCATCTATGGGTTCATCTCCAGGAGCCCTTGTGTTCAACAGAGACATGCTGCTGGATATCCCACTTACGTCCAATCTCATTGCGCTACAACAAATTCGACAACAAGGCATCAACATGAATCTGCTCCGTCAAAATGCCAAGCGCATCAAACATGTTTTCAAGGTTGATGATAAGGTATGGATGAAAGAACCGGATCCAGACAAATTACAACCTCAGAAGAAAGGCCCATATCAAATTGTTCAAGTGCATACCAATGGCACAGTGAAACTGAGGCTGTCTCCAAATGTCACGGAAACAGTCAACATTCGAAAGCTGACCCCATACAAAGAACACCCAGCAAACGATGATCCAGCACAAGATGAACCGGCGAACAATGATCTAGACATGGAAGAAGTCTAGGAACAAAGCGATTCAGAGAATCCTCAAGTCAATCATTGGGGGACTCTGTAACGTACTACGATCATACGTACCAAACTATGTACGTACCAATCTACGTATTACAACCTATCGTACAAGTCGTACTATCCAAGAAGATACCATCGAAGGATACATACGATCGAATTAATGAGACTTGGGCTACTCTAAGAATCATTAAGTAGCGAAGCATTATCTGTATACAATGGTATACCGATGCCGGACAGGCGCACGATTCATATCGCTACTCTATATGAATATCCACGAGCGATCGAAACCAGCAGGGCCCGATCGGAGCCAGCATGGCCCGATCGCTCATTATTTTATCTGTTAAGTTTCCATCCATTTTCGTAAAGTATTAATCCATTCATAATTATCACTCCTACTCAAATTCTACCCCTAGTGTGTTACAGTAATCACACCAACAGCTGCTAAACATTGGTATATCGAACCACAACAAACAATGTACGTCTTTTGACACACAGAAACTCGACGTTGTCGACAACATCAACAGAGGTCGACGCTCTTGTTTGTTGTCACAACAGCATCGCCCTACGGTACGGACGGGACGGGGCGGGGCGGGGCGTACACACGTCCAGCCAATGAATCCAACACAACCACAACCAGACCCCCGCGCCATCGTCCGACAGTACTCCGCACCGATGGGCCGATCCGATCCGAATCGAATCGAATCGAATCAAAGCAGTCCAACATGTCACAACAACATGTCACAACACAACATGTCACAACACAACACAACCACACGACCCACTTACCCGATCCAAAACAAAAGTCGGTGCGGTGCGGTCGACTCTACAACGGTATCCTACACGTACAGCAACAACAGCGCAACAACATCTTCTTGCCCAATACTACATAACACGTGCCTTTGTTTTGCCTTTCGACACAAACAAACAAACAAACAAACGCCACACACACATTGCAATTTTGCATTCCCGACGACGTGATTTTATTTTCCCCGAACCGTGGAAGAACCCGAAAACACAACAGCAACAACAACAACAGCAACAGCAACAACAACAACAACATCATCAACATCATCAACAACAACATCATCATCAACAACAACAACAACAACAACAGCAACAGCAACGTGTAGGAATACGCACGGAATAATTAATTAGTAAAGCAAAAAATGAAATGGAATTCAATCCGAATCGGCAATCCGAATCCGAATCCAAAGATTCTTGCACAAGACGAACACGCGCATCGGACATCCTCGGATACGGTACAGTCTTACGGTACAATAAGGATGGATGAAGTTCGTAAAATGAAAACAACACATTTCTATTCTTTCAATCATTATTATTAATTACTGCTTCGTATTGATTTATCAATTTATTTATTCCATAACAACAACAGCAAGCAGAGCTTGCCTTGTTGTTTTCACTTCGTGGTGTTCAGTTTTTCGGAATCCAATAATTGTTGCATGCAGTGTCTGTCAGCACAAGATGTTCTTGTTGCAATTCGCTCTCTCGTTTATTGTTAATTTATTCCTCGAGAAGACAAAACCCGCACGTCTTGGGGCAAAAATCTGCCACCACAAGCTGTTTCCCCTTGCTGCTGCTGCTGCTGCTGCTGCTGCTGCTGGCATACATCTTTGTGTTGACGTTTTTTTGGATAGCAGCTTCGTTTTCGCATTGCTTCTTGGCCTTGATATCCCTGCACCTCACAACAACGACTTCTTTATTGCCACCGCCACCACCACCGCCACCGCCACCGCCACCTGTATCGGACGGCGACGACGACGACGACGACAGCAACCGGAAGGGTTTCTTGTAATTTTTGCACGAGCAGCGCAAACGCAAACTAAAATCTTCGGCGCACGCCAACGGACAGAAGCTCTTGACTCGTTTTTTTGTTGCCTTGTCCTTCTTGCGGCAACGTCTCGCTGGTTTCTTTGCGGCCCAGTCGCAATGTCGACCCTTTTTGCCATTCAAGCGGAACGAATCATCATTGGTGCAAGGACCTGGCGGCAGTTGTAAGGTTGGACAATCATCATTACACCAGACACCAGAAGACGGTGAAGTGAATTCACAACCAGTATCACGAAACAAATCAAGCATCGAAACTTCTCCGTACGGAATCAAGGCTTCCCATGGAGCCAAGCATTGATTGAAAGCACGTGTTCCGTTAAACATTCCATTCATGGAATGTACTCGAGAAACGTCCCATTCGTTGAGGGGCTGGTTGAAAGCATGTGCTTCGGAAAACATAAAATCCATGAAATATACTTGAGAAACGTCCCATTCGTTTAGGGGCTGGTTGAAAGCACGTGCTCCGTGAAACATATGATGCATGAAAAATACTTGAGAAACGTCCCATTCGTTTAGGGGCTGGTTGAAAGCACGTGCTCCGTGAAACATATACTCCATGAGTCCTACTTCAGAAACGTCCCATTCGTTAAGGGGCTGGTTGAAAGTATGTGCTTTGCGAAACATAAACCCCATGTCAGTTACTTGAGAAACGTCCCATTCGTTGAGGGGCTGGTTGAAAGCACGTGCTCCGTGAAACATAACCCCCATTTTAGTTACTTGAGAAACGTCCCATTCGTTGAGGGGCTGGTTGAAAGCATGTGCTTCGGAAAACATAAAATCCATGATACGTACTTGAGAAACGTCCCATTCGTTGAGGGGCTGGTTGAAAGCATGTGCTTCGGAAAACATAAAATCCATGATACGTACTTGAGAAACGTCCCATTCGTTGAGGGGCTGGTTGAAAGCATATGCTCCGCGAAACATAACCTGCATGTCAGTTACTTGAGAAACGTCCCATTCGTTGAGGGGCTGGTTGAAAGTATGTGCTTTGCGAAACATAAACCCCATTTTAGTTACTTGAGAAACGTCCCATTCGTTGAGGGGCTGGTTGAAAGCATGTGCTTCGGAAAACATAAAATCCATGATACGTACTTGAGAAACGTCCCATTCGTTTAGGGGCTGGTTGAAAGCACGTGCTCCGTGAAACATATACTCCATGAGTCCTACTTGAGAAACGTCCCATTCGTTGAGGGGCTGGTTGAAAGCATATGCTCCGCGAAACATAACCCGCATGTCAGTTACTTGAGAAACGTCCCATTCGTTGAGGGGCTGGTTGAAAGCATATGCTCCGCGAAACATAAACCCCATGTAAGTTACTTGAGAAACATCCCAACAATTCAAAGGCTCATTAAAAGACCCATGAAAATAAAATGCCCTTGTCATGTCAGTAACTTTAGAAGTTATCCAACAGTTCAATGGAACGTTATACAAGTCTATATTGGAACCTGCGATGGTCTTAGATACGACGTCCTCGAAATCTTCTCCAGAAACCTCAATGATAGGACGGTAGTACTCTGCACAGTACGCTTCACAATCCATGACTGCTGCACCAGTCCATTCGAGATTGTACCCATCTATTATTATATCTCCTTGGGGGGGACCACTCCACGTATTATCCACTACATCCTTCTCCGGAGGCTTCTCTCCCAAAAGACCAAGGTCGGGAGCACCACCAGGGGTGTCCTTTGGGCTGGTTCCTGTATCATACTCAAGCGAAAGAGTCACAGGAACATTATCCAACACACGTTTGGATGGGGTGAGCTGAGTCACTTTCATGGAATCTTCGAAGAAGTAGGATACGAGGTTGTGATCGTCCTCGGAATCCAACGCAGAGGCACATGCTGCAAGGATTGCAAAGGCAGAAGTCTCAAAACGCATCGTGACGGTTAAGGTTTAATAGCTTCTGCTGTAGTGTAAAAAAGAAGTTTGACAATCATGAAAAAGATTACAGATGTTGTTAGTAAATGAATAAGGTGACAGAGCAGTTATTGCAAGCAAACAATGTTTTATTGTCCTGGCAGATTCAGACGAGATCAGCAATAGTCTTGTAGCTAAAGGATTGGCTCCTTCTTCTATTCACGCTTAAATACTATGATGTGTTTATCGTGGAAATAATTCGTTGGAAAGACTTACTTTGTAGGTACGTGAACGAAGAAACTCAGCTTCGGAAGATTATATTGTTTTCACTATTATTAATTTGTTCACAAAAAAATTTGAAAATTGAATTGTGAGGATGAAAAGTGTTTCCGATGCTCGTCAAATTTCAGACTGATCCTCGTTTGTGTTTCAGCTCAA
The DNA here is from genome assembly GCA_037355745.1 of Pseudo-nitzschia multiseries. NCBI lineage: Eukaryota > Bacillariophyta > Bacillariophyceae > Bacillariales > Bacillariaceae > Pseudo-nitzschia > Pseudo-nitzschia multiseries. Next base: position 69,490 of record CM074791.1, read on the forward strand.
CGTCCAAAATTTGACACAAGGCACAATATTTTTAATAGTTCTTAGATTTATGTACTGTACTTTATGTAAGGCAGACTCGCGATAATGATGATAATAGTATTATTATTATCATACTTCGTCCATGATATATGACACTCACCGCGTAGCACTTCCTCGTAGAAGATTCATGTGTGGCGGATTGAGAACCGGTTCACATTAAAGATAATAGTGATATTATCATGACTTTCCTTCCCATGACAGTGGGTCGTGGATATACTTTGGTTGCAAAACGTACGGTACAGGGTACTCGTACTCGTACATACTCGTAGGTTCATCTCAACGTCAAAAATTTGACACAAGGCATAACATTTTTAATAGCTACATGCACTGTAATTACTGTATGTAAGGCAGGAACGTAAGATAATATTAATATTATCATGATCTTCCTTTGCATGACAGTGGGTCGTGGATATACTTTGGTTGCAAAACGTACGGTACAGGGGGTACGTACTCGTACATACTCATAGGTTCATCTCAACGTCAAAAATTTGACACAAGGCACAACATTGTTAATAGCTCCTAGAACTACCGTACGGTATGTGCACTGTAACTTCTGTATGTAAGGCAGAAACGTAGGATAATATTAATATTATCATGATCTTCCTTTGCATGACAGTGGGTCGTGGATATACTTTGGTTGCAAAACGTAGTAAGTGGCGTTTGGCTGTATTGCTATCACGCACTACGTGTTGTTACTCTAAACGGCGGAAAAATACGAGCCGTTGTCAGTTGATGTAGCGAACCGAATGTAAGGAATGATAGTGCCACGTGGAATGTACGCCGTACGACGTACGAACCAAAGAACACCCTTGAGTATGCAAGATCTCACTGTATCACCAACGTAGGTACGAACTCTACGACTGCTCCTCACCGCAATTCCACTGTAAGCAGCAAATTACAGGGAAAGCACCAACAAGCCGGTAAAGGTTCTCCCCAGCAAACACCAAGCCTACAGCTCACTCTTTTGCTCCTAAAACGATTACAAGTAGTAGAATAAAGGCTTATACGTCCAGGTCCAATAGTCTTCCCTACGTCCGATAACTGTCACGCGACCCTTTTTTTTTGTCGCGAGGTACTGTCGCAACCCCTTTTTGTGTGTAATTTTAACACGAGTCCCCCTTGTGATTCACTAGGTCAGTATCATGCATAATTTTCTAACTCTCAATACGTGGGTCGCGTTTATTTTTTTCCTTGGGTCATGAATAATTATTATTAATTTTTAATAAAACCTACCCGTACGCTCGCGAATCACATTTACTAGAATTAAATACGCAAGGTCATGACTCACAACCAAACTCCCCCTGTGATTCGGTTGCTTCGTATCATGCTCATTTTTCTAACTCTCAACCCCTGGTTCGCAATTATTTTTTTCCTTGGGTCATGAATATTGATTTTTAATTTTTAATATCACCTACCCGTACCTTCGCGAATCACATTTACAAAAATGAATTTTGCAACGTCATGACTCACAACCAGTAAAATTCAACATTAGTGCTCGCGACACGCAACCCTTAAAATGTATCTCCATTGCTCGCTACCCACTACCCTTATAATTTAATATTTGTGCTCGCAACAAACAACCCTTGAAATTTACTATCATCGCTTGCGACTACCTACCACTACAGTTGAATTATTCGTGTAAAGAATTTGCCTAATAGTACTATCGTATGCAAAATATGTATGATATGTACGAGTACTTCTTTCTGTACAATTTAATCGTATTTGTCACACAGAACGAACCCTCATCAAATTAGTGAATGGACTGACAAAATGAACAGTATCGATTCTGAAAACAAGGCCTAAACTTCCTCCATTTTGTCAAGCAATTGTCTCCATGCCGGATCAATATAGTTTTCATCCTCACTTTCCTCTTCAGCAAGACTACTGGCAACAGTGCCACCATTATTCGACACAGTACTGGAAGGATTGCTTTCTGAGTCGAATCTTTGTAGCATCATTTTCTCCAAATTTATACCCGTTTCGGGATTTTCTCTTAACGTTTGTATCTTCTTGCACAATTTATTGAACACTTTCCGTCCTTCTTTGTCCCATCCATTTGCACTTCCACTTTTTGAATCGCAATATTTTTTTTTCATGTATTTTGTTTTTTTGTGTGTCGTGTATGTTCCATCAAGTTTCATTTCCTTTTGTTTTTCCCAATTTCTGTACTCGTTGTCAATTATCATTAGGGCAAAAGCCTCATCCGTAACACTAAAGATGGTACTAATAAGATCCTTTGTCTTCCTCAGCCTAAAGTTAGTCTTTCCCGGATTAATGGCAGACAGGATTCTTGTCACAAAATAATAAAATTCTTCATTTGCCGCATTTCCGTATCGCCGGTACTCTTTTGCCAGAATTTCCATCGAGTCCGTATTTAGAGCTACAGTACCAGGGAATGATGCCGGCACTTTTGCCATTCAAATGGCAGTATGATATCATAGTATGGTTGGGTTAGTTGTATGTCTGTCGTAGGCACATATTGAAGAATGTCGAAAGTACCATAATTTCCAGATGACTCAACAATTACGCCGTCACTTACCAAACCAATTTTTTCTAGCCAATGTTTGATTATTGTGTCTCAATTAGTGCTTTGCAGGGGCCCTGTGGAGTTGTTGTGTACGTATTTTTCTTACATATTTGTAGTATTCTATTATTCCATTCTATGATCTCATTCTTTGATTCCATCCTATGATTCAATTCCACGATTGAAATCTATGAATCGAATCAATGATTTTAGTCAATGATTCAAGTCAATGATTCAATTCTATAATTCAATTCTGCAACTCAAATCAATGATTCTAATCTATGATTCAAGTCTATAATTCAAGTCTAAGATTCTTATCTATTCTAAGATGTAATTCTATGATCTGTGATCCAATTCTAAAATTCTAGTCTATGATTCATCCCTATAATTCAATCTTATGATTTCATTCTATTATTCCATCCTATGGTTCAAAACTATGAATTGAATAAATGATTCTAGTCTGTGATTCAAAATTAAGATACAGTTCTATGATTCAACAAGACAGAGATTCAATTCTATGATTCAACTCTAACATTTAATATTATGATTTCATTCTATGATTTCATTCTATGATTCAATTCTATGATTCAAATCTATGATTCAAGACTATGACTCAAGTCTAAGATTAAACTCTATGCTTCAAAGCAGTACTTTAAGTGTCTATGCTTCAACTCCATGATTGAAGTTTGTGATTCAATTCCATGATTCAATTTATTGGTGATTCAATTCTTAGACTCAATTCCATGATACAAGTCTATGATTCAATTCTCTGATTCAATTTTCAATCAAGTCTACATCTGAGAACTGTTTCTCTACCCCCTGCGGGATATGGCGCGGTACGTTCAGAACTCCCTACCTCATTTTCAAAATTCCCTGATTCCTGAGTTCAAGTGTTTACTAAAAAACCTGAGTCTATGATTCCAATCCACGATTTAATTCCATGATTCAATTCCATCATACAAGTCTATGATATAGTAATACAATATACGTAATACAATTATATTATTTAATTCTACTACTCAATTTTGATTTAAGTCTATGAGTCAGGTCTATGAGTCAAATATATGATTCATTTTCATGACTCAAGTAAATGATTCCATTCCATGCCTCAAATCTATGAATCAATTCATCAATCCAAGTCTATGATTCTAATCCATAATTCAAATCCATAATTCAAACCCATGCTTCCAATCCATGCTTCCAATCCATGATTCAATTCCATGATACAAGTCTATGGTTCAATTCTGTGATTCAATTTTGATTCAATTATATCATTCATTTTCATGACTCAAGTCAATGATTCCATAGTGTGGGTGGGTTAGTGGCTGAGCAAATGAAGTCACAGGATCAAATTGTACGTATGCTCCTACCTTTCCTTGGTATTGTTGTAGTTGAAAAGTGTATGGCAAAAGTTAACATCTGTAGCATGGAACTAGTCATATACTTGAAGTCTGCAAATTTGCAGACAACTCAACAGCCATAGTACGATGTTATGTCCATCCTTCAACTTCTAGGGGGGGATAGAATTGTCGCTTTACGGAGACAAAGCCCACTTGTACATTGTGCGTGCAAAAATCTGCTTTGCAGATCATTTCACAGTGGTGTACTTTAAGGTACTGAGGCTTTCTCCATAAGTAGAATCTGAAATGGTACTGTTGTATTACAATGATGAATTCAATCTTGAACTTGAAACTTGTTGCAATACAAGTGGCATTAATTACAATTTGCTGAAAAATACATGGTGTGCACACTTGACTATAGTCTTGTGGGTAAGACACATCCTCTGTCAGCAATTATGTATTCTTGATGTCATTGGAATAATATGAGCTACACTCAAGCATTGTCTTCCTCAAGCCAACTCTTTGGAATCTGAATGGTGAAAAACAATGATGAAGTGTTTTCAGTGTCACTAATTTTTGTTTGTCTGTTTAAATCCAACCCACCAGATTTGAATACAGTGCAAATCCTGCCAATCCCCAACCAAAATATAACTCAGTCAAAACCCAAAAACACACCAGATTTGAGCACAGTGCAAATCCTGCCAGTCCCCGACCAAAATATAACTCAATCTTCAACCCAAAAACCCACCAGAATTGAACACAGTGCAAATCCTGCCAGTCCCCAACCAAAATATAACTCAGTCATCAACCCCAAAACCCACCAGATTTGAACACAGTGCAAATCTTTCCAGTCCCTAACCAAAATATAACTCAGTCAAAACCCAAAAACACACCAGATTTGAGCACAGTGCAAATCCTGCCAGTCCCTAACCAAAACATAATTCAATCGTCAACCCAAAAACCCTCCAGATTAGAACACAGTGCAAATCCTGCCAGTCCCCGACCAAAATATAACTCAGTCATAAAACCCAAAAACCAACCAGATTTGAACACAGTGCAAATCTTTCCAGTCCCTAACCAAAGTATAATTCAGTCATCAACCAAAAAACCCACCAGATTGGAACAGAGTGCAAATCCTGCCAGTCCCCGACCAAAATATAACTCAGTCATCAACCCAAAAACCCACCAGATTTGAACACAGTGCAAATCATTCCAGTCTCTAACCAAAATATAATTCAGTCAACCCAAAAACCCACCAGATTTGAACACTGTCATCAACCCAAAAACCCACCAGATTTAAGGACAGTGCAGATCTTGCCAATCCTCGACCAAACTTTAACTCAGTCATCAACCCAAAAACCCACCAGATTTGAACACATTGCAAATGCTGCCAGTCCCTAACCAAAATATAAAAGTTTGTATGGTTGGTAAGGTTTGTGTTACGGAAATGATTGACTACATGTTCGACCAAACAAAGAGAATTTTTGGGGACGAGGGCTTTGTATATCATGACGCTTTGGTGCTCATGACCTGTGCAGACAGTGTTTCTTACATGAAGGAAAAGGGCTACTACAAGCACTGGATTTTGCCCGAGCTTGATATAATGGGTGAGCAAGGTGGCGTGGGTGGATCTCTCAAACTTTATCGCAATAGGCCTGTTCAAAACCGGCCTGAAGCGAATCCACTTGACACAAGTCTGTTTAGTCAGCTGAATCGTGCAGTTGATCAGCATGTCGTGTTAACACAAGGTTTCATTGACGAAAACAAGAAATTTTCACTTGCAACACCTACTGCAGTTTCAAGAACCTATCGCCGTGTTTGGACACTTCATCCCAAGTCGGAAACCATTGTCAAGGATATCAATAAAGTTCTTCGTTCATTTCTAGAGGTTGCAGAGGCGGGAGGTATTGCCATTGATGGTATTGGCGATAGGTTGGGAAGAAGACATCTTCCACGGGGCCAACATGAGGGTCGTGGAGTTCGAAAACTTGACATTGATTGCTATGATAAAGGAGAGATCGAGTTACATGAAGATGCAGAAGATGCTGGAGATCTCATCCTTGCAAAAGCAGAGGCAAAATTCAACGTATAAAAATTATTAGTATTTCTTTTTAATGTGCACACGAATTTTTCTAGCGAGAGCCCCCCTGCTGATCGTTTGAATCGATAGATGGCTTGATCGTCCTCTACAATGCATGTAGATGGGCGCTGATACCTCTAGGATGTTCTAACTCCCTCTGGAAGGAAAGTTATGGCATGGCAGTAGCAAGATTGGTCTCGCCATGTCACATTGTAGTGTTGTTGAAAATTCTTACATAATGTACACGAATTTTTCTAGTAAGAGCCCCCCTGCCCATCGTTTGAATCTATAAATAGGTCGATCAGCGTCTACGATGCATGTAGATGGGCGCTGATACCTCTAGAATGTTGTAACTCCCTCTGGAAGCAAAGTTATGGCAGTAGCAAGATTGGTCTCCCCATGTAACATTTTGTTGTTGAAAATTCTTAGTACCCAAATGCACTAATTAGGTGCTGACACACAAACCATGACAGATAACTCACTTCTGTTTCTTTCATGATTCATCATATCCATAATAGGAACAATATTCATGGTTCAATCACCCAAAATATCTAATTTTCTATTTTCTAATTGCAAACTAGTGTGTATTTTTCCTCCAAATCCAGGACCCAAATGCACTTACTAGGTGCTGACACACTAACTATGACAGATAACTCACTTCTGTTTCTTTCATGATTCATCATATCCATAATAGGAACAATATTCATGGTTCAATCACCCAAAATAACAGATTTTCTATTATCTAATTGCAAATTAGTGTGTATTTTTCCTCCAAATCCAGGACCCAAATGCACTTAGTAGGTGGTGACACACAAACTATGACAGATAACTCACTTCTGTTTCTTTCATGATTCATCATATCCATAATAGGAACAATATTCATGGTTCAATCACACAAAATATCTGAATTTCTATTTTTTAATTGCAAATTAGTGTGTATTTTTTCTCCAAATCCAGTTCCTCAATGCACTAATTAGGTGGTGACACACAAACTATGACAGATAACTCACTTCTGTTTCTTTCATGATTCATCTCATCCATAACAGGAACAATATTCATGGTTCAATCACACAAAATATCTGAATTTCTATTTTTTAATTGCAAATTAGTGTGTACTGTCTATGTGGTACTTGCATTACTACTGGTAGTAGTACCGTACCTGTAGTAGTACTTGTACTGCTTGGCATGTACTTGATGGTCTGTCCTTTTTCCGTTTTTATGGTCTGTCCTTTTTCCGTTTTTATGGTCTGTCCTTTTTCCTTTTTTATGGTCTGTCCTTTTTCCGTTTTTTGGTCCGTCCTTTACCCCTATTTTTGTTTTTATTATCTGTCCCTTATCCGCGGCTGGCATGCGCGCGCGTGCGCGCGCAGGCATAGCCAGAAGAATCAGGTAAAAAGCTGTTATTTTAATTTCATTACAAACATCTGGTTCTCCAAAGTTTTTTTTGGGGTGTTTAGATAAGCCTTTTTTTTTTGCAGGAGTTGATCTGGAGAACCAGACATTGCATGGTCATTCTGAAGCAAACTCGTAACAATAGAGACTTTCAGCTGTTTGGGGATATTTTCAGAATTACCAGGCGATGTCTGGTTCTTGAGATCAACTCCTGCAAAAATTGGCAATCCCGAAACGGAGGGAACCTAAGTGAAATTGAGGTAAGAAACATAAGTTAATTTTTAATCAATTCATTAGCACCTCACCGGATTAGTAATCCAATGTTGTAATCCACGGAGCTCGGTACTAAGACAGTAGAAGTCAACGCTTCTCATCTACTTAAGAGCTCGCTAAAACAAGTAATCCAATTTTGTAATCAATTGAGCTCAGTACTAAGACAGTAGAAATGACAGTTTGCACCTTCACCGGATTACATAAGGCCACCCTAAAAACAAAAGTAATATTATTTGAGTCTCCATCTCACGATTAGATCTCTTGCTTGCTTCTTTTTCCACTTTTTGTTTTCGTACCGTACCGGTAATGGAAAAAGAAGCAAGCAAACAAAGAATCAACAACAATGAGACCAAGAACAAGAACAATGGTGACAGTAAAAACTTGATATCTCCCTGAATATTGGGAGATAGGGGACCAAACTGGTACCAAAATGTCCGCAATGACAAGGTGGTATCGATTATGTCAAACGGCTTTGCGTTCGTAGCTTAGGGGAGCAACGAAAATTAATTTCAGTCGTTGTCATTGCCATGAAACCAAGAATGGTGACAGTAAAAAATTGATATCTCCCTGAATATTGGGAGCTAGGAGACCAAACTGGTACCAAAATGTCCGCAATGAGGAGGCGGTATCGATTTTGTTGAACGGCTTTGCGTTCGTAGCTTAGGGGAGAAACGAAAATTAATTTCATCGCAAGGTTGACGACGATGACAATGACGTGACGTGACGACCAACTTGATCTAAGACAGATTTTAATCGTATGATTTTTTTCTTTATTCAGGTTAAATCTTATGGTTACTTGCAACCAAAAAAATGAGAGTTTGCTACCATAAAAATGAGCGCGCGCCACATGATATTACTATTGCTTTTAGAAGAAGCATCTCATTTCCGTAAATAAATGTTTGGCTAAGCTTTTTAGCGATTTTTAGTCGTAGCGTTTGTACCAAGTCTACTTGTTAAAAACAGATTTTTTTAATATTTCTACGTATTTTCCCCCCCCCAAACCCCCCCCACATAAACTCCGTCTACAAGGTTACGTTGTCAACTCTTAGGATTAGGGTTAGTGTTTAACGTTCAACTAACAACTCCACCAATTTAGCCAGGGCTTTTGGTACTGCATTATGAAAGTATTCACAGATTTTCTTAATGGGTATATCTTTTGGATAGGATATTACACACTCATCGATTCCTTGCACGATTATTTTATTGGAGAGTGTGTTTGTTGTCATAAATTTCAGGCCACCGTACCATTTCTTCTTCACATATGCCCTCACCTGTCCTTCAATTGTATCTTTATATGTTTTCAATAGTTTCATAGTTTCCGTTTCGATACTATGTCTAGTTCCACCACTCAATGTACTCACTTTATCACTGCTATCGCCGCCCCGCACTGTTTTCAATGGTACCGTGTTGGTAGTTTTTGCAGCATTCTCTTTAGAATTCTCTCCCTTCTTACCTTTGCTCCACGTTTCCATCCAATCCTGTACTAGATCCGGATCCTCATTCGCTATTTCTGTTAATATTTTTTCTTTCTCGTTTTTCTTTTTCTGTCGTCCGCCCTCCGTAGTTTTTTGTCTTTTTTTCTCTTTGGTATTTTCTCTAGTATCCTTATTCTTTTTGGAGCTCCCATCATTGTCTTCACTAACCGAACTCGAATCAGTGTCACTGTCAGTGTCACTTTCACTGTCGCTGTCGCTGCTGTCCATGATGCTAATGTTTTCCGCTTTTCTTTTTAGTGGTTTTTCTCTTTCCGTCGTGGTGGTGCCTTTTTGTGTTGCTGCAATGTTTGTGTTCGTCTCGCTGGACATGGTTGTAATGCCTGTATTTTTGGTATTATCTCTAGTGTCTCCATCCCTGACTGCGGTTGCTTTTTCTGCTATTTTCTTTTCTTGGAGACGTGTTATTTTTGCCTTGGGTAGGTTGGACCATTTTTGTTTCGTCATCTTGTATTTCAAATTTTTCAATTGTTGGTGTTTTTGGCAATTTTGTGAATTTTTATGCTGCCTTGTTTTGTGATCGATTGTACGAATTCAGCAATTTGCAATACATTTGTCTTTGTCTAAGCGGGCTTGTGAGCGCGGGCCAACCAAAAAGAACTGTCTGCCTAGCCGCGCCATTTTTTTTCTTCCGTACATTCGCTTCCTATTTCCCAACAATTAGTACTAGTAACGGTACTAGATTGTACGATACCAATTTATTTTGATGTTCCCCATCCTACTACTAGTACCGTATCACATCACTTCATATTGAAATCTGTAGAACCGAAAACAGGCACATTGTATGGAAAGGTGTTGGAGACAACAATTCTCTGTTATGGGAAATCCGCACAACGTATGCATTTTCGTTTTAAGGTTAAGTTTCTGTAACGGCGTTCCTGATTGAGTTGTCTGGAACCTCAATTCTGACTTCTTCATTTGTAAGGAACCAGTTGCATTGATGAGCCTGTAATGGAAAATCAGCACGATTTTTGCCACGGTGTTTCCGTGTTGTGTGTCTGGAACGGTGTTGCAGGTAACAATTCACTGTTTTGGAAAATTTACAGAACGTCTTTATTAGCGTTTTAGGTTTAAATTTCTGGAACGGCGTTTCAGATTTAGCTTCCTGGAACGGCAATTCTGACTTTTTCATTTGTAACTAACGTTTTTCACAGTAGTTAATTTTTATATTTACGTATTTAAGTACGACAGGATTCTGCACGTATTCGTGGTAAGTAGGGGTAAGTTTTTCCATAGTAAAGCTTCTTGTTACTAGCACTATTTCACACGTCCCCACGCACCACAAGGAACGGGATAGTTATTGTATTCCTCTAAATCTTCCGGTGAATTCCAACGTTTTTCGTAAAGTTGTAGCCAGTGCACAATGTTTCTCTCGTTTCTACCCTCTTCCTCCCATTTCTCTTTGTTTGCAAATTGTTTGAGTTTTCTTTTTTTCTTCTTAGACTGCTTTTTTGCTTTGTTCATGAATGAATTCCAATTGTTTTTATTGTTGTTGTTTATCTTCGTTTCTTTGTTTCGTTCCTTTCCGCTGTCGGTTTCTTCGATGTACATTATACTGTTTTTTTCAATGATTGCCTCTTCAGTCATTGTGCGCCACTCGTTTAACCAAAGGGTTGTCAGACAGGGACGGTTACCCGGGTGAAAATGTATGCATTGCTTTATGTGTTTTCTGGCTTCCGGCGTAAGGTTACTCCATTTTTTTGGTGGAACTGTATGACCATTGAGTTCGAGCCTCACTCGTTCTCCTGATTGTACTGGTCGTCCAATACCCACGTTGTTGTAGCACTGTATGTCCTCCGTTCCTTTCAATGCCGGATAACCGCATAAAATGTGTGCCACAATGATACCCAAAGCCCATACGTGGTCAACGGCATCAGTGTCGCCTTCCTTGTAGAAAGGAAATATGTCCTCAGTTACGTACTTCAAGCATTGTTCCCAAATTTCTAAAGCTTCTTCTTCATCGAAATGCCCTTTTCGGCTGTCGAGTCTATCTCTAACGTCGTCTATCTTGTTGCATCCATTAAGTATTGTGAGTACCAAGTTGCCATTTTCGGCACATAGCGCATCGAACCCAGTTTCAAAATGATATAAGAATGGATTATTCTCGTTGTTTTCGTCACCGTCATTTAGCTCAGTCATTCTTGCACAGTACTCCGCCGAATCCAAAACATACCTAGGCTTCAATGGCTTCCTCTTGTACGCTGATTGTGTTGTTATGTTCTCCATTTTGCTCTTTGTTGTAATAATGATTTACGTTTGGCAAATACCGAGGTATTTTCGTTCAATTACTCGTTGCAATCTGTGAAGGAATAATTCTTACCGCACTTTAAGTGGTGTAAATTTCGTCATCTCGCAATGATTCGGTTATATTCAAGTAACTGTGTCTCGTGGTTCGACTCCCCCTTATAACGGTCCATACGTAGTACTTCCCTCCTTACTTTATGTTCCTACTACTAGTTCTATTTCTTTATTTTTCTATGAACAAGTAGTAACCTAAGAAATAAAGATTGCTTCTAAGTTTTTGTTGAGTGCAACAGTTTGTTACTTTCTGTTGTTCTAAGGATGAATACTGTTCATTCTATGGATTGGTTAGAGTATGAAAGTATATTGCCAATTCTAAGGCTGATACTTTAGTATTTATGAAAGTTTTAATAGTTCTGTTGTTCCCTGGTAATTTTTTGTCCAAAAGCAGTAACCAAATGCACTAATTAGGTTGTGACACACAAACCACCTTGACATATAAGTCAATTCTGTTTCTTTCATTAATCATCTTATCCATTACACTATCATTATTCATTGTTCAATCACACGAAAAATCTGATTTTGGAACTTTTAATTGCAAATTAGTGTGTATTTTTCTTCCCAATCCAGTCACCAAATGCAATCATTAGGTGTTTATACCCAAATCACGACAGATAACTCCCTTCTGTTTCTTTCATGATTCATCTCACCCATAACAGGAACAATATTCATTGTTCAATCACACGAAATATTGGGATTTTCTATTTTTTAATTGCAAATTACTGTGTATTTATCCTCCAAATCCAGCAGTACACAAATGCACTTATTAGTAGGTGGTGACACAAAAACTATGAAAGATAACTCACTTCTGTTTCATTCATGATTCATCTCACTCATAACAAGAACAATATTCCTTGTTCAATCACACGAAATATGGGATTTTATATTTTTTGATTGCAAATTAGTGTGTATTTTTCCTCCAAATCCATGACCCAAACGCACCCATTACATGATGACACATAAAGTATGACAGATAACTCACTTCTGTTTCTTTCATGTTTCATCTAACCCATAACAGGAACAATAATAATTGTTCAATCACACGAAAGATGTGATTTTCTATTTTTTAATAGCAAATTACTGTGTATTTATGCTCCTAATCCAGTACACAAATGCACTTATGAGTTGGTGACACACAAATTATGACAGATAACTCACTTCTGTTTCTTTCATGATTCATCTCACCCATCACAGGAACAACCTTCATGGACTAATCACACGAAATATTGGATTTTCTATTTTTTAATAGCAAATTACTGTGTATTTATGCTCCTAATCCAGTACACAAATGCACTTATGAGTTGGTGACACACAAACTATGACAGATAACTCACTTCTGTTTCTTTCATGATTCAACTTATCCATAACCGGAACAATATTCATGGACTACTCACACAAAATATCAGATTTTCTATTTTCTAGTTGCAAATTTGTGTGTATTTTTCCTCCAAATCCATCACCCAAATGCACTCATTAGATGATGACACATAAACTATGACAGATAACTCACTTCTGTTTCTTTCATGATTCATCTAACCCATAACAGGAACAATATTCATTCATGAATCACACGAAATATGGGATTTTCTATTTTGTAATTGCAAATTTGTGTGTATTTTTCTTCCCAATCCAGTCACCAAATGCAATCATTAGGTGGTGATACCAAAATCACGACAGATAACTCACTTCTGTTTCTTTCATGATTCATCTCACCCACAACAGGAACAATATTTATTGTTCAATCACACGAAATACGTGATTTTCTATTTTTTAATTGAAAATTACTGTGTATTTATACTCAAAATCTAGGACCCAAATGCACTTATTAGGTGGTGACACAAGAACTATGCAAGATAACTCACTTCTGTTTCTTTCATGATTCATCTCACCCACAACAGGAACAATGTTCATGGACTAATCACACAAAATATCTGATTTTCTATTTTCTAATTGCAAATTTGTGTGTATTTTTCATCCAAATCCATGTCCCAAATGCACTAAGTAGATGGTGACACACAAACTATGACAGATAACTCACTTCTGTTTCTTTCATGATTCAACTTATCCATAACAGGAACTATATTGATGGACTAATCACACAAAATATCAGATTTTCTATTTTCTAGTTGCAAATTTGTGTGTTTTCCTCCAAATCCATGACCCAAATACACTCATTAGATGATGACACATAAACTATGACAGATAACTCACTTCTGTTTCTTTCATGTTTCATCTAACCCATAACAGGAACAATATTCATGGGCTATTCACAATAAATTTCAGATTTTCTATCCTATAATAGCAAATAACTGTGCTTTTTCCCTCCAAATCCAGTACCCAAATGCACTCATTACGTGGTGACACACAAACTTTGAAAGATAACTTCCTTTCTGTTACTTTCATGATTCGTGCATGTCCCCCATAATAGGAACAATATTTGTGGTTCAATCCAAGGAAATATAGGATTTTCTATATTTTAATTGCAGAGTACTTTTTTCCCCCCCTACAAATCCAGTACCCAAATGCACTTATCAGTACAAGGTGGTGTCACACAAACTATGACAGATAATAACTCACTTCTGTTTCCTTCATGATTCATTTCACCCATAACAGGAACAATATTCATGGACTAATCACAGTAAATGTCAGATTACTCTATTTTACTTTTGAATACTATTTCTTACGTACAGAATAATGTTTTGGTTAATCTGAATCCAACTTGGAGAAGAAGAACTACTATTAGTGTCGACGTTGTTGTAGTAATATGATAACTTCTTTCCCGCTTAGGCACTCTTTGCTCTTGTGTTCTACAGCGTAGTTCCATTATTTGAATACATCCGACAACTTGGTGAACTGTGGTTTTTCGACCCCACACGGTCGTAAGGAAACCAGGTTGCGCGCTTCACTGGTGTTGTACCATCCGGTAGTTTCTTGTACACCGTAATATGATAAATTCTTTCCCGCTTATGCCCTCTTTGCTCTTGTGTTCTATGGTGGTGCGTGGAGAAGGCTATGAACGTATACCCAATACAGCATAGTTTCATTATTTGAATACATCCGACAACTTGGTGAACTGTGGTTTATCCGATCCCACTCTGTCGTAAGGGAACCAGGTGGCGCGCTTCACTGTTGTACCATCTTGTAGTTTCTTGTGCACCATGTATCCAGGGTATTGAGGATATTGGTCCTTCTTCTTCGCTGCATAACTTTTCACAACACCAGTTCCAGGTGCTGGCAAACCCGTGATTGTCACCTCACTACCAATTGCAAATTTAGGATACGAGATCACCGGGTCAGGATCTTCGAACAACACCTTCACGTTTCCGGAGCGCTTCTGTCTTATTACGTTGGCTGGTTTTGGGCGAGGAACTTGCAGAAGGTATCCAAGATCTTCAACGTGGCCCAGGTTTGGAGAGACCTTCCTCTCCTTGTACTTCAGCTCTCCATTGGATTCGTCTGATGCAGTCTTGTTTCGTTTTTTTGGTTTCCTGAGGAACGACTTCTTCTTTGCCTTCATGGATGCGTTCTCTTTAACTGCGTTTGGTTCTGTGGGAGGTACGTTGCCGTTTACTACTTCTACGTCGTCTTCTTCTTCATCATCATTGCTGCTTGTGTTACCTTCATTAATTGAGGATTCACTAGACTTGTCGGTCAATTTGCCTTCCCAAGGAAATCGAAAGAATGATTCTGTTCCATGGATCTCTGTGTTAGTGAACACTATCCATCGTACGGAATACATATCATTCTCCTCGATGAACTTCTCGAAGTTCTTCAAGTGTTTCTTCATGAAGTCCCACTTTGCAATGTCGGTAGCTTTGTAACTCTGACTGTTGGGTACCTTGATTTTTTCAAATAGTTTGATCAATGAGTCGCCATCGGATTGTAAAGTCTTTTCATCCTCTCGTGAAACAAAACTTACTTGCAAGCCTGCTTCCAACAGGTGTCTTTTGTTAGTGAAAACCGAACACAAAAGTTCCTTTGTCAAGGGGACGAACAATTGTCCCCCTTCAGGTAGATAATTGTAAGTTGTCAGAAACCGCAAAGACCTCTCAAAAAAATTAGAACCTCCGAGTACTATTTCCGGTCGTGTGATGAAAATATCACTGAATACGAATCTCGTATGTTCCCAGAACAATCGATTGTCCACCGTGTACGTGCAGTTCTCATCAAAATTAAGGAACCTTGTGACGGATAAGCTGTAGTCCTCTTTTGCGATAGGGTAAGTATGTCGACTTTCCTTACCTCTCACAAGCTCCGGCGGACTTGGTTCTTCAAATTGAACGGATCGAGCACCGTCACTGGTGAAAATGAATAACCGATCTTTGCGGTGAGGTTCACCTTGATTAGAGCGCGAGGACAAAGAACTTTGCTCTGCTTTCAACAATTCGTCCAGAACCTCATGTGCATGGTCCACGGTAAAAGGAATTTCTTCTTCGTGGCCAAGTACAGCATTCATTATTTCCTTTGAAACCATATCCCTACTAACTGAAACACGTGGACCATCAGCATCACGTAACAAACGAGATGTTAGAACATAGTTGAGCAATTCGTCGCAAACAAGATTCACGTCTTCAAGTTGGTCAGAAGTCGAAACAACATTGTCAACACAGGACAAACTCAGGATGTAATGTTGCAACAATGTCTTCACGTGAACTTCCTTCTCTTGATTGTAATTGTCCACAAATATGTCACGTTCGGCCGATTTCTTTTCAGTGGAAAGAGTGACCAATTGTTTGGCAAAGTCAACGCCTACTCTGTAGAACTGGTTAAGAGTTTTCCGGTGCTCCATAATCTTGCAAAAGTGAAGAGAAGATAACAGGTTGAATCGAATAATCCCCACCTTATTGTCCACTCCTTGTATTGTGTATTTTCCAATCAAAAACGAAGACTCATAGAGATTGGGCAATAGTTTGTTGTACAAATTGTCATGTAGTAATGACTCATTGGGGAAGTGGTCAAGGCTGAGTGCTTCAAAAATTCTGGCCTTCTGTCGTTGGAAGCATACCCACAAATACATGACGAACCTTTTCAAACGCAAGGGGTATCTTGGACACGTCGGAGGGCCATTCCAACTTGAGGTATTTTTGGGAATCAGTCAAGGGCACTATCTCGACTGCTGCGACACCATCTCTTATTGGTCCACCAACAACTTCATTACCCCTAATAGAATTGATTTCTTTCACCAAATCATCAAAGGAGTGACTAGAGGAAAGAAAATGCCTCAATGCGCGGTTAAAGGAAAGACCTTCAAAGAACGAGACCATCTCCCGGACGTATAGCTTCCCTTTCTTTACATCGTCTTTAAATCTATGATTGAAAAACGGTCCTTCTTTTTCCGGTGAAGGCGCAGGGGGGAATTGGACACAACGTACGTACCAACGCAGTAAGCTTAAATAAACTTTCATGTACTTCAGTATGGTGTCGTAGTTAACCACATTCTTTGCCCAGACAGAATGCGACGTGCCTTCCGATAATTCGTCTTGTCCTTGAACCCGGGAGAATTGTGTTTCGCCTTCCGTTGTATTATCATCGACTTTGATAACGGAGTTGAGGGCTGACTGGAAGGAGTTCCATTTTTCTTTCATTTTGTACTCCTTGAAACGAGTTGTCAGTTCCTTTGCATTCAAGATACAGACCTTCTTTGTCAACTGCGACCCGGAGTCACGTAGGAAAAGATTTACCATCACGTCAACAACCCTTGGTATAGGACCCGAGGATGGTTTGTCTGACGTTTCTTGCTCTCTGAAGTCAGGACGGGTTCCGGAAGAAGAAAGTTTAGTAACAATGAAAACCTTGTTCATGAGATGGCGGAAGACAGATTCGATGTCACGACTGACGGCAGTGATGAGTTCGTCCGTCAAAATATTCTCAGAGAATCCGTTAGGACCCTGTTGCTTCAGACAAGCTTTGACACGTCTTTTCATTGCATCCGTGTGATCCTTGTATTGGGAGTCATCATCAAATAATTCCAATGACAAACTTTCGACCGCCTACATTTCCCGTAGACGACGAAGGTTGAGTGGCACCTGTGACTGCTTGATGTGGTGTTTCGGGAACGACTGCTGGTATTTGTACCACTTGAGTTCTTTTCTTATTCTGTGATGGTCTTTTTGATGTGTGGTGTCTCCTCTGCCTTGGTTTATCGACTGCACGCCCTTGACTGACCGGATGAGCTTTTGGATCGTTTGCAAACAACGTTGTTGGGGTACTATTACCTGAAGGTCTGTCTTGGTCTGCGGCTGCCCCTTCATCTCGTGGTGGAGTAGATGATGGAGTACCGTTGACTTGTGCCGCCGCATTTGCGCCGGCTACATTGGTTGGAGTTGCGGCTGCATCTGTGACTTCATCTGGTGGTGAATTAGCCTTGTTACGTTTAGCGCTACTTCTTGTAAGTCTCGGCATTGTTTGATTGCTAATTGAGAGAACAACGAAATAAAATTGTGTGAAAAGCAATCTAAGTTGCTACAAGTGTTTTTTTTGGCGCATATCAAGAGATTCGTAAATGAGGTAAAGGAAAACAGAGTCGACTCAACTTCAAACCTCAGCAACTCTAACAACAAACAAACATCACGCAACTATGTACAAATATTTCCACTTTAACGGTAAACAAATGGTACAGCCTGCAACGCCGTTGCAAACGAAAAGTGAAAACGTTGTTGTAACTCTAAAAATCGACCGAAAGGTATAATTGAAATTTAAAGAGATGTGAGCTCAGAGAGACGCTCTTATTTTTACTGGGTATTTTCACTGTATCGGGGCTCTCTGCTGTATTTTACATGGTAGAGATCTTCCCCGGATTATTTGTTAGTACTGTCTTCTTTACCATCGTACCGATTCTTCTGTTGCTGTTACTGTATTAGCGTCGTGTCGGTCTTACTGTATCAGTCATTCGATGGTATTGGTCATTGTGGGGTTAAGTATTCTGTTCGATGGGGCGTATGCTTATTCGTGGTATATGTGCTGGATATAGGTAGGCCCATCTGGAATCGGTATTGATTTTCTTGATTGCAATAAGTAATTTCCTCACGGGATATCAAGTATATTCTTCTGAATGTACTTATGGGTTCCAAGTGTTTACTCACTGTTCAGGTCTTTGGATATTTCTTGTTTCTAACCGGTTATTCCTTTTTGTTTGTAGCCTTAGGTGATATCGTTTTTACCACTTAAGGATTCCAGGTAGTGGAGGTGCGTTTGGTTCTAACGCTCGATCGTTCTTGTATTCCGCACCTCGGTCGTCGTTTCTTTCGTTTTGTCGGCTTTTTCGATCAAATTTGATGCCGACATGAAGTCCGTATTTTTCGCCGACAACACACCCCTTGATCCAATACTCTACTCGCATGGTATTGGATTACCGTCGGAATATATTGTCTTGAATTGATCCGGAGGTTGATTGATCACGTTTATTTAACCTGAGTCAGATCGATGTAAATGTAAAATATCCCGAAGTTGATCAACGCGATCAAATGGTGCAATCCGACTATCGTTCGAAGTGAATGAATGATTTAACCTGGGTAGTGTCCCATGATGTATCTTGCATGTCGAGCGTGCAAGATCCATCCCAATGGTTTGGTTAGATCATCAGCCGGGTTGATAACGCCAGGAATATGAATCATCTTGATCTCACCGTTTTCCTTCCATGATTGGATGGCAAAAAACCTGATTTCAATATGCCTGGTTCTTTCAGTTGGCTTCTGAGCATTGATGATCTCAATTGCCGATGCATTGTCTTCATAGATAGGGGTTGGACCAGCTTGGGCAAATCCTAATTCTTTGAGTACGAATCTGAGGTATCTGGCTGTTTTGGCCGCTGTGACTGCAGCAATGAATTCTGCTTCTGTAGAACTCTGTGCAGTGAGTGATTGCGCTTTGGATCTGTAAACAATTGCTCCACCCGCATAAGTGAACACATATCCTGTGGTGGACCTGCGATGTTTTGGATCATTTCCATATGCTGCATCAACAAAACACATCAACTTGTTGTGCTTGATATCTGCAGGGTATTCTGGGAGTGATCCATCTTGGACTACATCACTATATGGTTCTCCTGATGGAAGAGATGGTTCTGCATTCGGTCTATAGAATCTAATACCCCAGGATCGGGTTGTTCTGAGATATCGAGCGATGTTCTTCAGACTGGAATAGTGGAATGCAGTGGGATTGGAGCTGTATTTTGACATCAGGGTCACTGCATAGCCAATGTCTGGCCGGCAGCTCACATATGCAAACATCATTTCACCCAAGAGTGTTCTGTAGGAGAACCCTGATGTGGATTGTAATGCAGCGTGTTCCTTGGTGCCTTCCAATGGTCCATTCGTATGTGATTGCAGTTGGCTCAGTACTTCAGTTGATAACGGCGCTGATGGCTTGGAGTGGGGTTTCATCTTAGAATCAGTCTCCCAACCATGGGATGTCATGATCCGGTCGATGTAATTGGCGCAGGACAGTTCAATGTAATCAGCTGTTTGTTTGACGTCAATTCCATTAAAGTCCTCGAGCAATCCCAATTTTGTAAAGGGGATCACGTCTTCCTTTGGTAGTTTGAGCCTTGCACCTATAATGTCATAGATCTTGTCAGATATGGATTCTGATGTGCAAGCCAGTGCAAAATCATCAACTTGTCTCAGCATATAGACCGTTTCACCTTCGAAAACTGTCGTGTAGATCGTCCTGTCATGTGTGGTGGTTTTGAAGTTGAGATCGGGACCTTTCAAGATCTTGTTGATGTGGGTCTCCCATAGTCTACCAGATTCTGGGTGGCCTTGAAGTGCTCGAAGGACTGGAAGTACCAATCGTCTGTCTATGTCCTTGTCCATGCTTGTGTCTGTACCATTCTGCATATGCATCGTCAATAGTCATGTATGTAGGGATGTTGGGCCCTGGAGAATGGGCATAGGCGTCATGCAGCATCACCCCCGTACACTTTGAGGATTGAGGACTTGCATGCAATAGGCAAAGAACAGTCTTTGGAATGGGATGTTCAACACACGATGAGTATGACATTGCTATGGCATGCAGGGTTGGCGCTGCATATTTGCTTCCATTGCAACATTGCCTGGCTCTTCTGACACCATTCCTTTTCACACTGTATTGCCAGTGAGGTCTGAGGAATGATAGCAGTCTGGGTCCTTAGGATATTGAATGGGTGATCCAAACATTTCCAAATCTTCAAACTGATCAGAGCTGTTTTCGCTCTCCAGCTTGCCATTCAGGCCATGTAGATAAAGGCTTGAGATTCCTTCGAGTGAAGTGCCCTAGTGCTTGTTCTTCAGGTGTAGTTGCCTTGGAATTGATGGCCTTGATTAAGAGTTCAATTTCTTCAGTTGGTAGTGAATCTGCATCTAGTGGTAATGCTTGATTTCCTGGTTTATGAAGCTTGGTGATAGCTCGGAGGGATGCAATGTCAATAGTAGGAATGACAACATCCATGTCGTCTTCAGTTGGTGCCAAGTGTTTTTGGATGGAGGCATGGAGTGCTTCAGTGCTATCGACCTGGTTGATTCTTGATTGTATCAGCTGCTTGTATTTTGCACCAATGCGCTGGATAGCTTTGATGGAGGAAATCCGGTCCAAGAATGGTGGATCTTCTTCAGCAGTGGGTTCCTTCCAGGAGGTATTGGGAGCAAATAAACCATATTCATTTGAGTGTTTCCTGACCTCCTTCATAGACAATTTCTCTTCAAGTGCAAAGGTAATTGGTGTATCTATTGAAGAATCCCTCACCCCTCGATCGTGGCAGGCCTGTAAAGCTGTAGTAACATCAGCAGCAGTAAAGACACGATTGTGATTGATAGATACGATATAAGCGCCGCGGAGCCTGGAGAGAGTCTTCTTGTGGGAGGAGAAAAGCGTGGAGGCAGGACTTTTGGGAAGGATGTCAGTGATGTAGGCTCTGCCAATCAGTGAGTCATTGGCATAGCGAAGGCCAAACTTGGGATCAGCACAAGATGGAGAGACAGTGAGTCGAAGATTGGTGAGGTCTGCAAAGGGGGAAATTGAGAATTGGAAATCACTGGATGAGGCCTCACGGGTTTCTGCAAGAAGTGGAGTGTTGTCATCAGTTCGGAGCAGGTGCTTGACATTGGTTGGAAGATCTGCAAGAGGTAAGTCATTCATTCCTTCATCAAATCTGACATGAGTGGCGATCTTGACTCGGTGCGTTTCAGTGTCATACCAAAGAATGTTTCTTGTAGTGTATGGGACGAAACCCAGGAAGATGCCTTTGCGTGCATTGGGTTTGAGTTTAATAGATCTTTTGCCTGGCGGTCGAACCCAAACTCTACAACCAAAGGTTCGGAAATCAGTAAGGTTTTCCTTACGGCCAGTTGCCAATTCCAATGGCGAATGTAGTTGGTTGCCTTCAGGGAATGCATTGGACAACCGAAGTGCATGGTAGAAAGCAAAGGGCCAGAACTTGATGGGCAAATTAGCACCAGACAGCATTGTCCTCATGGAGTTAGCAAGAGTTCGGTGTGCTCTTTCAACTGTACCATTCTGGTGTGAAGCGTCCGCGCCAGTGGGGAAAATTGAATATCCAAACGCAGAGAATAGGTTTCTGATGTCAGGATTGTGATAGAGTTCTCCACCTTGATCAACTGAAACATACTTGTCGGCACAAGTTGGGTTGTGCTGGGCGAAGAAATGCTCTAACCAGTGTAGTGGCGCTGCTTTAGAGATTCGCGTGTCTCCATATTTCATACCAGCATAGTGGTCTGTGATGAGAATCCAAGCAGTTTCTCCATGAATGCCTTCATAATCGCGCTTGCGTTTGCTGTTGGAGGATTTGGTACCTGAGAATGCAAAATCAATAGATAAACCCTGAAACGGTTGTGTGGCCTTGCGTGTGGAATGTGAGCCAGCAGGTGTTTTGGTTTGCTTACATTGTATGCAAGTTGGACATTGGTCAAGAATACTGGTTTGCCGTTTGAACTTTGGGACTCCAATGATGTGCTTATGAGCTTGATACAGAAAATCATCGCATGGGTGTCCCAACCTTTGGTGCCACAGGAGTTTCGATGTCTTGGTTTTGATGGCTTGGATTGGGATATTTTTTTCCACAATTTTGGTGAAAAACAGTTTGGCATCAAACCTTGGTATGTCACTGGTATCAGACTGAGCTTTCGCTGCTTCAGTGCATGTCTGCAGATTGACAAGGTTTGTGTATATATCATACCTGTAGTTGCTAATTGCTTCTTTGGAGGCCAGTTCACAAGCTTCCTTGAACTGCATGTCAGTTGCTAAGGCATAGGCGGACGATGTTGCACAATTGGCATATGGGGAGGCAATATCAACATCTGGGGTCAGTACTGGGTGTGTATAGCATTGACCATCAATGATGCTCCCATGGAGGACAATGCTGCAGGCAGTGTTCTGCTTGTGATGACAAATAATGGTGAGGTTGCCATTTTGTGGAGCAGATGAGTCAAGGTTCTCAGTGAATGATTTATGGATGGACTGTCCACTGAACTGACATCGCATACGGGATGTCATTCCACAGATATCGTTCTCACTCAGTAATGTTGTTGACAGGGAGGGAGAATAGTAGAAGAAGACTTTGATATATCCAATGTGATTCGGTGCTGGGATATGCAAATATCCTGAGCCTTCAGGGATGCAGGTAGCTGCTGTGCCTCCTATTGCTGCTGTAAGCCTGACAGGACATTTTCTGATCTTGGTGTAAGGTTTGTAACCGTGCAGGATGTGTTTGAGATTTGTGCAGGAAACCTTTGCACCGGTGTCAATCTGAGCCCGGACACCCTGTTGGAAGTAGGCTGTAGCTGCAATAGGGTCCGGTGGGACAAGGGATTGCACATTGTATGTATCAACTGGCGTAGGGTTGTCCCTATCGAAATTGGGATCCTCATTGGTCTTCAGGTGTGATTCCAATGTAGGGGATGTAGCCCTGAGTGATTCCATGTCACAGTAGACATCAATGGGGATTGATGACTGGAAGCTGTCCTTGGGAAGGAGGTTGACGGCACCAATTATGACAGATTCGTAGGAGCTGGCACTGCTGGAGTCCAAGGAGGGGCATAAGCTGCTCACTTGAGGCGCTGTGGCGTTGTCAAATCCTTGAGGATCATCTTGAGGTGATGTCATAGTATGGCTCCAAGAAAGACTTTCTATTCTTGGCCATTGCAAAAATTTTGTCCTTCTACTGCAGCATCAGGTGAAACCTCATCTTGATCTTCATTACCAATGTTGATCTGTGAGATTTGTTGGGTGGAATCCAAGAGTTGTTGGGTCTGCTTATTGGATTTGTTCAGAAAAACAGCCGCAGCAATCCTATGTTTCTTCAGGGACTCAATATCTTGCAATGCAGGACAATTATCAAAATTGTGACCGGACATGTGGCAAACGATACATTTTCTGGATGTGTCAAAAAGACTAGGTTGCTTATCGAATGCCGTGATGGCATTGCAGTATGCTTGGTGGAGGAAGGGGTCGTCAGATTCTTCGTCCATCTCCGGGTAGCCAAGTGATTCAATCAGGCTGATTGAGTGAGAGGTCAAGGTAGAAGGTGTCCTAACAGTGCTGTTGCTAGCGCGTTTTTGAAATCTCTCATTGCGCCGGTGACCTGGTCTGGTACCTGAGACAGGCAATTGCTTGGGCTGGATTGGTTTGGAGGTGTCCCTCTTGTACTTTTGTTCAGCCTTGATCTCTTGTTCATAGGTTTGAAGGGTTTGTAGAAGCCTACCTGCCTTGTATTTGTCTCTTTTGAATTGATCATCAGAGTCGCGTTCATCTTCTGTCTTTTTGAAGAGCTCTTCTGAGAGGGTGGTTCCTGCAATCAGGTTGCTAACTTCTTCTGTTGAACTGATAGTGCTGGGTTGGTTTTGGAGGAACACTCTAAGTCTCAGATAATCCTTGTACCGGAAGTAGTATTCTTCAAGAGATTCATTTGGATCTTGGTTGGGAGGGTTTCTGACCATTCTGCTGGCATTGGATGGCCTTTTTGAGTTGGGATGTGTTTGAGCAATAACTGTGTATAGCGCTTCGTATCCTTGTCCGCCTTCAAAGCTCTGAATAGTGGCCTTCATACTTGCACATGAGTCAGGGATGATTTTATCAGTTCTCAGTGCTGTGTAAATGAGATTTCCCCATTCATTGATAGCCAATTCATATCTAGAAGGTAGGTCGTGTGGAAGGTCATCACCAATTGTGAATCCTCTGAGGTGATCAGCTTCACGCCTGAATAGATAGTATGGGTGTACATAAATATGGTGTTGCTGGGAATGAGCCGTGATTTCTCTGTACCATTTTCTAACCTGAGGGTCCGTTGCGTCCTTTAGTTGTGGGAATCCTGAGAGAAACAGTTTGTCTCTAGCAGCTTCCTTGGACTTGTCAGAGGCTCTGGTCAGGTCAAAACAGTCACCACTTCTGGTGATCAGGCGCTGGTCATTTCTCCCGCTGCCTAGATTGTGTAGGTAGTAGTTTTGCCTGACAATGGTTTCATTTCCGGATGAGTCGGTGTAGGTGATTGGGAAGTCTTTCATATCATCTCTGGTGAGGAATTCATCTTTTCTGTAGTAACGGTCCTTCACTGGTGGTGGTAGGGTCGCTGGATTCCATGGGAGGTCAAGTGTCGCTTGATGGTTGGCACCAGCATTGGTGTTGTTGTTGTTGTTATTATTGGTGGTGCTGTTGTCGACCAGTTGCTGGAGTAGAGTGGTCAATTGCTGCATGTCCGTGCCTGTTGTCGCTGGTGTTGGTGCTGGGAGCGTAGGCGTTTCATCATTCAGTTCAGGGAAATTGTAGATATTGGCGTCATAAACCTCATCAAAGTGTAATGGATCCCAATCTGGTTTAAAGCCCCAGTGGGTTACTCTGATTTCTATGAGGAACGTGTCCTGTCCATTTGCGATAGCTTGTTCTCCTGCCCTATCCATTGCATTCTTGTTCCTGAGTCGTCTTGCTGATTGAGTCGTATCAACATACCAGAAGGTGGCATCAGCAAAGAGAGTGGATATGTGTCCCTTGTTAATTTCTGTTTGTTCTCGGGCGGGGATGATATCCATGATTGCATTGACAATGATTTCCTTGAGCATGGTTGCCGGGTCTGGAGCCAATGTCTTGGGTCCTTCGGCATCCTCGTCTGTGATGAATAGGCCACCGGTATCCTCTAGATAGTGAGAGAATGATTTGTTGAGTTCAACATGTTTGTCTGCATTCCCCTTGGTATGGAAGGATCCAAATTGGATTTTAATGTCCCGGATCTGATTCCAGTCAAATGGAGGTGTTGGCGGCATGATGAATTATCGAATCGGTGTTTCGTCGTTGTCGTTGTCGTTGCCGTCAATCGTCAATCGTCGTTGCGATGATGCGATTATCAGATTAACCGGTGTTTGCCGTTGTGCAAAGCAATTGATTGATTATCAAGATTTCGGGGAAAAAGGGGCCGTCGGAATGATCCGCGAAGGTGCAGGAAGAACCGAAGGAATGTTCCGATGAAGGAAGAAGATAATCGGGAGGATTTATCTGGGTAGAATCGTTCGATCGTAATGGTCGAAACGAAACAATCGTTGAATCGTCGAAACGGCGATGTGTATAACAGAAGGAGATTCTTGGTAGAATGTTCTGTAGATACGCCCCTTAATACGTACGCTTGAATGTCTCGGAAGACTTGTTCGATTGTGCGATGTGAGTTTCGAGAACGGCGATGTCGTTGACGTCGGTGTTATCGAAACGATGATGTGTATTACAGAATGAGATTCTTGGTAGAACGTTCTGCAGATACACCCCTTGATACGTATGCTTGGTCGTGTATAACAGAGGAAGATTCTTGGTAGAAGGATCTGTATACACCCCTTGATACGCGAGGAAGGAGAAGGAAAGAAGAGAGGGGGGAGGTCTATTGATACAGCCCGTCGCCGAGTCCCGTACCAAGTATACTCTGGCTGTAACCGACAGTGGAGGTGCTGTACGGGGCGGAGATAGGTAGCTTAAGGTATACACTTGTTAGTGTAAGTTATAAGGGCTCTATAACCTGTTGTAACTCTAAAAATCGACCGAAAGGTATAATTGAAATTTAAAGAGATGTGAGCTCAGAGAGACGCTCTTATTTTTACTGGGTATTTTCACTGTATCGGGGCTCTCTGCTGTATTTTACATGGTAGAGATCTTCCCCGGATTATTTGTTAGTACTGTCTTCTTTACCATCGTACCGATTCTTCTGTTGCTGTTACTGTATTAGCGTCGTGTCGGTCTTACTGTATCAGTCATTCGATGGTATTGGTCATTGTGGGGTTAAGTATTCTGTTCGATGGGGCGTATGCTTATTCGTGGTATATGTGCTGGATATAGGTAGGCCCATCTGGAATCGGTATTGATTTTCTTGATTGCAATAAGTAATTTCCTCACGGGATATCAAGTATATTCTTCTGAATGTACTTATGGGTTCCAAGTGTTTACTTACTGTTCAGGTCTTTGGATATTTCTTGTTTCTAACCGGTTATTCCTTTTTGTTTGTAGCCTTAGGTGATATCGTTTTACCACTTAAGGATTCCAGGTAGTGGAGGTGCGTTTGGTTCTAACGCTCGATCGTTCTTGTATTCCGCACCTCGGTCGTCGTTTCTTTCGTTTTGTCGGCTTTTTCGATCAAATTTGATGCCGACATGAAGTCCGTATTTTTCGCCGACAACAAACGTTACCAAAACGAACCACAACGGTACGAAACACCGATCATCCATTTTGAGATACGGTAATGTATGTTAAGATTCTCCGACAAATAGTTTCAAACCCAGTAATTTGGTGATTTGCAATTGAAACCAAAATGGAACTCAAACTTTGCAACGCCGTTCCATGACTGTTGACATGAATTGTCGAAGAAACCGTTTCACCACCGAACCATACGTAGTACTTCATTTTGAGTTTTGAAATTGAAACATGATTCGAAATTTCAAATTGGAACATGATCCAAACACAAAGCCTGAAACGCCGTTCCGGTGACTCAATTCTGAAACGCCGTTCCATGATTGATGACATGAATTATACAAAATCACCCTTCACAACCGAAACAGAAGTCATTAGTATTATCATACGTACATTAGTACTACTACGTATACTACTATCGTATTATACCTATACACAAAGGTTTCTGTCTACGTAGCTACTACTGTCATAGAATACTGGTGGACAAAACTAGGCAAATTCATTACCAGTAAGATCACCGGCACACATGTGTTGTTGTTAAGAAGTACAACCTCACCGGTACATAAAAGTTCTCAGTGCATCACAAGTTGAGAACATTAAGAATAAAAGTCATTGCACTACTTTTTCTTGTTCTCTATTCAAAAAGAGCGCGGGTGGAGATTTATTTACTTAATGTTCTTATTTTTAAATAAGAAAATGGATTTATTCTTCATTGTTCTAGATTTACAGCGGTAGATCTGACAGGTTAGTAAGTCTCGATTCTTTGTTTGGAACACACATGGCCACACACACACACACACACACACAGTGAAAACATTTTTTTTGAACTGATTTAACACTGTGATTTTACAGTGTGGTGATTGTACAGTGTTATTTTACAGTGTGATTTTACAGCGTGAATTTTTTTTCTTTTCGAGTCAAAAAATACTGTTTCCCTTCATAATCATCTTACCAAACTTATCTTGAGCAGAGTTGGTTTACCGTACTTGTACGACAAAGCACTCCGTCCGAGAACGCGGGATCCCACTTAACTGATCAGCAATGGTCACTATTATGCAGGGAATTCAGGCTCGAGATATTTTAATCCGAATAAGCTGCCTTTGCTGGAAAAAGAATTGGACGGCATTGGACTGTAGAGGAATTGCTGGATAGATATTGTTTGGACTGCAGCCTCACATATACGTCTTGAAATCAATGAATCTGCATCCATTGCGTAGATATATCAACAGGATAAAGATCCAGTTTTTCGTGAGAAAGGAGTAAAATTGAACAACGTATCGGCAACAACAATTTGACCGACAAATTTCCCCTGTAGTTTGAGAGAACGATTCGGAACAAAGTATCGGAACAACGGACGGAGGTACGGCGAACAACTATTGTAAGAACAAGCAAGAAGGGTACAAATGGGAGAGATAGGCAATGATTACAATGCCACCTGCATTGCTGATAAGAATGTATTTCCTCCTTTTTCTATTTTTCTATTTTCATAGGACCGTATTGGAAAAAACGGATTGGAAGGCAACACTGGGTCGAAGGCGGAAAAAACAACAACGTAAGATAGAGGGAAAATGATGCCTACATCCTGCATTGCTCATGATGTCCTCCTTACTTCTGTTTCCCTCCTTCTTATTTTCATAGGTACGGATCAGTAGTAGAACAATCAATTAGTGCTTTGCAGGGGCCCTGTGGAGTTGTTGCGTACGTAGTTATTGTATGTATTGTAAGTATGTGTCAGTAAAGTTATGGTAAAAAATTCTACGATTAAAATATAACTCAGTCACGAACCCAAAAATCCACTAGGTTTGAGCACTGTGCAAATCCTGCAAGTCCACGACCAAAATAAAACTCAGTCATCAATACAAAAACCCACCCAATTTTCGCACAGTGCAAATCTGTCCAGTCCCTAACCAAAATATAACTCAGTCATCAACCAAAAATCACCATAATTAAGCACAGTCCAAATCCTGCCAATCCCCGACTAAAATATAACTAAGTAATAAACCCAAAAACCCACATGATTTGAACACAGTGCAAATCCTTCCATTCCCTAACCAAAATATAATTAAATCGTTAACCCTAAAACTCACCAGATTTGTACACAGTGCAAATCTTTCCAGTCCCTAACCAAAATATAACTCAGTCATCAACCCAAAAACCAACCAGATTTTAGCACAGTGCAAATTTTGCCAATTCCCGACTAAAATATAACTCAGTCATCAACCCAAAAACCCATCAGATTTTATCAATGTGCAAATCCTGCCAGTCCCCGACCAAAATATAACGCAGTCATCAACCCAAAAACCCACAAGATTTTAGCACAGTGCAAATCCTGCCAATCCCCAACTAAAATATAATTCAGCCATCAACCAAAAAACAAACCAGATTTTAGCACAGTGCAAATCCTGCCAATCCCCGACTAAAATATAACTCAGTCATCAACCCAAAAACCAACCAGATTTGAACACAGTGCAAATCTTTTCAGTCCTTAACCAAAATATAATTAAATCGTCAACCCTAAAACCCACCAGATTTAGACACAGTGCAAATCTTTCCAGTCCCGAACCAAAATATAACTCAGTCATCAATTCAAAAACCAACCAGATTTGAACACAGTGCAAATCCTGCCAGTCCCCGACCAAAATATAATTCAGTCATCAACCCAAAAACCAACCAGATTTAGCACAGTGGAAATCCTGCCAATCCCAGACTAAAATATAACTCAGTCAACAACCCAAAAACAAGCCGGATTTGAACACAGTGCAAATCTTTTCAGTCCGGAACCAAAATATAATTAAATCATCAACCCTAAAACAAAAACCCACCAGATTTAGACACAGTGCAAATCTTTCCAGTCCCTAACCAAAATATAACTGAGTCATCAATTCAAAAACCAACCAGATTTTAGCACAGTGCAAATCCTGCCAATTCCCGACTAAAATATAACTCAGTCATCAACCCAAAAACCCACCAGATTTGAACACAGTGCAAATCTTTCCAGTCCCTAACCAAAATATAACGCAGTCATCAACCCAAAAACCCACAAGATTTTAGCACAGTGCAAATCCTGCCAATCCCCAACTAAAATATAATTCAGCCATCAACCAAAAAACAAACCAGATTTGAACACAGTGCAAATCTTTTCAGTCCCGAACCAAAATATAATTCAATCGTCAATCCTAAAACCCACCAGATTTAGACACAGTGCAAATCTTTCCAGTCCCTAACCAAAATATAACTGAGTCATCAATTCAAAAACCAACCAGATTTTAGCACAGTGCAAATCCTGCCAATTCCCGACTAAAATATAACTCAGTCATCAACCCAAAAACCCACCAGATTTGAACACAGTGCAAATCTTTCCAGTCCCTAATCAAAATATAACTCAGTCATCAACCCAAAAACCAACCAGATTTTAGCACAGTGCAAATCCTACCAATCCCCGACTAAAATTTAACTCAGTCATCAACCCAAAAACCAACCAGATTTGAACACAGTGCAAATCTTTCCAGTCCCTAACCAAAATATAACTCAGTCATCAATTCAAAAACCAACCAGATTTGAACACAGTACAAATCTTTTCAGTCCCGAACCAAAATATAATTAAATCGTCAACCCTAAAACCCACCAGATTTAGACACAGTGCAAATCTTTCGAGTCCCTAACCAAAATATAACTTAGTCAATATGTTGTTACTCTAAAAATCGACCGAAAGGTATAGGATAATTGAAATTTAAAGAGATGTGAGCTCAAAGAGACGCTCTTATTTTTACTGCATATTTCACTGTATCGGGGTTCTCTGCTGTATTTTACATGGTAGAGATCTTCCCCGGTGCTGTTATTATTCTCGTACCGATACTGCTGTTGCTGTTGCTGTATTAGCGTCGTGTCGGTCTTACTGTATCGGTCATTTGGTGGTATTGGTCATTCATGTTGTTAAGTAATCTGTTCGATGGGGCGTATGCTTGTTCACGGTATATATGCTAGATATGAGGCCCATCTGGAATCGGTATTGGTTTTCTTGATTGCAATAAGTAATTTCCTCACGGGATATCAAGTATATTCTTTTGAATGTACTTATGGATTCCAAGTGTTCACTTATTGGTCAGGTGTTTGGATATGTCTTGTTTCTAACCGATTACTGTCTTTTGTTTGTAGTCCTAAGTGATATCATTTTTACCACTTAGGGATTTCCAAGTAGTGGAGGTGCGTTTGATTCTAAGCTTCGGTCTTTGGAATATTCGTATCTAGTATCGTCTTCCCGCACCTCGGTCGTTGTTTCGTTCGTTTCGTCGGCTTTTTCGATCGAATTTGATGCCGACAAAGTCCGTATTTTTCGCCGACAACACACCCCTTGATCCAATACTTTTGTATTGGATTACTGTCGGAGTATGTTTGACCTTGGGTCGATTCATCTGCATCCGTATGATCAATCGGATCGAATCCGGGTGCGATTGAATCAAATCAAATCAAATCAATGTGATTGTAATATGAGATCCAGCGCTCAATCGAAGCGATCGAAAGATGTAACTGACTATCGATCAAAGCGATCGAACGATTTAACCTGGGTAGTGTCCCATGATATATCTTGCATGTCGGGCGTGCAAGATCCATCCCAATGGTTTGGTTAGGTCATCGGCCGGGTTGATAACTCCAGGAATATGAATCATCTTGATCTCACCGTTTTCCTTCCATGCTTGTATGGCGAAGAACCTGATTTCAATATGTCTGGTTCGTTCGGTTGGCTTCTGAGCATTGATGATCTCAATTGCCGATGCATTGTCTTCATAGATAGGGGTTGGACCAGCTTGAGCAAATCCTAATTCTTTGAGTACGAATCTGAGGTATCTGGCTGTTTTGGCCGCTGTGACTGCAGCAATGAATTCTGCTTCTGTAGAACTCTGTGCAGTGAGTGATTGCGCTTTGGATCTGTAAACAATTGCTCCACCCGCATAAGTGAACACATATCCTGTGGTGGACCTGCGATGTTTTGGATCATTTCCATATGCTGCATCAACAAAACACATCAACTTGCTATGCTTGATATCCGCAGGGTATTCTGGGAGTGATCCATCTTGGACTACATCATTATATGGTTCTCCTGATGGAAGAGATGGTTCTGCATTCGGTCTATAGAATCTAATACCCCAGGACCTGGTTGTTCTGAGATATCGAGCGATGTTCTTCAGACTGGAATAGTGGAATGCAGTGGGATTGGAACTGTATTTTGACATCAGGGTCACTGCATAGCCAATGTCTGGCCGGCAGCTCACATATGCAAACATCATTTCGCCCAAGAGTGTTCTGTAGGAGAACCCTGATGTGGATTGTAATGCAGCGTGTTCCTTGGTGCCTTCCAATGGTCCATTCGTATGTGATTGCAGTTGGCTCAGTACTTCAGTTGATAACGGCGCTGATGGCTTGGAGTGGGGTTTCATCTTAGAATCCGTCTCCCAACCATGGGATGTCATGATCCGGTCGATGTAATTGGCGCAGGACAGTTCAATGTAATCAGCTGTTTGTTTGACGTCAATTCCATTGAAGTCCTCGAGCAAACCCAATTTTGTAAAGGGGATCACGTCTTCCTTTGGTAGTTTGAGCCTTGCACCTATAATGTCATAGATCTTGTCAGATATGGATTCTGATGTGCAAGCCAGTGCAAAGTCATCAACTTGTCTCAGCATGTAGACCGTTTCACCTTCGAAAACTGTCGTGTAGATCGTCCTGTCATGTGTGGTGGTTTTGAAGTTGAGACCGGGACCTTTCAAGATCTTGTTGATGTGGGTTTCCCAGAGTCTTCCAGATTCTGGGTGGCCTTGAAGTGCTCGAAGGACTGGAAGCACCAATCGTCTGTCTATGTCCTTGTCATGCTTGTGTCTGTACCATTCTGCATATGCATCGTCAATAGTCATGTATGTAGGGATGTTGGGCCCTGGAGAATGGGCATAGGCGTCTGCAGCATCACCCCCGTACACTTTGAGGTTGAGGCTTGCAGCAATAGCAAAGAATAACCTTTGAATTGGATGTTCAACACATGATGAGTATGACATTGCTATGGCATGCAGGGTTGGGGCTGCATATTTGCTTCCATTGCAACATTGCCTGGCTCTTCTGACACCATTTCTTTTCACACTGTATTGCCAGTGAGGTCTGAGAATGATAGCGTCGGGGTCCTTAGGGTATTGAATTGGTGATCCAAACATTTCCAAATCTTCAAACTGATCAAGCTGTTTTCGCTCCCCAGCTTGCCATTCAGGCCATGTAGATAAAGGCTTGAGATTCCTTCGAGTGAAGTGCCCTAGTGCTTGTTCTTCAGGTGTAGTTGCCTTGGAGTTGATGGCCTTGATGAAAAGTTCAATTTCTTCAGTGGACAGTGAATCTGCATCTAGTGGTAGTGCTTGATTTCCTGATTTGTGAAGCCTGGTGATAGCTCTGAGGGATGCAATATCAATAGTAGGAATGACAACCTCCATATCGTCTTCAATTGGCGCCAAGTGTTTTTGGATGGAAGCATGGAGTGCTTCAGTGCTATTGACCTGGTTGATTCTCGATTGTATCAGCTGCTTGTATTTGGTACCAATGCGCTTGATGGTTTGAATGGAGGAAATCCGGTCCAAGAATGGTGGATCTTCTTCAGCAGTGGGTTCCTTCCAGGAGGTATTGGGAGCAAATAAACCATATTCATTTGAGTGTTTCCTGACCTCCTTCATAGACAATTTCTCTTCAAGTGCAAAGGTGATTGGTGTATCTATTGAAGAATCCCGCACCCCTCGATCGTGGCAGGCCTGTAAAGCTGTAGTAACATCAGCAGCAGTAAAGACACGATTGTGATTGATAGATACAATATAAGCGCCTCGGAGCTTTGAGAGAGTCTTCTTGTGGGAGGAGAAAAGCGTGGAGGCAGGACTTTTGGGAAGGATGTCAGTGATGTAAGCTCTGCCAATCAGTGAGTCATTGGCATAGCGAAGGCCAAATTTGGGATCAGCACAAGATGGAGAGACAGTGAGTCGAAGATTGGTGAGGTCCGCAAAAGGGGAGATGGAGAATTGGAATTCACTAGATGAGACCTCACGGTGTTCTGCAGGAAGGGGAGTGTTGTCATCAGTCCGGAGCAGGTGCTTGACATTGGTTGGAAGATCTGCAAGAGGTAAGTCATTCATCCCTTCATCAAATCTGACATGAGTGGCGATCTTGACTTGATGCGTTTCAGTGTCATACCAAAGAATGTTTCTGGTAGTGTAGGGGACAAAACCTAGAAATATGCCTTTGCGGGTGTTAGATTTGAGCTTGATTGAGCGCTTGCCTGGGGGTCGCACCCAAACTCTGCATCCAAAAGTGCGAAAGTCAGCAAGATTTTCCTTGTGGCCAGTTGCCAATTCTAAGGGTGAGTGTTGTTGATTGCCTTCTGGAAAAGCATTGGACAACCGAAGGGCATGATAAAATGCAAAGGGCCAGAACTTGATGGGCAAATTAGCACCAGACAGCATTGTGCGCATTGAGTTAGCCAGAGTGCGATGTCCTCTTTCAACTGTACCATTCTGGTGTGAAGCGTCCGCGCCAGTGGGGAAAATTGAATATCCAAATGCAGAGAAGAGGTTTCTGATATCAGGATTGTGATAGAGTTCTCCGCCTTGATCAACTGAAACATACTTGCTGGCGCAAGTTGGGTTGTGCTGGGCGAAGAAATGTTCCAACCAGTGTAGTGGCGCCGCTTTAGAAATTCGCGTATCTCCATATTTCATACCAGTGTAGTGATCTGTGATGAGAATCCAAGCTGTTTCTCCATGAATGCCTTCATAATCGCGCTTGCGTTTGCTGTTGGAGGATTTGGTACCTGAGAATGCAAAGTCAATGGATAAACCTTGAAACGGTTGTGTGGCCTTTCGTGTGGAATGTGAGCCAGCAGGTGTTTTGGTTTGCTTACATTGTATGCAAGTTGGACATTGGTCAAGAATACTGGTTTGCCGTTTGAACTTTGGGACTCCAATGATGTGCTTATGAGCTTGATACAGAAAATCATCGCATGGGTGTCCCAACCTTTGGTGCCACAGGAGTTTCGATGTCCTGGTTTTGATGGCGTGGATGGGGATATTTTTGTCCACAATCTTGGTAAAGAACAATTTGGCATCAAACTTTGGCATGTCGCTGGGTTCAGACTGAGCATGAGCTGCTTCGGTGCATTTTTGCAGATTGACAAGGTTTGTGTATATATCATACCTGTAGTTGCTAATTGCTTCTTTGGAGGCCAGTTCACAAGCTTCCTTGAACTGTAGGTCAGTAGCTAGGGCGTAGGCTGACGATGTTGCACAATTGGCGTATGGAGAGGCAATATCAACGTCTGGGAGCAGTACTGGGTGTGTATAACATTGACCATCAATGATGCTTCCATGGAGGACAATGCTGCAGGCAGTGTTCTGTTTGTGATGACATATAATTGTGAGGTTGCCGTTTCGTGGAGCAGTTGAGTCATAGTCGTCAATGAATGATTTATGGATTGACTGTCCACTGAACTGATGTCGCATGCGAGATGTCATTCCACAGAGATCATTCTCACTCAGTAATGTAGTTGACAGGGAGGGAGAATAGTATAAGAAGACTTTGAGATACCCTATGTGGTTTGGTGCTGGAATATGCAAATATCCTGAGCCTTCAGGGATGCAGGTAGCTGCTTTTCCTCCTATTGCTGCTGTAAGCCTGACAGGACATTTCCTGATCTTGGTGTAAGGTTTGTAACCGTGCAGGATGTGTTTGAGATTTGTGCAGGAAACTTTTGCACCGGTGTCAATCTGAGCCCTGATACCCTGTTGGAAGTATGCTGTGGCTGCAATAGGGTCCGGTGGGACTAGAGATTGTACATTGTATGTATTAACTGGCGTAGGGTTGTCCCTATCGAAATTGGGATCCTCATTGGTCTTCAGGTGTGATTCCAATGTAGGAGTCGTAGCCTCGAGTGAGTCCATATCACAGTAGACATCAATTGGAATTGATGACTGGAGGCTGTCCTTAGGAAGGAGATTGACGGCACCAATTATGACAGATTCATAGGAGCTGACACTGCTGGAGTCCAAGGAGGGGCATAAGCTGTTCACTTGGGACGCTGTGACGTTGTCACATCCTTGAGGATCATCTTGAGGTGATGTCATAGTATGGCTCCAAGAAAGACTTTCTATTCTTGGCCATTGCAAAAATTTTGGTTTTCTACTGTAGCATCAGGTGAAACCTCATCTTGATCTTCATTACCAATGTTGATCTGAGAGATTTGTTGGGCGGAATCTAAGAGTTGTTGGGTCTGTTTATTGGATTTGTTCAGAAAAACAGCCGCAGCAATCCTATGTTTCTTCAGGGACTCAATATCTTGCAATGCAGGGCAATTGTCAAAATTGTGACCAGACATGTGGCAAACAATACATTTTCTGGATGTGTCAAAAAGACTAGGTTGCTTATCGAACGCCGTGATAGCATTGCAATATGCTTGGTGGAGGAAGGGATCGTCAGATTCTTCATCCATCTCCGGGTAGCCAAGTGATTCAACCAGACTGATTGAGTGAGAGGTCAAAGTAGAAGGTGTTCTAACAGTGCTGTTGCTAGCGCGTTTTTGAAACAACCTATCATTGCGACGGGGACCTGGTCTGGTACTTGGGACAGGCAATTGCTTGGGCTGGATTGATTTGGAGGTGTTCCTCTTGTACTTTTGTTCAGCCTTGATCTCTTGTTCATAGGTTTGAAGGGTTTGTAAAAGCCTACCTGCCTTGTATTTGTCTCTTTTGAATTGGTCATCGGAGTCGCGTTCGTCTTCTGTCTTTTTGAAGAGCTCTTCTGAGAGGGTGGTTCCTGCAATAAGGTTACTGACTTCTTCTGTTGAACTGATAGTGCTGGGTTGGTTTTGGAGGAACACTCTAAGTCTCAGGTAATCCTTGTACCGGAAGTAGTATTCTTCAAGGGATTCATTTGGATCTTGGTTGGGAGGGTTTCTGACCATTCTGCTGGAATTGGATGGCCTTTTTGAGTTGGGATGTGTTTGAGCAATAACTGTGTATAGCGCTTCATATCCCTGTCCGCCTTCAAAGCTCTGAATAGTGGCCTTCATACTTGCACA
Organism: Pseudo-nitzschia multiseries; assembly: GCA_037355745.1. NCBI lineage: Eukaryota > Bacillariophyta > Bacillariophyceae > Bacillariales > Bacillariaceae > Pseudo-nitzschia > Pseudo-nitzschia multiseries. The sequence continues at coordinate 106,673 of CM074791.1, forward strand.
TGAATCAGGGATGATTTTATCAGTTCTTAGTGCTGTGTAGATGAGATTTCCCCATTCATTGATAGCCAATTCATATCTTGAGGGTAGGTCGTGGGGAAGATCATCACCAATTGTGAATCCTCTGAGGTGGTCAGCTTCACGTCTGAATAGATAGTATGGGTGTACATAAATATGATGTTGCTGGGAATGAGCTGTGATTTCTCGGTACCATTTTCTAACCTGTGGGTCCGTTGCGTCCTTTAGTTGTGGGAATCCCGAGAGGAACAGTTTGTCTCTAGCAGCTTCCTTGGACTTGTCGGAGGCTCTGGTCAGGTCAAAACAGTCACCACTTCTAGTGATCAGACGTTGGTCGTTTCTACCACTGCCTAGATTGTGTAGGTAGTAGTTTTGCCTGACAATGGTTTCATTTCCCGATGAGTCGGTGTAAGTGATTGGGAAGTCTTTCATGTCATCTCTGGTGAGGAATTCATCTTTTCTGTAGTAACGGTCCTTCACTGGTGGTGGTAAGGTCGCTGGATTCCATGGGAGGTCAAGTGACGCTTGGTGGTTGGCACCAGTATTGGTGTTGTTGTTGTTGTTATTGGTGTTGCTGTTGTCGACCAGTTGCTGGAGTAGAGTGGTCAATTGCTGCATGTCGGTGCCCGTTGCGGTGGGCGCTGGGTTTGGTGGTGCGGCATTGGCATCTTCGTCATCTGAATTGGCCTGTGTGGCACCTTCGTAGACCTTGTCAAAGAGTTGGGCTTTCCAGGTGGGTTTAAACTTCCAAGTTGTGATTAGTAGTTCGATGGTAATGGATGGTTTTGAGGAGTCATCGGTGTGGTTTGCGAGCGCTTCCTTAGCAGCCTTTTCTAGATCGACAGGGCCTCTCACTTTCTTGGAGTCTCCATTTGGTGCAATGTAGTATACAGCACAACTAGAGAGTAGTTGGGTGATGTGACCTTTCTGGAGCTCGGTTAAATGAGGAAGAGGGTAGGTGATAGCGTTGACAACACTGCCTCGGAGATTGGTCATCATAGCAGGGGCTAGCACCTTAGCGTCCGTTGTGGTGCTCTCCACAAATAAGTCTTCTGTGTCGGTATCGTCCAGGATAGTGGAATATAGGGTATTCAATTGTTCATCGTATGGGCTGTTGCCCTTGAATTTGAATCGAATGCCCTCAATTGTATTCCAATCAAAGAGGTTGGCCATGCTTGCTTGTGGATTATCAAAGAACTGTGTGTAGAAACAGTGGATACACCCCCTGATTCGCAAGCAGGAGGGAAAGAAGAAGGAACGAAAAATAAAAAACGGTGTCGGCGACACGAGGAGAACGTTCGGTGGAGGAACCAAAGAACGGGCAAAATTTCGCAGAAAGAAGAAATCGGGAGAAGGAACGATGACCGGAGGCAGAGAAGAGGACCGGCGTCGGCGGTAGGAGCGGCAAGGAACGAAGGTCGAAGGATTAACCGAAGAAAAGATGACCGGCGGTCGGTTAACCAAGGAAGGGAACAAAGGAACGTTCCGCGGAGAAAGAAGATATCGTGTGAGAACGGTAGCCGAAAGGATGATTTAACCAAAGAAAGGACCAAAGGAACGTTCGTTGGAGAAATAAGGAGAAGAGGTGGAGATTGGAAGGGAGGCGCTCAACAGCGGGCTCACGACAATCTCTGCGCTGGGGGGAAGGCCTATCGCTCAACAGCAATGTCCTCTGGCTGTGACCGGTCAGTGGAGGTGCTGATCGGGCGGAGATAGGCTCTTAAGGTATACGCCAACGCGTGAGTTATAAGGGCTCTATAACCTGTTGTTACTCTAAAAATCGACCGAAAGGTATAGGATAATTGAAATTTAAAGAGATGTGAGCTCAAAGAGACGCTCTTATTTTTACTGCATATTTCACTGTATCGGGGTTCTCTGCTGTATTTTACATGGTAGAGATCTTCCCCGGTGCTGTTATTATTCTCGTACCGATACTGCTGTTGCTGTTGCTGTATTAGCGTCGTGTCGGTCTTACTGTATCGGTCATTTGGTGGTATTGGTCGTTCATGTTGTTAAGTAATCTGTTCGATGGGGCGTATGCTTGTTCACGGTATATATGCTAGATATGAGGCCCATCTGGAATCGGTATTGGTTTTCTTGATTGCAATAAGTAATTTCCTCACGGGATATCAAGTATATTCTTTTGAATGTACTTATGGATTCCAAGTGTTCACTTATTGGTCAGGTGTTTGGATATGTCTTGTTTCTAACCGATTACTGTCTTTTGTTTGTAGTCCTAAGTGATATCATTTTTACCACTTAGGGATTTCCAAGTAGTGGAGGTGCGTTTGATTCTAAGCTTCGGTCTTTGGAATATTCGTATCTAGTATTGTCTTCCCGCACCTCGGTCGTTGTTTCGTTCGTTTCGTCGGCTTTTTCGATCGAATTTGATGCCGACAAAGTCCGTATTTTTCGCCGACAACACAATAACCCAAAAACCCACCAGATTTTAGCATTGTGCAAATCCTGCCAATCCTGGACTAAAATATAACGCAGTCATCAACCCAAAAACCAACCAGATTTTAGCACAGTGCAAATCCTGCCAATTCCCGACTAAAATATAACTCAGTCATCAACCCAAAAACCAACCAGATTTTAGCACAGTGCAAATCCTGCCAATTCCCGCCTCAGTCATCAACCCAAAAACTAACCTGATTTGAACACAGTGCAAATCTTTTCAGTCCCTAACCAAAATATAACTCAGTCATCAATTCAAAAACGAACCAGATTTTAGCACAGTGCAAATCCTGCCAATTCCCGACTAAAATATAACCCAGTCAATAACCCAAAAACCCACCAGATTTTAGCATTGTGCATATCCTGCCAATCCCCGACTAAAATATAACGCAGTCATCAACCCAAAAACCAACCGGATTTTAGCACAGTGCAAATCCTGCCAATTCTGGACTACAATACAACTCAGTCATCAACCCAAAAACCCACCAGATTTTAGCACAGTGCAAATCCTGCCAATACCGGACTAAAATATAACTCAGTCATCAACCCAAAAACCAACCCAATTTGAACACAGTGCAAATCTTTCCAGTCCCTAACCAAAATATAATTAAATCTTCAACCATAAAACCCACCAGATTTAGACACAGTGCAAATCTCTCCAGTCCCTATCCAAAATATAACTCAGTCATCAATTCAAAAACACACAAGATTTTAGCACAGTGCAAATCCTGCCAATTCCCGACTAAAATATAACTCAGACATCAACCCAAAAACCAACCAGATTTTAGCACAGTGCAAATCCTGCCAATTCCCGACTAAAATATATCTAAGTCATCAACCCAAAAACCCAACAGATTTTAGCACAGTGCAAATCCTGCTAGTCCCCGACTAAAATACAACGTAGTCATCAACCCAAAAACCAACCAGATTTGAACACAGTGCAAATCTTTCCAGTCCCTAACCAAAATATAATTCAATTGTCAACCCCAAAACCCACCAGATTAGAACACAGTGCAAATCCTGACACTCCCCGACAAAAATATAACTCAGTCATCAACCAAAAAACCAACCCGATTTGAACACAGTGCAAATCTTTCCAGTCCCTAACCAAAATATAATGACGTCAACCCTAAAACCCACCTGATTTAGACACAGTGCAAATCTTTCCAGTCCCTAACCAAAATATAACTCAGTCATCAATTCAAAAACCAACCAGATTTTAGCACAGTGCAAATCCCGCCAATTAACACTGTGCAAATCTTTCCAGTCTCTTACCCAAATATAATTCAATCGTGAACCAAAAAACCAACCATATTTGAACACAGTGCAAATCCTGCCGATCCCCGACCAAAATATAACTCAGTAATCAACCAAAAAACCCACCTGATTTGAAGACAGTGCAAATTCTTCCGACCCCCGACCAAAATATAATTCAATCGTGAACCAAAAAACCAACCATATTTGAACACAGTGCAAATCCTGCCGATCCCCGACCAAAATATAACTCAGTAATCAACCAAAAAACCCACCTGATTTGAAGACAGTGCAAATTCTTCCGACCCCCGACCAAAATATAATTCAATCGTCAATGCAAAAACCCACCAATTTTTGCACAGTGCAAATCTTTCCAGTCCCTAATCAAAATATAACTCGTTCGTCAAAGACCGAACTTACAAATCCTTCCCATCCCCAACCTTAAATCAACTTGATTATCTATTCATATTATGTATCCAGTTCAGACAGCGATAGTTCTGACAGCAGTTCCAATTGAGTAGCAAGGTTGAATGTAACGACTTACTTAAAATTATTGTTTAATATTACTAAAGAGGGTTAGCTCTAAGTACAGTTTTGCGAGATACATATGCGCTCATAATATAACAGCCTTCGTATTTTGGATTCGAACAGCAATGTAATACTAATGGATTGAACAATAGAGTATCGCCTGACCTCAATGGCACTTTTACTCCATACGTGGGGAAGACAAAGTAATAAATCACCTCTTCATCACTTACATGTTTTGGAGCAATAACTGTCAGCCTTGTATAGAACATATCGGTATCGGTATGGCATTTTGAGTGATAATCCTTTCCAATAGCAAAGGCCGTTGCGTGATGGCCGATTGCATTCAACGTTGTACGATTAACAACCTCATTCATCACAGTCGTTTCAAGGTTGACAAATTTGGACATTGGAGTTAAACTGAGCTGCATTTCCTTCACAATGTGTAGGGCTTTCTGTTCAAGGTTGTATTTCGTTGTCGAGTCCACATTGTTTTTGAAAACGTACACACCATTTCCTGATTTCAATCGATTTGGTCTCATCCCAATAATAGCATATCCACTGTTTACACTGTCACATTTGGTTCCTCGACCTATTTTGGGTTTAGATTCAACAATCTGCCCAGCAAATGTTCTTGTGATTTCTATATTTTTGGGAGTACCCAAGCGTCGTTTTGCGATTTGTGTGGAAGCTTTTGCAAAGATTCTCAATGATGGTTCTGATTCTGCAAACGCTAGAACAAACTTCTCGTTGGTACTATCCAATATCTTGAAACTGTCTATAGAGACTGCTTGTGCCAAAGAATATTTCTTCTCTTCAACTGTTGTCCGGCCCCAATTCGTATCCAGGAATTTTCCTTTAAACCCATTTTTGTTAACTGTTTTCAATGCTATTTCCTCGACATGTTTGAAAATTGCTTTTGTATCTTGATTCCTGTCCCCTTCTGCAGTCTTGTTAGGTTTGATCTCCGACAAGTGTTTGTAAGTCTGGTGGATTGTTGATGAGGATGGTGCTGCGTTTTGGAGAAAATTTGAAGTCGTTTTCTTTCTCTCAGTCTTCCCGCGTTTCCTCCTGGATTTTTGCTTGATTGCTTTTGCTGGCAATTGCTTTGTTGTTGATTTGAATCCCATTGTTGTTGGATCGATTGGTGTTCCGAATCGATTGGTGTTGCTGTTGTCGATCGGTTGGTGTTGGATGGATTCGTGTTGCTGATTGATTGGTGTTGGATCGATTGGTGTTGGATTAATTCGTGTTGCCGATCTATTGTTGTTGGATCGATTCGTGTTGGATTGATTCGTTCTCCCGGTTGCTTCGATTGTTCCCAATTGCTTCGATTGTTCCCAATTGCTTCGATTGTTCCCGGTTGGTTTGATTGTTCTGTTGCCTTGGAGCGATTCGTGTAGATTGGTGTTTGATTGAGCACCGGTGGAGGAGGAGCGTTTCCGTTATTCGTTGGAGGAGCGTTTCCGTGATGCCGACGATTCGTTGCCGCTTGCCGGTGGAGGAGCGAGGTTGGTGGATCGCTGGTGGAGGGGGTGAAGCGATTCGATGCCGACGATTCGTTGCCACTTGCTCGTGGAGGAGGAGCGTTTCTATGCTGCCGATTTCTTGCTTACCGCCGGTGGAGGAGGAGCGTTTCGATGCCGCCGATTCGTTGCCGTACCGCGGATTCGTTGCAGCTTGCCAGTGGAGGAGGAGCGTTTCGATGCCGCCGATTGGTTGCCAATTCGTTGCCGTGCCGCCGATTCGTTGCCAAGCGGTGGATTCCTGTTGCTGTTGCTCTTGCTTTGCGATTCGATCGTTCGATTGGTGTTGCCGTTGCCGGGACGGCGTTGGTGTTGTCGTTGCTGGCGTTGGTGGAGCGCCGGTGGAAGAGGAGGAGCGATTCGATGCCAGTTGCTGTTTCTGTTGCTTGCGGCTGTTGCTCTCGCTGCCGCTTTCCGCTGTTGCTCTTGCTGCCGCTGTTGATCTCTGCGGTTCGACTAGTTGTTGCTGTTGTTGACGCTCCTATTCGAATATATGATATGATAATTGAACAAGAAAATGGGTGAGTATCTATTGATGTACTACATAGAGTAAATAATAACAACAGAATAATATAGTGTACATGCCGATCGTAATTATCACCAACAGGAAAATTCCCCGCACCTACAGGGAAGACGAACACCACACCTTGATTCGTTGATTCTGATCCGTTGCTGACGATTCGATGGTTGCTGCTTCCGGTCCGTTGATTTGGTCCTATGGAAATAAGAAGAAAAACAGAGAGGAAATACATTATCAGTAATGCCGTTGAAGTGGAAAACCAATCGCCATAGCCGTTGCCATTGCCTATCTCTCTCAATCGATTCATAATTATCACCAACCGGGAAATTTCCTCGCACCTACAGGGAAGACGACAATGCACCTCAAGGATTCCGATCCGTTGATTCCGATCCGTTGATTCCGATCCGTTGATTCCGATCCGATCCGTTTGTTTCGATTTGTTGCTTCCGATCCGGTCCTATGAAAGTAAGAAGAAAAACAGAGAGGAAATACATTATCAGTAATGCCGGTGGAGTGGAAGACCAATCAATTGCCATTGACGTTGCCGATGCCTATCTCTCTCATTCTTACCTTTGCTTGTTCCGGCGTTCCGACAATCGTCCCGATGAAATGGTTGTTGTTGCTGCTGCTGTTGATTTGCAGCCTTCTTTTTCCTCTGTCACGAAAAACAGTACCTCGTGCCTGTTGATATAGAAGCAATGGATGCAGATTTATTGCTCTCAAGACGTATATGTTTGGGTGATCAAGTCCAAGAACACTACTATCTATCCAGCAAACCACCTCTTGTCCAATGCGAGCTAATTCTTTTTCCAGTACAAGGCTGTTATTTCAGACTAAAATATAAGAGCACGGATAACCTGCCGAATATTGATAATTAAGTATAAGGTGGAATCCCACGTTCACCGACGGAGTGCCAAATAGCAACTCTACTCAAATAAGTTGGATGTCAGAAGGCTGATTATAAAGTGAAGTTTTTTTTGTTGCGAGATAGAAAAAGTGATTTTTTTGTCCGGGGGTAGAAAATAAAATTACTGTGTGTTTGTGTGAGAGAGATTTTTTTTTTTTTTTTCGCGTCCGATTTCGTTGAAGTATCTAGTACATCATGTAGAATTGTACATGATTTTGTAGTACTACGTAGATAATTCGTACGTACGAAAAAAAAAAGAATCTTCGTATGATTCTTTTTCAAACGTCGTACGTACGAGATTCTTTTTCGAACGTACATACCGTACATACCGTCAGTTTTTTTGGTTGATGACTGAATTATATTTTGGTTAGGGACTGGAAAGATTAGCACTGTGTTCAAATCTGGTGGGTTTTTGGGTTCATGACTGAATTATATTTTGGTTAGGGACTGGAAAGATTTGCACTGTGTTCAAATCATGTGGGTTTTTGGGTTGATGACTGAATTATATTTTGGTTAGGGACTGGAAAGATTTGCACTGTGTTCAAATCTAGTGGGTTTTAGGGTTGATGACTGAATTATATTTTGGTTAGGGACTGGAAAGATTTGCACTGTGTTCAAATCAGGTGGGTTGTTGGTTTGATAACTGAGTTCTATTTTGTTCGGGTACTGCCAGGATTTGCACTGTGTTCAAATCTGGTGGGTTTTAGGGTTGATGACTGAATTATATTTTGGTTAGGGACTGGAAAGATTTGCACTATGTTCAAATCTGGTGGGTTTTTGGGTTCATGACAGAATTATATTTTGGTCGGGGACTGGCAGGATTTGCACTATGTTCAAATCTTGTGGGTTTTAGGGTTGATGACTGAGTTTTATTTTAGTTAGGGACTGGAAAGATCTGCACTGTGTTCAAATCTGGTGGGTTTTTGGGTTGATGACTGAGTTTTATTTTAGTCGGGGATTGACAGGATTTGCACTGTGTTCAAATCTGTTATGTTTTAGGGTTGAGGATTGAGTTATATTTTGGTCGGGGATTGGAAAGATTTGCACTGGCTTCAAATCTGTTCAATTTTTGAACTGATGACTGAGTTACTTTTTAGTCAGGGATTGAAATAATTTGCACTGTGCTCAAATCTCGTGGGTTTTTCAGCTGTTGGGAGACACAAAACATAAGAATACTGATCTACAAAGAGGAAAAGACGAAAACAAGCACATAACTTCACAGTACCCGACAGGAACAAACCATCATGAAAAGCAATATACCTCCCATGGATTTGGATGATCAGGAAATCAATGACAATGCCAATACAACTGTGGGTACAGAGAAGACACTAGAAGGAAAAACAGAGTCAAAAACAATTTCTGTCATGCTAGAAGCAGCAATCGATACAGCACCCGACAGGAACAACCCTATCATGAACAGCAATTTATCACCCGCCAACGCAGCAACCGATACAGCACCCGACAGGAAAAATCCCATCATGAACAGCATTTTATCGAACACCAACAATCCTGCTTTGACGACACTAACTCCCGTGGATTTAGAGGGTAAAGAAAGTAATGACAATGCCAATATAACTGTGGGTACGGAGAAGACACTTGAAGGAAAAATGGAGTCAAAAACAATTTCTGTCATGGTAGAAACAGCAATCAATGACAATGGTAATGCCAATGTGAATGTCGGCATTGTTAAGGAAACAAATTTAGAAAATATTGGACAGGACACGGTGATTTACAAAACGGTTGCAGGGACAGAGACGACAACAATTTCTGGTAATGACGCAACAGCAACAACAACAGAAATAGATGTGACGACAAATGAGACAACCCCACCGGACGATCACCAGATTGTTAAAAGGATGTCAGATAATCAAGAGACAAAGAATAAAGGGAAGCCAATCGGTTCAAAGAAAAAAAATGATCCTCTATCAAAATACAACAAACCCAATCTAGTGGAAATTAGAAAACTATCTAAAGAAAAAGCAATCGACATGATGTCTGGATTATGCAGTTATATCTTTCATGATAATGACAAGGAAATACCATATGCGATGCCAACTTCGGTGATGGGTTTCATATGTAAATGTGGGCAAGTTATGGGCCATGCAAAAAAAGCAAGTAAACACTTACAAAACTGCCAATCCATGGAAGACACTGTCCCAAAATGCATACCAGATGAAATGAATTATAGAGCTGAATCTCGATATGCATGGTATCAGAACAAGCTTCAGTTGAAATTGAGTCTTAAACAAAAAACATTTGCTTGTATCTGTGGTGAGATGCATGGAATAACAGCTTTTTCCACTCATGCTAATGCCTGTCAATTTGCTGCAGAGTGCGTCAAGGAATTTGAATTGAGGAATGCTACTCCTCAACCATTGAAATCTATGACAAATGGATCTTTTTCTAATGATGTTTTGCTTGAAATTTCTCAACCCAATCATTCAATATCTTACAAACGCATGAAATGTGAAGAAATGATAGATCACCCATTTGTTACTATGACGTTTGAAAGAGCTGCGTTTTATGTGCCAAAACTTGAAGATCCATTGTTTGCTACACAGTTGCAAATTGTTGATAGCATCCAAGCCAAAATTATGAAACATTGGGATTTTTTCAAGTCAGTTGTTTCTAAGGCAAGAAAAGCAGATCATTCCGCACAACCAATACAAGCATTCAGATATGAAATGCATCTGTCTTTCAGTCCAACGCACCTAGCACTTAAACCGGCATGGAAAAAGTTTTGTGATAAAACTGGTTTTGAAATGCGTCATATGGTTTCTTTGTTAAAATTTATTGAAGAAACCACTATGAATATGTGTTTACCACGAACAATTCCAAAAGAAGAAATTCAATATTGGAAGGTTGCTACACCAAGCCTAATAATCACTGAAGTACGTGGTGATCAGGCCATGCACTTAGATTTGATGGGACATCGTTTTGAAAAACAATTTGGAATGCTGCTTACAGGAGGGCAGAGTACAACAAAAGTGGTTGAACCAAGTCAAAAAGAAAAGGTTGGTTATAGAACAGCGATTGATCTCATTCAGAAAGGTTTATCATCTGTTCGGGCTTTGAATTGGATAAATATTCCAGATTCATTTTTTCAGAAAATCAAAAATATGGGAGAAACGGAAGAAGCCTTAGATGAATATTTTCAAACAGCATTTGGTGATTTATTCAGGATTATTCATGGTGAACATCATGTCCAATGCGACAAAAATGAATCGATTACACCCAATCTGCTCGAAAATTTTGAATTCAAAGCAGCCAGACTCGTACGGTGTCCTTTGCTGTCTTTTTCTGAAATTCCAGGAGGAGTAATCCATGCTGGTAGTGGTTCATCCATAAACACGATCCGTATTTTGCTATTTTGGACTGCATATAACAAGACAAAAACAAAACAGTATGATGCTGGTTTACAGGTTACACTTCTGCAGAATATGGTTATGATTGCAGAGTCTGTTTGGAAACATATTGATGATTTGGACAAAGAATATATGATTCATCTACTCTACTATGCATATTACGTTTCAGCAGAAGCTTACAAGCCTACAGCTTCTGGAATGTTTGCAAGTCAAGGCAATTTTTCTGAAGTGCACACACTTGTTTCAAAATTTCACATTATATGTGAATGTGAATCAGATGCAGAGAAGAATCAAAAAATGACTGAATTGCTTTCCACCTATACTAAACGTTTGTTCAAGGTTCAATATCACCATGAAGCAAAAAAACATAAAAGAAACTATAAGGAAAATTAAGTTATTTTCCCCACGACCCCCTTTTTGGGGGGTCTAATACGTGCAAAAGACAGATTACATTAAAAAAATTAAAATTTGTTTGTTAGATGTTAATTTCTCATTCCCTCTATGCTTTCAATTCATTTTGTGCGCGAGACATGCTCACACATACATCACATGCACATACATGACACGTGCCCCACGCATGGTATAATTGGAAGACACATGTTGAATAGTTTTTAGAGTACTTTTCCCATCATAGTATCTTCAATTCGATCATCTTAATCAATTCCATTACTATGAAGTCCCAGGTTTGTGAAAAAATCTTTATTTTATTATCTCTGATTAATCCAATTGACCTATTGCAAATTCCAAGGCAATCTTGTTTCATTGTTTTTAATGTATCACAACAGTGTCAAGTCCCAAGTTCTCAAAATCGTTTGACAGGATAACGTAGAATTAGCAGGCAAACAATTAATTTGGAATTACTTCACACACTACTGTGTGGATTTTGAAGGTATTTTGGTCCGTGCATTACCACTGCAATTTTTGCACACTTTTTTCACGATGAAAAACCCATCCTAATCACGATAAAATAAACACTTCAAATACAGCAGCATCTAATCAATCATTCTTTTCAATATGGCGCCAACAAGAAAGGCTGTAAACTCCATTGATGACTCTAAGAAAAAGACTACCACTGTCACCAGAAAACCTCCATCTCCAGTTAAAAAAGAGAAAATCATTAAACCTAGAAAGTTGAGCAGCCCACGAAAGTATCAGCAGAATGTGGTAGAAGTTTTCAAATTTTGCACGGATGATAGAATGATGGGTGCACAGCTTCTTAATGTTATGGGTGAAGCTGGTTTTGCGTTTCCTGTGTTGAAAGCAATCAGAGAAGGTAATTTGAACAAGTATCCTGAGCTAGGTCCTGATCATTTTGATGTGAGATGCACGGAAACTCTTATTCTGAGGGAATCACATGACACTAACAAAGCTCTAAAAGACACACCCACCAGCAAATATGGACATGTTGCTTTTGTTGCCTTCCCTAATCCTGACAGATACCCTACCATTGAAACACAGACTATGGAAGAATTCAGAGATTTGATCGTCAAGATTTTTTGTAGTGAAGAACAGAAAAATGCCGAAAAAACATTTCTTCCATTTTCTCCAACTCATATCAAAATCCCAAACAATGCCCCTCCTAATAGTTCCATTGACAAAATATTCGAGGATGATAGTACACATGCAATCTTTGAAACCTATCATTACAGCTACTATGCAACACGCTTTGTTGGCTTTCCTGTAGGACAGAACTATCAGGATTGAAGTATCATCTCCAGATTAACAGAAATCATGTTAATTACAAAGGGTCAATGCCACCTTATCAGAAGATTATCAGATTTAACCAAAAAGAATTATTGCATCAAAAACAATTGACATAATCGCATACCATCCCAAAAGCAATTACATAACAAATACAAAAAAAACATATTATTCATCATCTTTTTCTCAACTGTCATAAATTGAAAAATCTAAATCAGCAAAGCATAACATTTGTGTACAAAAACAAAACATAATAAGTCTATTCCCGTACCAAAATTATAGAGATTTGAAGATAGTGCAAATCCTGTCAATCCCGGACCAAAATATAACTCAGTCATCAATCCAAAAACTCAACAGATTTGAAGACAGTGCAAATCCTGCCCATCCCCGACCAAAATATAAGTCAGTCATCAATAAAAAAACTCACCAGATTTGAAGACAGTGCAAATCTTTCCAATCCACGACCAAAATATAACTCAATCATCAACCCAAAAACTCACTAGATTTGAAGATAGTGCAAATTCTGCCCATCCCGACCAAAATATAACTCAGTCATCAACCAAAAAACCAACCAGATTTGAACACAGTGCAAATCTTGCCAATCCCCGACCAAAATATAACTCAGTCATCAATCCAAAAATTCACCAGATTTGAAGACAGTTCAAATCCTACCCATCCCTGACCAATATATAACTTAGTCGTCAATCAAAAAACTCACCAGATTTGAAGACAGTGCAAATCTTTTCAGTCCCTAACCAAAATATAATTCAATCATCAACCGAAAAACCACACCAGATTTGAACACTGTGCAAATCTTGTCAATCCCCGACCAAAATTTAACTAAATCATCAACCCAAAAACACACCAGATTTGAAGACAGTGCAAATCCTGCCCATCCCCGACCAAAATATAACTCAGTCATCAATCCAAAAACTCACCTGATTTGAAGACAGTGCAAATCCTGCCCATCCCCGACCAAAATATAACTCAGTCGTCAATCAAAAAACTCACCAGATTTGAAGACAGTGCAAATCTTTCCATCCCCGACCAAAATATAATATAACTCAGTCATCAACCCAAAAACTCAACAGATTTGAACACGGTGCAAATCCTGACAATCATCAACCCAAGTGCAAATTTTGCCAATCCTCGACCTAACATTAACTCAGTTGACTATCAAAATATTGACCAGATTTGGCCCAAATTTATGTTTCAGGTACGTTAGGCAAGCAAATTGGAAATGTTTTCAACTATTTCAAATCTACATGGCTCTGAATATCCCGTTTCTTACCTAATATCATTGATCATTTTCACTACAATATTCTGAAACAGGTTGATAATGCTTGTGAAAACTCATGCCATTCAAAAAGCCTATGAAGAGGCATTTAAAGCAAAAAATAAATTGATTACTTTTTCTCAGGGAAAGTTCAAAGCAAAAGTTTGCTGTATCTGTGACAGATTCATAAGAACAGGTGATGAAAAAAAACTTGACTTTAGTTCTCTAGCACATCCATATGTTAGAGATTATTTTCACAAGAAGAAAATCAAGTGGGACAATATGCCGTTTAAATTTGCTTCTGTGTCAGTTAGGAACCAAGTTCTGAAACAATACACACAAAAATGTATCAATGGGAGAAGAATAATCCACAATCAACAAATTCAATTCAATGATTTCATTTTGTCACCAAAGACATATGCGATCAAGCCTTCTAGTGATATAGAAGCTATCTCCCAATTTGGGTGCTGCAGCCAATGCTATAATGGTATTGAGAGCATGAAAAAGAACAATAATAAACAAGCCAAGCTTCCAAAATATGCTATAGCAAATGGACTCTTGCATGGATATCCTCCTAACGAACTATTAGATTTGACAGCAACAGAACTTGCCATTATCTCAGATGTGAGAATCAGCCAACACATATTTCATTTCCATGCTGGACAGCATCAAATGATTAAAGGGTATCACTTTTTGAGAAGAAACAATTTGGAATATACAAGTGGCGTTATCAACTATCTCGAATCAATTGGGAAGAATCAAATCCAAGTGATCCTAACAGGATCATTCACTAACCAACAAAAACTGGCAGTAAAAAAGAAAATGGAGTTCAGAATACAAAAAGTGAAAAAAGCCTTGCATTGGATGAAACAAAATATGGGTTACCTTGAAGATGAAAACATAAATGATACTCATATCATTTTACCTCTTTTTGTTGACAAGACCAATCAGATACCATCTTCGAACTCAAACATTGAACAACAATTTGAAATGCATGTCATCTTTCCTGATGAGAATCTACCCAGCACAACCAATGGAGGATTTGACACAGATAAACATTTCAAGGACCACTGTATAGAAGATCTCATTGACAAGAATGCCACCATGATCTGTAGAACATCCAACAACATACTGAAAGATTATGAAGGGAACAATTTCTTGCGTTCTTTCCCACTTCAATTTCCATATGGCATTGGATCTGTTGATGTGGATGGAGTAGAGAGAATGAGTCCTGATTATCTGAAATATTTATCAGAGTTATCATCACCATGCTTTCATCAGGGTGAATTTGTAGCAGTTATGTACAATTTTGTACAAAGAGTCAAAATGGTGAAACATTCCTATCTAAAAACAACAAAAAACCTGAGGTGCAACTTTTCACAGCTTGACCCAGTTCAACTGAAACAAGCATCAATCAATTTTCTAGATGGAACTGTGGTGCCAGAAACAAATGAAGATTTTTTTCTATCTAAAATAAGGGGAGTAACAAGTTCAATGGGAAATACAAATGCAGCTTCTGATATTGCTAGAAAGAAAATGTTTCAACTGATGGCACATTATGGATTGCCTTGCATTCTATTCACCATCACTCCAAATGATTCAATCAATTTTAGGATTAGAGTGATGTCAAAATCCAAGGATGAAGAAGTTACTTCTGAGGATTTCCCAGATCTTTTTAAGCGAGAACAACCACCCATTGATGATTGTGATTTTTTTCAGTTTGTGACAGAGTGCTCATCGATAAGAACAACATATCCAGGTATTTGTGCTATTGAATTTGAAAATATTTTGGAAATAACCATCAAGTTCATATTGGGATGGGATAACAAGGAAGGTAACATCAAAGATATGGGTTTATTTGGAGATTTAGAAGCATATAGTGTTGCAGTTGAAGAACAAGGACGTGGCACTCTGCATGCACATTTTGTTTTGTGGATAAATAAATGGAATGACCTGCTACAAGATTTGCATACGGAGGACAAGCAAGATGGGGCAATAGAGACCATGAAACAGTATGCACAAAACATACTGACAACAAAATTGTTTCAGAACTTTGATTCTATTCAGTGCAGGAATCCTGAGTGTTTGAGTTTGGTTTCAGAATCTTTTGAAAAATGCACAGAACAGGATTTAAGGAGCTTGAGACTTAAACATGGTCACACATCACTGGGTGACAAAGCAATTTTCAAATGCAGAGCCTGCTCTAAACTTTACACAAGTGAAGATTTGGCGCGTGAAAGTTTAGATTTTCTCAAAAGTATACCAACATCAAATGAAACTGGAGAACAATATTTCATGTATCACAAGTTTTGGAATGGTGTGACTAAGCAATCAAAATGTCAGGTGACAATGGAAATGGCATTGCATAAAGAAACTGCTGCCCAAATTAAAAGTGGTTTTTTCCCGCGCCTTGGATCAATGAAATACAAAAAAAACCTTCACATTGTTAATTTGTTACGCAATTTGCATGCCTCAACACATGCAAGCTCATGTCACAAAAAGGACAAAAATGGTGAATGTAGGTTCAAGCTCCCGCTTCCTGCTTGTGATGAAACAAAGATACATTTTGAAGATGAAGAATTAACATCATTTGATTGGACAGGCAAATGCAACAAGAAACAATTGTTTGTCTGGGAACATGAGAGAACACATCAGGATTGTTTTGCCAATTCAAACAATAGTATTGTAAGCTCTATTTTTCAATGCAACAACAATGTTATTTGGGGGGTGGATGGTGCAGGGATTTATTACCTTACATGTTATGCCTCAAAAAGTACACAAAAGGATGATAAAGAAAAGATCAGTGCAGTTGCAGAAAAAGTAATCAAACAACTTGGTGAACAACAGAGACAAGAAAATGAAAATGTCACAATGAATGATGAAGAACATGATGAACCAAACACAGTAGACGAGAGAAATGACTCTACAGTACAACTAAATGAAACAAATGAAGAAGATGATCTGATGAGGGAAAAGGTTGGAATAAGAGCTATTCTAAATGCATTGTTCAAAGTGACACAAGATAACATCACTTCAGCGCCAATGGCTGCCTACCTGACAAGAAACCATACAAGATTTAGGTTCTCAGAAGAGTTTTCAACATTGGTGTTGAGCAATTATATTGAGAATGATCATGTTGTTGATGGTGTTCTAAAACTGAAAGAAGCCAATGAAAGTGACAATGAGGAAGACTTGCCAGTTTATTTATCAAAAGTTGCAAATTATATTTGCAGACCAACAGAACTAGAGGGTGTGTGTCTTTATGATTTTGCATCAAAGTATTATACAAAAATGAGAAGAAGTAAGACATCACTGGACTTTACGGATAACCATCCTATTAAATTCCTTTCGTGTCTAAGTTGGTAGAGGTACGAGATCGAAAATAATGAGACCTCGAAAATTACCGGGCTCATTCTCACGATCGAGAATCGATACTTAACTGGAGAAGAAGAATCGATCGTCACTCAAGTTCGATACTTAGTGATCCAAGAAAGAGCACATGCCAGATATTAGCATATGCTGTATTTTGTTAAGTGTTCTGTTTTCAAGAAAAGACAGCAGAGGTTCGAAGCGCTGCTCACGAACCTGTTTCTCTGCTGCACAAAATACACGTTGTATTAGCGGCAACGCGATATATTTTCCCGTAACACGGTATTTTACCGTATAAAGTACTCGTATCGTGCTGTATTAGCGGCAGCACGCTTTAAAGTGGTAACTTGCTCTCCAGCAAGCCGACACGCTTATACTTTTAGATTACTTGATTATTCAACCTTAAACCTTGCATCGGACGTTCTTGCGTCCTACTGTAGAACTACAAGCCTAAGATCTAACTGACTGAGCCCACCGGTAGTCAGAATAGATCTGATTGACGCCGAGTCTTCAATCGTAGTGGATATCAGAGAAATATTAGATTACAACAGACCGGCACCTCAACCGGCCTGCAGCTACAGATCGTGTTGCTCTTCTTTGCCTTTGGAAGAATCAGCTCAACAGCCAGTTTCAAAAGGAAATTAACAGATTAACAGTCGCAAGCTTGTTGGAGCTTGCAAAAGAAGACGACAACAACGGAACCAATCCGACAGCAGATTATCGATCGACTCGACTACGGACGGCGATTGATAGTTCTCTGATCCGATTACAGCAATCCGAGAGACGCCGAAGAAAAGACAACAACGAAACAAAGAGAAACTGTAACAGCACTACATGTCCGACATCCCCATCGCCGGTCGAACACGCAGCAGGTCCACAGGATTCCAAACACTCCAGCTCGGAAGTGCTGCGACCACACCCCTTCTGCCCACAGCAGGCATGGCACCTGATCAACAGAATAATCCAAGCCCAGAGGGTGAAGAGGACACATCTATCACCGACCTCTTTCCTTCATTCGACCAACCATTAGCCACCTTTTTGCATGAATCCTTCGATGTCCCAAAGGAGTCCCACAGCACCTTGTGTGAGGCGCTCGTAGCTGGGCAGTACAAGACATGGCTGGACTTCCTATACATCGAGAATAGACTGGGAAGATAGAACCCACTATACCAAGGCCGCCTTTAAGAGCTACTGTCGAGGGATTATCAGAGCCAGAAGAGAATCTGGGACTGACATTGAAACAACGGCGCGCACTATCGGCACATCTCAACGACAACAGGAGAGATCCTCCAAACCAATCGAACAGCTCAGATATGAGTCATGGACCAAGAAATCACGGGATGAAACCACATTCCCAACCCTGAAGAATGATGCAACCTTTGAGCGTTGGCTTGTCAAATTCAAGGCTAAATTGGAAACATCCGACATAGATACGCGCACATTTCTCGATCCAAGCTGGCCTGATATACCACTCACCGGGTACGAGAAGGCCCTTCATGACAAGCAGTGTGCATTCTTCTGGACTCTTGTTCTACATGCCCTCCAGAGTGACCTCTCCTACTCCTGTGTGCTCAGCCATACCACTTCTAGAGACGGCAGACAGGCCTTCTTTGACTTTGTCGCATTGCATGATAGGTCCAAATCCAAAGTGTATGACACCTCCATTGTGATGCAACACCTATTGGACATTGACTTACGAACATGGAAGGACACCAAAGTCAAGTTCATCACCCAATGGTTTGCTCAGCTAGACCATCTCAACACACTACGCGACCCGCAGAGGTCACTTGATTTTGATACCGTTAAAACACACCTTTGCAAGGCCTGCAGTAGCAGCTTCCAACTCAGTGAAC
This sequence comes from Pseudo-nitzschia multiseries, assembly GCA_037355745.1. Lineage (NCBI taxonomy): Eukaryota > Bacillariophyta > Bacillariophyceae > Bacillariales > Bacillariaceae > Pseudo-nitzschia > Pseudo-nitzschia multiseries. The sequence goes on from CM074791.1 coordinate 125,441, forward strand.
AGTTCTGCAAGGTTGATGATCCACCTGCAGCACAGGATTTGACCAAGTTTAGACAGCATGAAGCCGCTGCTATCAGTGAATTGAAAAATACCCTCCTACTTGAAGCCACCAGACCGGACTCCCAGGCTTCCCTGTCGCAACCTCGAAGTCGGCTGTCTGTCAAAGCCAATACTCATGATTTGTCTTCTATGACACAGTCCACATATTCTGCTATCACTGATGACTCGGCCTCATATTTACCTCCTATTGATTTTGATGGTGACTACCAGGACTACGCTGTTTACAAGGCTGGCAGAACACCAGATCCAACCACAAGACTACCATCTGCAGTTTGGAAAACTCTCTCTAAACAGGGTATGAAGCACTGGCTTGGCTTCTCAGCTGACGACAAGAAGCGACTAGTTGCCTGCCTACGATCTGAGCTCCTTGATGTTGCATTACCACCGGATCCCAATTCTAGCAAACCGATCACACGTCGGATCTATGAACACCACACTGATCAGCAGGTCCCCTCACCTGATATTGAACAGATCCTCTCACCTGCTGAGGAAAGCGCAGCCAGATCTGCATTCCATGCATCCCTTGGTGTATATCAGGCATCTTCTCAATCCGATAACAGACCGCTCAAGTCTTCTGTTTCTCCCGCACATCCAGCTCGTTTCCTTGCAGATAATCCTGATATACTTTACAAGAAAGAAGGCAATGTCTATGTCCCTGTTGAACAGACTACACGGTCCGTAAAATTCCACTATTGGGCATCACCGGACTGTGAATCTCTTGTTTCACCAGCAAACCCCACCGCTACTTACCACTCTAGCAAAACTACTGTATCCACACCCGGTTATGCCATGGTTGACAGGGGTGCAAATGGATGTATCATAGGAAATGATGCATGCCTTATCTCTAAGGACATCCCACCTAGATTTGTCAATGTAACTGGTATCAACAATCACCAAATCCAAAACATCCCTATTGCAACGTGTGGCGCCTACTCTGTTTCCAACAGAGGTCCGGTCATTATCATCTTTCATGAATGTGCCTACACTGGACAACACCCATCTATCTTGTCCTCTCCTCAGATGGAAGCATACCACTCGATTGTGGATGATACCTCTCTCAAGACCGGTGGAACCCAAGTCATTACCACTACTGATGGCCATGTCTTTCCACTCAGTATATGCCATGGCTTACCTTATCTTGCCATGCGCAAGTATACCCGTGCAGAATTTGCTCATCTACCTCACGTCGTCATGACAAGTGATCTGCATTGGGACCCATCTGTGCTAGATACCGCATATACCCCCCAGGATGATACCTTCATTCAGAAATACCCGCCTGTTTCCACATCACTTCCATATCACGATTATGATGAATTTGGCGCGCTTAGGGATATCAACATTGGCACCTCCTCTACAGTCACCTCATTCTTGTCCAACAGCACTACTACCTCCTCCCTACAGGCTTTGGATGTTTCTGATACTTCATTTTGGCTTAGCCCCACTGATTACATCCATCAAGACATCCTTAGTAGGTGCTCTAATCAGTCTCCTTCCACCTTTCTCACCGCTGCAGCCCATGTCCAATCGCCCACTGATATCGATTACCTGTCCCTGAAACCCTTCTTTGGATGGATCTCCCTTGACCGTATCAAGGCCACCTTCAACAATTCCACACAGTATGGCTCATTGTCACTTAGCCCCGATGGTAACATCTTCAAAAGGTTCCAATCACCACAGCCTGCCATGAATGTCAGGCCTTTCAATGATGATGTCCTCTCTGATGTCATCTATTCAGACACCCCTGCTATCAATGGTGGTTCCAAGATTGCTCAAGTTTTCTTTGGTCGCAAATCTCATATCATCCATGTTGAAGAAATGAGGACTACTGCTGATTTTCTTCCTTGTCTCCAAAATTTTGTTCGACAATGGGGTAGACCACTCAGATTGCTCTGTGATCATGGATCTTATCAGTCCAGCAAATCTGTTCTTGACTACCTCAAGATGATGTGGATTGGCTTATGGCAAAGTGAACCATACCATCAACACCAAAATCTTTTTGAACGGCGATACCAGACCTTCAAACGCATTGTCAATAGAATCATGGATCGCACGGGCACTCCACCGCACCTCTGGCTTCTTTGCATGCGATACGTTGGCCGCCTCATGAATCATTTGTCTGATCCCACTCTCTCTGACAAACAGCCTTTCTTTATTGCTACTGGTACCATTGGTGATATCAGTCCCTACCTTAGTTTCTTCTGGTTTGAGCCCGTATACTACAAGACTCCAGATACACAGTTTGGCTCTCAGACCACTGAATGCCTTGGCCACTTTGTTGGCATTGCTGAACATGTTGGCAATAGCTTATGTTTCACCATCTGGGATCCCATTACCAATAAGCTCCTTGACCGCTCTGGTGTACGCACTGCTTTAACTCCCGAGCATCGCAACAAGCGTGCTGGCTTGTTCACTGATGATGGCTTTCTTGCATGGCGCAAGGCCAAGGATGCTTCCCTCACTCCTAAATCTTCTGGTGATAGTCCCTCCTTTCGACATCCTTCATCCCCCCGTCCGGTACCAGCATCATCTCATCTGCGCCTCCCAAAGCCATCCTTGCCTACCTTCCTTTATTCCAAGGTTCCTAATACACGAAGCTATGTACCTTCTCCACTCCCTAACAACTATGGGGAGATTCTTGATGGTCCTCCAACCTCTCACATCTTCAGCAAGACCCCTACCGGCGTACCTGTTACTGAAGATGATTTTGGTCCCCCTGAGCTAGCATATTTTGATGTCAGTGACGCAACACCTCCACCTATCAATCCTGCTACCCCATCTGTTGGCCCATCTAAAGTAGTTGTTACTGATGAAGAAGGCAACGCCCAATTTGACGATGATGGCACACCCATCACCATCCCTGCTATCCCTGTTACTGAATTGCAAGGTCGGTCTTTTCTCATGGTCCTCCCTAATGGCACACAGAAAAGAATGACAGTTGTTGACATTGAAAACAGTCTTGAGCAAAACAAGGACTTCATCAAATTCAAGTGCAAGCATACAGATGATGAACTTGAAGATATCATAGCATACAATGACGTCATGAACTACATCCACAGGGATGTAACTCAAGAAGATGGCAAACTTTGGTCTTTTCGACGCATACTTGGTCATCAAGGTCCCCTTGACAACAAGCACCCACAATACAAAGGTTCCAAATACAATCTTTGGATTGAATGGGAAAATATGGAGCGCACCTATGAACCTCTCTCCAATGTAGCTACCGATGACCCGGTCACTGTAGCACAATATGCAAAGGACAACAACATGCTTGATAAACCAGGCTGGAAACACCTCAAACGTATTGTTTCTCTTGCCAGAAGAACCAAGAAGCTAAACCAGCTAATCCACCAAGCCAAGCTTCGCTCATTCCACACGGCTCCTCAGTACCAGTATGGATTCAAGGTACCTCGCAATCATGAAGAAGCCATCCAGTTTGACACAGCCAATGGCAATACCAAATGGCAGGATGCCATAGCGCTGGAAATGTCACAGCTTCAAGAATATGACACCTTCATTGACAAGGGTATCTACAAGGCTAACAATATACCCACTGGCTTCCAACAGATCAAGGTCCACATGATTTATGCAGTCAAGCATGATGGCCGACACAAAGCCCGGCTAGTTGCAAATGGTAATCTCACTGAGGCTCCCATTCACAGTGTGTATGCAGGAGTTGTTTCACTTAGAGGCTTGCGCATGTGCCTATTCCTTGCTGAACTGAATAGCTTAGAAGCATGGGGAACCGACATTGGGAATGCATACCTAGAAGCTGTTACCTGTGAGAAAGTATGCATCAAGGCTGGTGCTGAATTTGGATCACTAGAGGGTCACCTACTAGTGATTTACAAGGCTCTATATGGACTTCGATCATCTGGCAAGTGTTTTGGTGATATGCTCGCTGCCTGCCTCATTGAACTAGGTTTTGAAAGATCCAAGGCAGAGCCTGAAATCTTTATCAAACCTGGCAACAACAAACATGGGGAGCCAGTATACGAGCTGATATGCACATATGTTGACGACCTTTGCTTATGTATGGCCAATCCTGAAACCCTTCTGGTCATCCTACAGTCTGAACCTTACAATTTCAAATTAAAGGGCTCTGGTCCAATGAACTTTCATTTGGGATGTGGTTTCGAAAGAGATGAACATGGTGTGCTCTGCATGAACCCCATCAAGTTCATTGAGAAAATGGAGGCCTCCTATGAACAAATGTTTGGCTGCAAACCCTCCACTAGGTTCCACTCACCCCTTGCTGAGAATGATCATCCAGAGCTAGATTCATCATCATTCCTAGGTGATACTGATATCCAAAAGTATCAAAGCATGGTGGGCTCACTCCAGTGGGTCATTGCCATTGGACGTTTTGATGTGCAGACTGCTGTCATGACCTTATCAAGCTTTCGTGTGCAACCTAGGGAAGGCCATCTCAACAGAGCCAAACGAATCTATGGATATATTTCCAAGTTTCGTCATTTCAAAATCAGATTCAGAGTGGGCATACCAGATTTTGTACTCACTCAAGGCAACAGTACAGACTGGTCCAATACCGTATATGGGGAGCATTCTGAAGACCTACCAAGCGATGCCCCTAAACCCCTAGGTAAGGTAGTTGTATTGTCTCATTTCTATGATGCAAACTTAATGCATGACATCCTAAGTGGTAAAGCTGTCACTGGTATCCTGCACTTTGCAAACAAGACCCCCATCATGTGGTTCTCCAAGAAGCAAGCAACCTCTGAAACAGCAACCTTTGGCGCCGAATTTGTGTCTGCTAGAACCTGCATTGAGCAAATTGTTGACATTCGACAGTCATTCAGGTATCTAGGTACTAGAGTACACGACACATCCTACACATGGGGAGACAATGAAAAGATGATCCAAACCTCTACATTCCCATATGCGAGGCTACACAAGAGGCATCACATTCTATCATATCACTATGTTAGAAGCATGATCGCAAGAGGTTTCATCCTCATGCAACATCTTGCAGGTAAGGATAACTGCGCTGATATCCTCACCAAGCATTGGGGACACTCAGTAGTGTATCCTTTACTCAAGCCCATCTTTCACTACTGTGGAAACACCGGTGATCTGTTGCAGGATGACTGCACCAGATACTAGAGGATGCTTTCATGTGGACACATGGGGAGTATTAAATTCCTTTCGTGTCTAAGTTGGTAGAGGTACGAGATCGAAAATAATGAGACCTCGAAAATTACCGGGCTCATTCTCACGATCGAGAATCGATACTTAACTGGAGAAGAAGAATCGATCGTCACTCAAGTTCGATACTTAGTGATCCAAGAAAGAGCACATGCCAGATATTAGCATATGCTGTATTTTGTTAAGTGTTCTGTTTTCAAGAAAAGACAGCAGAGGTTCGAAGCGCTGCTCACGAACCTGTTTCTCTGCTGCACAAAATACACGTTGTATTAGCGGCAACGCGATATATTTTCCCGTAACACGGTATTTTACCGTATAAAGTACTCGTATCGTGCTGTATTAGCGGCAGCACGCTTTAAAGTGGTAACTTGCTCTCCAGCAAGCCGACACGCTTATACTTTTAGATTACTTGATTATTCAACCTTAAACCTTGCATCGGACGTTCTTGCGTCCTACTGTAGAACTACAAGCCTAAGATCTAACTGACTGAGCCCACCGGTAGTCAGAATAGATCTGATTGACGCCGAGTCTTCAATCGTAGTGGATATCAGAGAAATATTAGATTACAACAGACCGGCACCTCAACCGGCCTGCAGCTACAGATCGTGTTGCTCTTCTTTGCCTTTGGAAGAATCAGCTCAACAGCCAGTTTCAAAAGGAAATTAACACATCCCTCCAAAAACCATTCATTTTGTGATGAATACAAAAAACCTAAACTTCCAGGTATCTGTCACTATGATTTGAAATCGACGTCAAACTTTAGGAACAAACAAATTGGGAATTTTGTCCCACAGCATGAAAATGAAGAACACCAGGAAATTGCTTTAGCAATGGAAGATTATGCTAAAAGAGCAAGTGTGTTATTTTCACCATTCAGAAAGCTTTCTGACCTCCAATTGAATTCCAAATATCTTCCCTATTTTCAATCTGTTTTAGCAAATGGTTTGCTAAAACAAGAGCATCAGAATATTTTGAAGAATATTCAAAGGACACATAACAGCTTGATGGGTGGACGTGCAAAAGATGCACTAGAAAGAGTGACCTTACCACCAGATACTAGGTGGACACATGATGAATCAAATGCAGAAGACAACAACAGAAATAATATCAACATCTTGGATGAATTGGATCTTTTTGGGAACACAGTTTTAGGATTGGATGATGACAACTGTTTTAGAACGAGTCATAATCTATTTTCCTTCAACACATCAATCATTACTAAGGCAGGAAGCAATCATTGTGGACACAATTTGATTAAGGCACCAAATATTGACCAAACAAAAACAATATTTTGTTCAGCTTCTAGAGTATCATTAATGGAAGATGGTGAAGATACAGATATGGGCAGGGATTGGCATGAGCTTGACATCACAAACATGATTAAAGTGATGGTAACACACCATACTGTTGTTACAAATGAAGAGATCACAAACTTATCTGCCACGGGTACTTTTGAAAACATGATTGCATATGGTAAAGAGATATTCAATGGTGACAAACATCAAATGATAGCATTTGTATACATTGTCTCTGGATTTGTACTGAGAGTTTATGAAAGACAAAATAAAAATGGAATGCAAAAAACAAGAAACACAAGGAGAAGATTATCTGGTGTATTGGGAAGACTTGCACCATTCAATGAATTTGGTGAGGAGGAAGAGAAGGATAATTTTGACTCATCTATTTCAAGGCGTGACAAGATCAACTTCAGTACAACAGTTCAGATGTTGAAAGAAATGCATGAACATAGACAACAATTCATAGCATTTCTATCGGGTGCAGGTGGTACAGGGAAAAGTCGCGTGATCAGAGCAATTCTGTCTTATTGCAAGGAATTCTGTGAAAATTTGAACATCAAGTTTACAAGGCAAACAATTGTTGTTACAGCTTTAACTGGATGTGCAGCAGTGTCAATTCATGGTAGCACTCTTCATAGTGCTTGCCACATTCCAGTAAAAGAGAACAATTCATCCCTTGAAAAATTAAGCGAATTCAAAGAAGATTGGGTTGACACAGAAATGATCATTATTGATGAAATATCCTTTGCAAATTATTCATTGTTAAACAGGCTGCATGAAACATTAAATGAATTGAAAGATGCTCCAAGAACAAATACATTGTACGGTGGTATCAATGTACTCTTTGCTGGAGATTTCAATCAGCTACCTCCCATAAATGGAACCAAAATATATGATGAGCTATATACAACAATGTTCAGGGATGCTGTCAATGTGATGCTGGAATTAAAAACAAACCACAGGTTTCAGGAAGATGCATCATATGGAAAAATGTTAGAAAGAATTTTTAAAATTGGGCTTAGTGAAGAAGATGCTAAGCTTATCAACTCAAGGAAAGTGATTGAGAGTGATTCTTTACCAATGGCAATATCTTATGCTGTAGCAACAAACAAAGACAGGTGTGCAATCAATGATGCAATTTTTGCCCTTCATTTACAACAAACCCATTCCAAGAACATTGAAGACCCTATTCCCTTGCACACCATATGCATACGAGCATCCAATGTTGAATACAAATATGCCAAAAGCAGAAAAGATTACAAGGCCTTTCCAGATAAAGGAGATATATTTTACAGTTGTTGCTCTGATGCAGATGTTACAGAAAGAAGAGGAAGTACACATGTTGATCCATTTCTAAAGCTATATATTGGTTGTCCCATCATGATAACAAGCAATATATCTGTTGAAGAATCTATAGCTAACCGTTCAATGTGTGAATTTAAAGGTTTGATTTTGAAACAAGAGATGAACAGGTTTGAAGCCCTTGAGAGTGTTGTGATCAATGGCTATTATGTCAATTGCATTGATGCTGATAAAATTGAATCTATACAAGTTATTCTAACAGATACCAATACTCCAGAAGAACAACCCATATACAACGTCAAATTGCCCGAAAAAGATATTTATGCCTTGTGCAAGTATCCTTCTCTGTTTAGTGAGCACATCAGTCACAAATCATCAAGACAGAATTTGAGCGTCAAACTCAAACAATTCCCTCTCAACATTTCCCATGCTAGAACTGTGCATAAATTACAAGGGCGTTCCATAGACAATATTTTGGTTTCAAGTTGGAACTATAGGATGCAACATTGGATATATGTTGTTTTGTCAAGGTGTAAAACATTGAACGGATTGTACTTGAGGGATGAGATAGATCATACCAAAGTCAAGGGAATGTGTAAAGAAATTAAAAATTTCTATGATGAATTCCAGAAAGAAAAACAACCACCATCAGTGTTGATTGAAAAAGTTACCAATAGTTTCTAACAATAGTAAATCCTGCCCGTTCACAACCACAATATCACTCAGTCATCAACCCATAAACACACCAGATTTAAATAATATAACTCAATACTCAACCCCAAAACTAGCCAGAAATGAACACAGTGCAATTCTTGCCCATCCTCGACCAAAATATAAGTCAGTCATCGTCAACTCAAAAACCCACCAGATTTGAACACTGTGCAAATCATTCCAGTCATTAACCAAAATATAATTCAATCAGATTTGAACACAGTGCAAATCTTTCCAGTCCCTGACCAAAATATAATTCAATCGTCAACCCAAAAACCAACCAGATTTGAACACAGTGCAAATCCTGCCAGTCCCAGACCAAAATATAACTCAGTCATCAACCCAAAAACCCACCAGATTTGAACACAGTGCAAATATTTCCAGTCATTAACCAAAATATATTTCAATCGTGAACCCAAAAACCAACCGAATTTGAAGACAGTGCAAATCCTGCCCATCCCCGACCAAAATATAACTCAGTTTCCAGTCCCTAACTAAAATATAATTTAATCGTCAACCCAAAAACCCACCAGATTTGAACACAGTGCAAATCTTTCCAGTCATTAACCAAAATATATTTCAATCGTGAACCCAAAAACCAACCGAATTTGAACACAGTGCAAATGTTTCCAGTCACCAACCGAAATATAATTCAATCGTGAACCCACAAACCCACCAGATTTGAACACACTGCAAATCTTTCCAGTCCCTAACCAAAATATAATTCAATCGTCAACCCACAAACTCACCAGATTTGAAGACAGTGCAAATCTTTCCAGTCCCTACTCACCGTACGTACCGTACAATATTTCGCGCCTCGGTGAAAAAAACTATTTTTTTTAATTTTTAGTTTTTCAAATTTGGACAACACCCCCCCCCCCCCCCCCCCCCCCGGCGCGCGGCCCCCCCCCCCCCCTCATCCAGTACATACTCATGCTGTATTTAGCTACCTTCATACTGATCCTACCAATTGATCTATACTACCAATCAAGTGACGTCATTGTTCGCGCGAGCTCTATTTTAAATTCGAACTCCCACCAGATTTGAACACACTGCAAATCTTTCCAGTCCCTAACCAAAATATAATTCAATCGTCAACCCACAAACTCACCAGATTTGAAGACAGTGCAAATCTTTCCAGTCCCTACTCACCGTACGTACCGTACAATATTTCGCGCCTCGGTGAAAAAAACTATTTTTTTTAATTTTTAGTTTTTCAAATTAGGACAACACCCCTCCCCCCCCCCCGGGCGCGCGGGCCCCCCCCCTCATCCAGTACATACTCATGCTGTATTTAGCTACCTTCATACTGATCCTACCAATTGATCTATACTACCAATCAAGTGACGTCATTGTTCGCGCGAGCTCTATTTTAAATTCGAACTCCCACCAGATTTGAACACACTGCAAATCTTTCCAGTCCCTAACCAAAATATAATTCAATCGTCAACCCACAAACTCACCAGATTTGAAGACAGTGCAAATCTTTCCAGTCCCTACTCACCGTACGTACCGTACAATATTTCGCGCCTCGGTGAAAAAACCTATTTTTTTTAATTTTTAGTTTTCAAATTAGGACAACACCCCTCCCCCTCCCCCGGGCGCGCGGGCCCCCCCCTCATCCAGTACATACTCATGCTGTATTTAGCTACCTTCATACTGATCCTACCAATTGATCTATACTACAAATCAAGTGACGTCATTGTTCGCGCGAGCTCTATTTTAAATTCGAACTCTCATCTGATTTGATTTTAAGTGATGATTGGGGTTTTCGCACCTCGGTCGCCTTGTTTTTCTTTTTCGATAGAATTTGCCGCCGACATCTTTCGATCGTACCGTACCGGTACGAGTATGCGTGTTAATGACAAAGAGACAAAGTAGGGCTACGTAGAATTTGTACTACGTCCGAGAACTGTTTCTCGACCCCCCGCGGGCTATCGCGCGCTATTTTTACAATTCTCGACCCTATTTTTTAAATTTCCTACCTTTTTAGGTCGCGTGTCTACTAAAATACCTCGCGCGTCGCACACCTAGAAAAAGTGTGTCGTAACAAACAACAAAAATGCAATTGGTCTTACGATCGATTGATTTAGTGAGCAAGAGTAATCATCTTAGATACAGTTCATTCGGCCTTGTCGATGTCGATAGGTTAATTAATCGTCGTCATATTACTCGTCGTCATTCGTGTAATTTTACCATACAAAATTCATGTAAACTTAAGACACAAAACACACGCAAACCATCTTTGATCGGTCTTTCTTTGTATCGTTACCGTGTAATTCACCGTGATATTCTCATTGGAATATCACCGTATTTGTACCTTATTACGTAGAATTAGTACTAGGTTGTACATAGATTTTAGGGCATGATAGTGTTTTAGAGTTGTTAATTCTTCGAAGAGTGAGCTGATGGGGAAATTCAGTAAAGAGACAAACCACATGGAAACGCCGACGATTATTCACTCAAGTTAAATAACCTTACGAATAAGGTTATTTGCCCTTATGACTTTTCGTACAGTACGCGTTACACGGTGAATTCTTTTCAGTCCCCTTCAGTCATAAATCCTCCAACCGTTAAGCGGCTGGATTCTATGGCTTAATATGTTCATCGTGAGTTGAATACCAAACTGTATCCAGTCTACCATCAGAGGCCCTATCAAAAATAAATGGGGCGGCGTTTTGCCTTTCATTCTGGCTTGTATGATGGCATTTTGCCCTGATCCTTGCCAGTTTGATATATTGTATTCATGGATCAAATTATCCATCTCCGAAATGCTCATCGCAGATCGAACATAAAATCAACTTGTTACTTCAATCGAACAATCGATCGAACATTCCACCGAATGATTGATTCTTTACTTTACCACATGCAACGAGAACAATGTTCCCGGAAAACAGCGCCGCTCATTAGCTTTGTAAACAAATCAGCAATATTTGTTGAACCTGGTTCCTTTGCAACTCTGATAATTCCTGCTGCAATAGATTCACGCGCTTTGTGGTATGCAATGCTGTTGTGCTTCTTCTTACATGGGCTTTCAGGTCGTGTAACATTTGTGACAACCGAATCATTATCACAATACATATTCGTGCTCCCATCAATTGGAACACCCATCATTCTCAACTTGTACCTTAGACCTTCAACCAATTCGATTGCAATTTTCAAAGCAATGATTTCAGATCCAAAAGTTGATGTCTCAACTGTCGTTTGTCTTTTGGAAAACCAAATGATCGGTGCATTATTAATGAAGATAATAACACCAGTATGAGATCTCCTTGTTGCCTTGCATCCGGCATGATCAGCATCGACAAAACAGCTCATCGTCACATGTTTTCCCAAAGCTTCAGGCATATCTGTTGGTATGACTTCAGTGGCACCAGGATAAAATTCAGACCAGTCACATTTTTGAAATTTACTTTCATCAACACTTGGTACAGTATCATCAAAAACCAGTTTTGACCTGTTGTACTTTTTCAAATATGCAAATATATGAAACAACTGATTCAAATGCCCGATCCTTGCCTGTGCCAGATACCTTGACATCAGTGATACTGGCATTACTATGTCAAGTCTTCCTAGTTCACAAATCCACCTGAGAACTCCAATTAAACCTTGATAGTAATTTTGCAATTCAGGGTTCAATTCTTCTGATATATCAATTTCCGGTCGGTAATCATGTGACAGTGGACTAGATGCTGATTTTGGTAGATACTTGTAGCCATATTTTTCAGTTCCTAACTCTTGTTCGACTGCTGCAACAGCTTTCGCTGTGTACTTAGTGCTTGATAATGACCATCTTGGCTTTGAATCACCTTCAAAGTAGAATTTCCCAATATCAGCTCCCAAATATAGAGTTGGCTCTTCAATCGTATCATCCTTCAATTTGAACTTTCGTTCAATGTTTTCAAGCTGGAACTTTGGATCTTCGCCAGAACATAGGATATCATCTACGTATGCAATGAGCATTGCCCAGTATCTGGATCCATCTTTCCTGGTTTCAATTCTTAAGTGCACATCCGGATCTGCCTTGCAAGGTGAATATCCAAGATCTCTCAAATGCTGGGTGAGGTATGACCTGAAAGATGCGCCAGCAACCGGCAGTCCATATAATGCGCGGACAATCTTGCAAGGTCTTCCTGCAAGGTGAGGTGGAAAACCATCTTCTTCTCTCGCTTTTAGAAAGTATTTCTCTTTAATCGGGGCTGTCAAATATGCATTTTGAATATCTGCTGAGAGAACCTTCAAATCATTCAGCGCTGCCAGCAGAAAGAATATTCTTACTGAGTCTCGACTGGGAACCGATGAATAAGTATTTTCTTTGGCCACTGCAGGGACTTTGTGACCGTCCCCTACCAATCTGGCCTTCCTTGTTAGGGACCCAAGCTTGATGTCAAAAATCATGTGGGTTGTTATCTGTTTATGGCCAACTGGAATAACATCATCATCAGAAAATTCAAACGCTGCCATATTATTTGTCATTTCCTTATGAATTGCTCTTTCCCAGTGGTCGGTCCCTGTTTTCTTATCAATAGCCAGCCCTTGTTTGATTGAATGTGGCAATTCAACTCCATATTTGTGAGTCTTCAACCAATACTTTGCTGTTTTGGCCGCTTTAAGGATTCGATCCTTCCTCCTCAAAATTTTGTGCACCCACCACCTGAAAGCTGGTGATTTTTCAAGGTTATTGTTAACTGCATACTCGGCTAATTGCACTGGAAATGATTCTTTCACATCACTTAACTTACACCACGATTCAGTGCCATCTTTCCAACTGGCAAGAATTCTCCAACCCCTAGTTGTCGGCTTATGGGTTTTCCTGCCATTTTTTGCTATGGTCGTGGCTTCATCATCAGTTAGTGCAGTGTTGTCGCATTCGTGGTCAATGAGCTCATCTAGTAGAGTGAACATCCTCCCGTCATCATCAACAGAGCTGTATAGGCTCTCTGCAACAATATTTGCCGTGTATTCCTCCATGGTGCCATCAGGTAGTTGCAATTTATACAGCCTCGTGTCTAGTATGGGATTCTCATTTCTGATTCCTATTGGTCTGTTTTGCAAGTCGCGAACCCTGTCCTTGACAACGCACCTGAGTCTTTCGTCACCTCTTTCAATGATCACTTCATTTCCCAGATATTCATCTGGTTCATCAACATCTTCTACCGATGCTTCTGGCTCAGCCATTTCAAGTTTCATATCCGGTGTTCTTACTGGTTGATTCTCAAATAGCTCTATTTGGGGCTCTGGGTAGTTTTCCTGGAAGAATGATGCGCTGTCCTTGACTTCATCTCCAATCTTGGATTCAATTGATTTGTCAATGGCTTCCATTCTTCTGAGGATATCTCTGTCCCGCCATTCAAACTCCTTGACGGGTCTTATTGAATTTGTAGATATTGGTATTGCAGATTCGGTCAGCAGCCAAAAACAATCCCCCCCACCTACTCTATTCCCACAGGGGCCCAACCATCGCGCCAGCCTTTCAACACCTCGGGTGGAAGAATCACCTTTTTCATAATAAAACACAAAATCATACCATTCTGATGAAGTGTATAATGTAATATCGGGCCTATAGCCATGGACCAATTCAAATGGAGTTCGCCCCATTGAAGAAGGGTTGTTTGATGCTGTTCTCTGCCTTATGTTTGCACATAGTTCACCACAAAATGACCATAATCTTCTCGGTGACTTCTTCTTTGCAGACTTGGTTGTGATTGCACTACCAAGATGACCAATTGCTTGTTCTGCTCGATTTTGGAATGGGCAATGTGGCTGGATAAATGTCTGATGGATATGGTTGCGCTTTACAATTGAATTCCAGTGTGTTTTGTAGGTTCTTGGGGATCCTTGTTCTGGCGCACCATCAGAAATCAAGTGCTCTGGAATTCCAATTTCATGAATAAATGTCTTCAGTCCTTGATGGGCTTGTGATTTGTCCTGTATTGGTATAAATACTTCAAACCCATTTCCATTTGTAAAGATCTGTGCACATTTTTCTTGCCTCATAATACTCGTGGTTCTTGCATGCCATGTATCAGTGTACCAGGTTCCTTGTGCGACTCTCTTGTTCCTGAAGCGCTGAGTAGGCAGCCGCCTCATTAATGGTGATTGCAAATTCCTGAGTGCCTTCTGCGTCGTGACTTTCAATGTCTGCTCAGCTTTCTTGAAACTAATATTCCAAGTTTTAGCTAGGCGTTCACAGTCAACTTTGTTCGGACCTTCAATTGTTATCACTGATGGCCCCCATTGATTTCTCCTGTCAAGAGACCTTCTCTCGAGTGTATTGTCAATTTCTCGCAAGCTAGGGGCCTGTTTTGATTCTGCTTCAGGAGCTTCCATAAAGTCAAATTCTGTATCATCAAACAAAAATTGGTCTACCCTTCGCGCACTTGAAATATTCCTTACTGAAGAAATTCGATGAGCTATATTCCCATCTGTTGCAATCTGGCATTCAGTGAGCATTCTCCTTGTGGATACCTGATGGACCCTCATCAGTTTGCATTTCTGAATGACACTTGGATGCCGTTCTTGTCCTAAGCTGGTCTTGGGGAGGTTATCTGTAACATTACTAGCAGGTTCTGTTACAACCGAACTTTCATCCATTTCTTGGTCCTCTTTGGTCGACATAGCTTGAAGGCTGAATTGGTCCCCTGAAACTGGATCTCCATTGTCAATGGCTAACTCAGCCATCCTGAACTTCAGTGAATGTGGATCCCACGGGGTATCATTTGTTGCAATCAAATGTTGGCATTCATCAAGCTCCATTCTTGTTGGCTTCCTTGTGGGAAAATATGAGATCACGTTTCTCATACTCAGTTTGATAAAAACTTTCTTCGGGTCATCATCCTCCAGTGGAGTTTGAATTGTAATTCCATGCTTGGATCTTGAATCAAATTGGCGAGGTGTCTCTTCAACGGAGTTGAAATTGCAGTCCCTCACTTGATTTGGGCATATCAAGCTGTTTTTCAATTTGTCCCCAAAGTACAGTGCTTGATGAAACACTATGATATATACCTGGCCTGACGTTGGATTCGTCCATGCAGTAGCACAGCTTCCAATGGGGATTTTCTTGATGGGCTTGTATTCTTCAGAAAAGGGTGCAACATCAACGTGTGTTGTGATTTGATCAGGATTCAGCAATACCATATTGCTTCCTGCTGCGGTAGTATCTGCATGTGAGTCTAGCTCACAATAGCCTTCTTCACTTTCCCCATCATCAAAACCTACAGGAACGTTCATCTTATATAATGACCGGCTCACCATTGTTAACAATTTGTGTTCTAGTGATAGTGTCCGGTTATTATGTCATTTCTTAGATTTTGAGCCAAAACTGTCACCTGCGCCTTCATTTTCAGTTTCTTTCTTTTTGGTCTCAGCAGCCTTGAGATTCCTTTTCTTCTTAGCCTGTCTCATCTGGTATAGCTCCTGGCGCTGTTCTTTTGACATTGTTTTATAAACACTTGTTGGATAAGGCTTGCACTCAACTTTTCCTGTAAAAGTTCCAGTTGTCTTTTGCTTTTTGTTGCTTGAAGTGCCCATAGAATACAAACTTCTGGAACCTCTTTTACTCTTCCCTGTTGCAAGCTTTTTCAATCCAAGACGATTGGTAAATAGAATCAAACATTCATTGAAGTTGTCACGATAGTCTTTGCTCTCATCAATTGCATCTGCTTTTGCAGCATCAAGTCGCTCATCACTGATTGAATTGATAAAATCCCAGACAAATCTTCTTTCATTATGATTCTTTTCAAATCTCAGAATTGTTCCATGAAAAGCAGTCCAATTTCGCTTGTGCTTGTTCCAGTCATAACCCTTGGAATCTCCAGTGTAGTGTGAATTGGTGGAGTTGTTAGTTGAACGTTTAACACTAACCCTAGGAGTTGACAACGTAACCTTGTAGACGGAGTTTATGTGGGGGGGGTTTGGGGGGGGGAAAATACGTAGAAATATTAAAAAAATCTGTTTTTAACAAGTAGACTTGGTACAAACGCTACGACTAAAAATCGTAAAAAACAGGACCCAAATAATTATTTACGGAAATGAGATGCTTCTTCTAAAAGCAATAGTAATATCTAGTGGCGCGCGCTCATTTTTATGGTAGCAAACTCTCATTTTTATGGTTGCAAGTAACCATAAGATTTAACCTGAATAAAGAAAAAAATCATACGATTAAAATCTGTCTTAGATCAAGTTGGTCGTCACGTTGTCATCAACCTTGCCAGATGAGAGAGTTGGTGAGAAATAATATCGGACTTGTTAGAATTGGTACAATTTGTACATGAATGAGTCGGACTTGATGTATTTACAGCTATCTACTCTGATACGAATCGAACTTATTAATTTCACGACCCTCCATCGACCCTTCTGTTTCTCTTCCATAGAACAGACTATGAAGGTCCGCCACCATACAAATAGTACAAAATGACACCAACTCAAATACCTACACATTCCTCTACTTGGTTTTCGATCCGGAAGGGTATTCGAACCGCAATTCTACTGCAAATAACACACAAAGATACGTCGTCGTCGACGGCCCTTCTCCGACCCATCTGTTTCCCCTCCAATAGAAGGGAAAATGAGGGTGGGACATGTACAAATACTACCACATTCGAACACCATCATGTTCCTCTACTGATTTTTCGACTTGGAATGGCAATCGAACGGCTATCGGTTGGATGGCTATTTGGATGGCGATTTACGAAGATACGAGGGGACACCATTTCCATTTTGATTACCATTCTGTTTCTCCTTCGATAGAACAGACCATGAAGGTCCGCCACCGTACAAATAGTACAAAATTACACCAGCTCAAATACCTACATGTTACTCTACTTCGATGTGGAGCGGGAAGGGTATAACACCCCAAAAAAAACCTTGGAGAACCAGATGTTTTTAATGGAATTAAAATAACAGCTTTTTACCTGATTCTTCTGGCTATGCCTGCGCGTGCACGCGCGCGCATGCCAGCCGCGGATAAGGGACAGACAATAAAAACAAAAATAGGGGTAAAGGACGGACCAAAAAACGGAAAAAGGACAGACCATAAAAAAGGAAAAAGGACAGACCATAAAAACGGAAAAAGGACAGACCATAAAAACGGAAAAAGGACAGACCATAAAAACGGAAAAAGGACAGACCATCAAGTACATGCCAAGCAGTACAAGTACTACTACAGGTACGGTACTACTACCAGTAGTATTGCAAGTACCACATAGACAGTACACACTAATTTGCAATTAACAAATAGAAATTCAGATATTTTGTGTGATTGAACCATGAATATTGTTCCTGTTATGGATGAGATGAATCATGAAAGAAACAGAAGTGAGTTATCTGTCATAGTTTGTGTGTCACCACCTAATTAGTGCATTGAGGAACTGGATTTGGAGGGAAAATACACACTAATTTGCAATTAACAAATAGAAAATCAGATATTTTGTGTGATTGAACCATGAATATTGTTCCTGTTATGGATGAGATGAATCATGAAAGAAACAGAAGTGAGTTATCTGTCATAGTTTGTGTGTCACCACCTAATTAGTGCATTGGGGTACTGGATTTGGAGAAAAAATACACACTAATTTGCAATTAACAAATAGAAAATCAGATATTTTGTGTGATTGAACCATGAATATTGTCCCTGTTATGGATGAGATGAATCATGAAAGAAACAGAAGTGAATTATCTGTCATAGTTTGTGTGTCACCACCTAATTAGTGCATTGGGGTACTGGATTTGGAGGAAAAATACACACTAATTTGCAATTAACAAATAGAAATTCAGATATTTTGTGTGATTGAACCATGAATATTGTTCCTGTTATGGATGAGATGAATCATGAAAGAAACAGAAGTGAGTTATCTGTCATAGTTTGTCTGTCACCACCTAATTAGTGCATTGGAGTACTGGATTTGGAGAAAAAATACACACTAATTTGCAATTAAAAAATAGAAATTCAGATATTTAGTGTGATTGAACCATGAATATTGTTCCTGTTATGGACGAGATGAATCATGAAAGAAACAGAAGTGAGTTATCTGTCATAGTTTGTGTGTCACCACCTAATTAGTGCATTGGGGTACTGGATTTGGAGAAAAAATACACACTAATTTGCAATTAAAAAATAGAAATTCAGATATTTTGTGTGATTGAACCATGAATATTGTTCCTGTTGTGGATGAGATGAATCATGAAAGAAACAGAAGTGAGTTATCTGTCATAGTTTGTGTGTCACCACCTAATCAGTGCATTGGGGTACTGGATTTGGAGAAAAAATACACACTAATTTGCAATTAAAAAATAGAAAATCAGATATTTTGTGTGATTGAACCATGAAATTTGTTCCTGTTATGGATGAGATGAATCATGAAAGAAACAGAAGTGAGTTATCTGTCATAGTTTGTCTGTCACCACCTAATTAGTGCATTTGGGTACTAAGAATTTTCAACACCAAAAAGGTTACATGGGGAGACCAATCTTGCTACTGCCATAACTTTGCTTCCAGAGGGAGTTAGAAGGTTCTACAGGTACCAGCGCCCATCTACATGCATTGTTGTCGACGTTTGAGCTATCTATCGATTCAAAAGATTGGCAGGGGGGCTCTCGCTAGCAAAATTCGTGTAAATTGTGTAAGCATTTTCAACAACAAAATGTCGCCTGGGAATACCAAGCTTCACTTGATTCGTAGTATAGATCACTTGGTAAGATCGGTATGAACGTATGTAGCTTGCTTGCTTGTACTAGTTTTCAACTGCGCATTTGAAAGGAAAATCTCGCGCGAATGACGTCACTTGATTGGTAGTATAGATTGATTGGTAAAATAAGTATGAAGGTAGCTAACTACAGTATGAGTGTGTACTGGATTGGGGGGCGGGGGGGGGGGGGGGGGGGGGGGGGGACTAATATTTGGTTGGGGATTGGCAGGATTTGCACTGTCTTCAAATCTGGTGGTTTTTTTTGTGTTGATGACTGAGTTATAGTTTGGTCGGGGATTGGCAAGATTTGCACTGTCTTCAAATCTGGTGGGTTTTTGGGTTGGTGACTGAGTTATAGTTTGGTCGGGGATTGGTAGGATTTGCACTGTCTTCAAATTTGGTGAGTTTTTGGGTTGATGTATGAGTTATATTTTGATCAGGGATTGGCAAGATTTGCACTGTCTTCAAATCTGGTGAGTTTTTGGAAAGATGACTGAGTTATATTCTGGTCGGGGACTGGCAGGATTTGCACTGTCTTCAAATCTGGTGGGTTTTTTTTGGGTTGATGACTGAGTTATAGTTTGGTTGGGGATTGGCAAGATTTGCACTGTCCTCAAATCTGGTGTGTTTTTTGGATGATGATTGAGTTCATTTTAGGTTGGAGATTGGCAGGATTTGCACTGTCTTCAAATATGGCAAGTTTTTTGATTGATGACTGACTTATATTTTGGTCGCAGATTGGCAAGACTTGCACTGTCTTCAAATCTGGTGAGTTTTTGGGTTGATGACTGACTTATATTTTCGTCGGGGATTGACAGGATTTGCACTGTCTTCAAATCTGGTGAGTTTTTGGGTTGATGACTGCTGAGTTATAGTTTGGTCGGGGATTGGCAAGATTTGCACTGTATTCGAATCTGGTGAGTTTTTGGGTTGATGACTGACTTATATTTTGGTCGAGGATTGGCAAGATTTGCACTGTCTTCACATCTGTTGAGTTTTTGGGTTGAGGATTGAGTTAATTTTAGGTTGGGGATTGGCAAGATTTGCACTGTCTTCAAATCTGGTGGGTTTTGGGGTTGATGACTGAGTTATAGTTTGGTTGGGGATGGGCAGGATTTGCACTGTCTCCAAGTTTGGTGGGGTTTTGGGTTGACCACTGAGTTATAGTTTGGTCGGGGATTGGCAGGATTTGCACTGTCTTCAAGTTTGGTGGGTTTTTTGGTTGATGATTGAGTTAATTTTAGGTTGGGAATGGGCAGGATTTGCACTGTCTTCAAATCTTGTGAGTTTTTGGGTTGATGACTGAGTTATAGTTTGGTCGGGGATTGGCATGATTTGCACTGTCTTCAAGACTGGTGGGTTTTTGGGTTGATGACTGAGTTATAGTTTGGTTGGGGATTGGCAAGATTTGCACTGTCCTCAAATCTGGTGGGTTTTTTGGTTGATGATTGAGTTCATTTTAGGTTGGGGATGGGCAGGATTTGCACTGTCTTCAAATCTGTTGGGTTTTTGGGTTGATGATTGAGTTCATTTTAGGTTGGGGATGGGCAGGATTTGCACTGTCTTCAAATCTGGTGGGTTTTTGGGTTGATGATTGACTTCATTTTAGGTTGGGGATGGGCAAGATTTGCACTGTCTTCAAATATGGTGAGTTTTTGGATTGATGACTGACTTATATTTTGGTCGCAGATTGGCAAGATTTGCACTGTTTTCGAATCTGGTGAGTTTTTGGGTTGATGACTGACTTATATTTTGGTCGCAGATTGGCAAGATTTGCACTGTCTTCACATCTGTTGAGTTTTTGGATTGAGGATTGAGTTAATTTTAGGTTGGGGATTGGCAAGATTTGCACTGTCTTCAAATCTGGTGAGTTTTTGGGTTGATGACTGAGTTATAGTTTGGTTGGGGATTGGCAGGATTTGCACTGTCTTCAAGTCTTGTGAGTTTTTGGGTTGATGACTGAGTTATAGTTTGGTCGGGGATTGGAATGATTTGTACTCTCTTCAAATCTGGTGGGTTATTTGATTGATGATTGAGTGAATTTTAGGTTGGGGATGGGCAGGATTTGCACTGTCTTCAAGTTTGGTGGGTCTTTGGGTTGACGATTGAGTTCATTTAAGGTTGGGGATGGGCAGGATTTGCACTGTCTTCAAATCTGGTGGGTTTTTTGATTGATGATTGAGTTA
Organism: Pseudo-nitzschia multiseries; assembly: GCA_037355745.1. NCBI lineage: Eukaryota > Bacillariophyta > Bacillariophyceae > Bacillariales > Bacillariaceae > Pseudo-nitzschia > Pseudo-nitzschia multiseries. The sequence goes on from CM074791.1 coordinate 146,845, forward strand.
ATTTAAGGTTGGGGATGGGCATGAGTTGCACTGCCTTCAAATCTGTTGGGTTTTTGGGTTGATGGCTGAGTTTTAATTTGCTTGGGGATTGGCGAAATTTGCACTGTCCTCAATTCTGGTGAGTTTTTGGGTTGATGACTGAGTTATAGTTTGGTCGGGGATTGGCAGGATCTGCACTGTCTCCAAATCTGGTGGGTTTTTTGATTGATGATTGAGTTAATTTTAGGTTGGGGATTGGCAGGATTTGCACTGTCTTCAAATCTGGTGGGTTTTTTTATTGATGATTGAGTTAATTTAAGGTTGGGGATGGGCATGATTTGCGCTGTCTTCAAATCTGGTCGGTTTTTGGGTTGATGACTGAGTTATAGTTTAGTCGGGGATTGGCAGGATTTACACTGTCTTCAAATCTGGTGGGTTTTTGGGTTGATGATTGAGTTAATTTAAGGTTGGGGATTGGCAGGATTTGCACTGTCTTCAAATCTGGTGGGTTTTTTGATTGATGATTGAGTTAATTTTAGGTTGGGGATTGGCAGGATTTATACTGTCTTCAAATCTGGTGGGTTTTTTGATTGATGATTGAGTTAATTTAAGGTTGGGGATTGGCAGGATTTACACTGTCTTCAAATCTGGTGGGTTTTTTGATTGATGATTGAGTTAATTTAAGGTTGGGGATGGGCAGGATTTGCACTGTGTTCAAATCTGGTGGGTTTTTTTTTTGATGATTGAGTTAATTTAAGGTTGGGGATGGGCATGATTTGCGCTGTCTTCAAATCTGGTCGGTTTTTGGGTTGATGACTGAGTTATAGTTTAGTCGGGGATTGGCAGGATTTACACTGTCTTCAAATCTGGTGGGTTTTTGGGTTGATGATTGAGTTAATTTAAGGTTGGGGATTGGCAGGATTTGCACTGTCTTCAAATCTGGTGGGTTTTTTGATTGATGATTGAGTTAATTTTAGGTTGGGGATTGGCAGGATTTATACTGTCTTCAAATCTGGTGGGTTTTTTGATTGATGATTGAGTAAATTTAAGGTTGGGGATGGGCAGGATTTGCACCGTCTTCAAATCTGGTGGGTTTTTTGATTGATGATTGAGTTAATTTAAGGTTGGGGATGGGCAGGATCTGCACTGTCTTCAAATCTGGTGGGTTTTTGGGTTGATGACAGAGTTAATTTAAGGTTGGGGATTGGCAGGATTTGCACTGTCTTCAAATCTGGTGGGTTTTTTGATTGATGATTGAGTTAATTTTAGGTTGGGGATTGGCAGGATTTACACTGTCTTCAAATCTGGTGGGTTTTTTGATTGATGATTGAGTAAATTTAAGGTTGGGGATGGGCAGGATTTTCACTGTCTTCAAATCTGGTGGGTTTATGGGTTGATGACAGTGTTTCAATTTGCTTGGGGATTGGCAAAATTTGCACTGTCTTCAATTCTGGTGAGTTTTTGGGTTGATGACTGAGTTATAGTTTGGTCAGGGATTGGCAGGATTTGCACTGTCTTCAAATCTGGTGGGTTTTTGGGTTGATGGTTGAGTAAATTTTAGGTTGGGGATTGGCATGATTTGCACTGTCTTCAAATCTGGTGGGTTTTTGGGTTGATGACAGAGTTAATTTAAGGTTGGGGATTGGCAGGATTTGCACTGTCTTCAAATCTGGTGGGTTTTTTGATTGATGATTGAGTTAATTTTAGGTTGGGGATTGGCAGGATTTACACTGTCTTCAAATCTGGTGGGTTTTTTGATTGATGATTGAGTAAATTTAAGGTTGGGGATGGGCAGGATTTGCACTGTCTTCAAATCTGGTGGGTTTATGGGTTGATGACAGTGTTTCAATTTGCTTGGGGATTGGAAAATTTGCACTGTCTTCAATTCTGGTGAGTTTTTGGGTTGATGACTGAGTTATAGTTTGGTCAGGGATTGGCATGATTTGCACTGTCTTCAAATCTGGTGGGTTTTTGGGTTGATGGTTGAGTAAATTTTAGGTTGGGGATGGGCAGGATCTGCACTGTCTTCAAATCTGGTGGGTTTTTGGGTTGATGACAGAGTTAATTTAAGGTTGGGGATTGGCAGGATTTGCACTGTCTTCAAATCTGGTGGGTTTTTTGATTGATGATTGAGTTAATTTTAGGTTGGGGATTGGCAGGATTTACACTGTCTTCAAATCTGGTGGGTTTTTTGATTGATGATTGAGTAAATTTAAGGTTGGGGATGGGCAGGATTTGCACCGTCTTCAAATCTGGTGGGTTTATGGGTTGATGACAGTGTTTCAATTTGCTTGGGGATTGGCAAAATTTGCACTGTCTTCAATTCTGGTGAGTTTTTGGGTTGATGACTGAGTTATAGTTTGGTCAGGGATTGGCATGATTTGCACTGTCTTCAAATCTGGTGGGTTTTTGGGTTGATAGTTGAGTAAATTTTAGGTTGGGGATGGGCAGGATTTGCACTGTCTTCAAATCTGGTGGGTTTATGGGTTGATGACCGAGTTATAGTTTGGTTGGGGATTGGCAAGATTTTCACTGTCTTCAAATCTGTTGGGTTTTTGGATTGATGACTGAGTTATATGTTGGTCGGGGATTGGCATGATTTGCACTGTCTTCAAATCTGGTGAGTTTTTGGGTTGATGACTGAGTTATAGTTTGGTTGGGGATTGGCAGGATTTGCACTGTCTTCAAGTCTTGTGAGTTTTTGGGTTGATGACTGAGTTATAGTTTGGTCGGGGATTGGAATGATTTGTACTCTCTTCAAATCTGGTGGGTTATTTGATTGATGATTGAGTTAATTTCAGGTTAGGGATGGGCAGGATTTGCACTGTGTTCAAATCTGGTGGGTTTTTGGGTTGATGACTGAGTTATTGTTTTGTTGGGGATTGGCAAGATGTGCACTGTCTTCAAATCTGGTGGGTTTTTGAGTTGATGACAGAGTAATAGTTTGGTCTGAGATTGGCAGGTTTTGCACCGTCTTCAAATCTGGTGAGTTTTTTGGTTGATGAATGAGTTATAGTTTGGTAAGGGATTGGCAAGATTTACACTGTCTTCAAATCTTGTGAGTTTTTTGGTTGATGACTGAGTTATAGTTTGGTAAGGGATTGGCAAGATTTGCACTGTCTTCAAATCTTGTGAGTTTTTGGGTTGATGACTGAATTATAGTTTGGTCAGGGATTGGCAGGATTTGCACTGTCTTCAAGTCTTGTGAGTTTTTGGGTTGATGACTGAGTTATAGTTTGGTCGGGTATTGGCATGATTTGTAATCTCTTCAAATCTGGTGGGTTTTTTGATTGATGATTGAGTTAATTTTAGGTTGGGGATGGGCAGGATTTGCACTGTCTTCAAGTTTGGTGAGTCTTTGGGTTGATGATTGAGTTAATTTAAGGTTGGGGATTGGCAGGATTTGCACTGTCTTCAAATCTGGTTGGTTTATGGGTTGATGACCGCGTTATAGTTTGGTTGAGGATTGGCAAGATTTTCACTGTCTTCAAATCTGCTGGGTTTTTGGATTGATGACTGAGTTATATGTTGGTCAGGGATTGGCAAGATTTGCACTGTCTTCAAATCTGGTGAGTTTTTGGGTTGATGACTGAGTTATAGTTTGGTTGAGGATTGGCAAGATTTTCACTGTCTTCAAATCTGCTGGGTTTTTGGATTGATGACTGAGTTATATGTTGGTCAGGGATTGGCAAGATTTGCACTGTCTTCAAATCTGGTGAGTTTTTGGGTTGATGACTGAGTTATAGTTTGGTTGGGGATTGGCAGGATTTGCACTGTCTTCAAGTTTGTTGGGGTTTTGGGTTGATGATTGAGTTCATTTTAGGTTGGGGATGGGCAGGATTTGCACTGCCTTCAAATCTGGTGAGTTTTTGGGTTGATGACTGAGATAGTTTGGTCAAGGATTGGCAGAATTTGCAAAGTCTTCAAATCTGGTGGGTTTTTGGGTTGATGACTGAGTTATAGTTTGGTAAGGGATTGGCATGATTTGCACTGTCTTCAAATCTGGTGGGTTTTTTGATTGATGATTGAGTTAATTTAAGGTTGGGGATGGGCAGGATTTGCACTGTTTTCAAATCTGGTGGGTTTATGGGTTGATGACCGAATTAGTTTGGTTTGGGATTTGTAAGATTTTCACTGTCTTCAAATCTGGTGGGTTTTTGGATTGATGACTGAGTTATATGTTGGTCGGGGATTGGCATGATTTGCACTCTCTTCAAATCTGGTGAGTTTTTGGGTTGATGACTGAGTTATAGTTTGGTCGGGGATTGGCAGGATTTGCACTGTCTTCAAATCTGGTGGGTTTTTGGGTTGATGATTGAGTTCATTTTAGGTTGGGGATGGGCAGGATTTGCACTGTCTTCAAATCTGGTGAGTTTTTGGGTTGATGACTGAGTTAATTTAAGGTTGGGGATTGGCAGGATTTGCACTGTCTTCAAATCTGGTTGGTTTATGGGTTGATGACCGCGTTATAGTTTGGTTGAGGATTGGCAAGATTTTCACTGTCTTCAAATCTGCTGGGTTTTTGGATTGATGACTGAGTTATATGTTGGTCAGGGATTGGCAAGATTTGCACTGTCTTCAAATCTGGTGAGTTTTTGGGTTGATGACTGAGTTATAGTTTGGTTGAGGATTGGCAAGATTTTCACTGTCTTCAAGTCTTGTGAGTTTTTGGGTTGATGACTGAGTTATAGTTTGGTCGGGGATTGGAATGATTTGTACTCTCTTCAAATCTGGTGGGTTATTTGATTGATGATTGAGTTAATTTCAGGTTAGGGATGGGCAGGATTTGCACTGTGTTCAAATCTGGTGGGTTTTTGGGTTGATGGTTGAGTAAATTTTAGGTTGGGGATGGGCAGGATTTGCACTGTATTCAAACCTGGTTAGTTTTTTGGTTGATGACTAAGTTATAGTTTGGTCGGGGATTGGCAGGATTTGCACTGTCTTCAAATCTGGTGAGTTTTTGGGTTGATGAGTGAGTTAATATTAGGTTGGGGATGGTCAGGATTTGCACTGTCTTCAAATAATTGGTATGATTGAGAAGAACATAGACAGCTTGCTTGTAGATCTGGTAGCTCGTAATTACCGGTAGCTCCTACAACTTGCTTGTTTGAATGTAACCCCACCCCTATGAATGTAGATACCTTGCTGATAGCTTACACATAAATTTGGTTGGTTGGCTAATTGTAGAATTGGTACTGGTAAGAATTGGTGGTACAGATCAGAACACCTTTGGTAAATCTGATCTTACTTGATGCACACGCGTTATCGTACGAGTACTTCTTACCATAACTTTACTGACACATACTTACAATACATACAGTAACTACCTATTCAACAACTCCACAGGGCCCCTGCAAAGCACTAATCTTTCATATCCTGATATGTCTTATTCAGAACCATAGTGATATTGGTATCAGTGTAAGCATGTTGCATGAGAGAAATGAAAGCGTTTCTGGCATTACCAGAATTCAGTGCAGTGTTTTGGAAATGTGCCACATATTCCCAACCAGGACCTTTTCTAGTTGCATCACACAGCAACCTCCAGACGACGTTGTTGTCCTCGTCGTACTGGTGACCTGACAGTACGCCACATCTTTCATTGTAGTCACTCCAAGTTGGATAAGTATCTGTTGTACTTTGCCCAACTGTTCCAGCCCTGGCTTCATCCGTAACTTCTTCCTTTTCTTGGGGTCTTATGACATACAAGATTGGGAATCCCTCAGAGTTGAATCTGTATCTCAGGTTTTGTCGGAAGCCTTCCTCCCATTCCCTGAATTTTGTGAGATCCTTTAGCTCGGGTGGAGTTGCCTTTTCCTGTGATTTCACACTTGATTCCATCATCTTGATTCTGAATTGCTGCAGTTCCAGGTTGTTTGGGTTTGCTTTCCAGTCGATAGCCCTTGGCTTGACTCCAATCAATGGTTGATACCGGGCCCAATTTGCCCAAGTTAGGAGCCTCGATGATAGCCTGTTACCAAAGTGGATACTTTTTGGATTAGGACAGTCCGGACTGATAGATTTCAATCCGTGCATGAACGATTTAATGCTTTCCTTATTGAGGTCTGTGATTTCGCGAATATTAGACATCCCTCCCCTCATAATTTCTTCAGCTGATTCATAGTTGATACCGAAATCCATTAGGCTGCTCCTGAAAGCAAGCTGTTCTGGGTTCAGAAATCTACCATTGTTGAATCCCCTGATTTTTATCCTGGGTTGGGATGACCTTCTTCCCAGCCGTTCAGCTCTTGCGTTCTCTGCATTTTGGTCAGCATCGTTTCCTTCATCCTCATCATTTTCGCTATCCGCGTCATCTGGATTCACACCCTTTCTTTCTGCATCTCTCATTGCCCTGACTCTTTTCTTTATTTCTTGGTCGATGATTCTCTTCATGGTTGAGTTTGATTCTGGGTCCCCAAAGGCCCTTTCCATGACTTCCATGATTTTATCTTCCAAATCTTCCTTTTCTTGCATACCTCTTCCATTGTTTTCATTAGAATTCTGTGAATCGTCATCGTCTGAATCGTCATCGTCATCCACTTCCATTTTTGTTTCTTCCATGTCGCCGTCCGCTCTAGTTCGTACCATGGTGATGAATTGTGTATTCTAATGGTCGGATGGTCACTTTGAAGAGAGTTTTCGGATTATTTGGAGTATTCGATAGATGATATTCGATGGAATATTGTATATTCAATCGATGGTGGTATGTGGTGGAAGAGTGTAAGAATCGAGGGTTGGATGTGAGAGATGGGTATTGATCGTTTGTGACTGCCGAGTGATTTGTATTGTATTTATCCGGATCGAATTTTCGTTCCGGTTTTCTTTATACTTTCTGACTATTCGGATCGGGTTTTCGTTCCGGTTATCTGTATTTGTGTGAGCTTTTGCTTTTGTTGCAAATCAAGATTGTGAGCTTTCCTATCCTTTCTTGGGATTTTGCTCATTCTGTATTTCTGTGGTGAAAGATTGAAAGATTGTTTCCTGAGAATTTAGTGTTCTCCTTTTAGTGTTCTCCTTTTCATTTTGGATCTTTCCGATCTTCGGGGATCGGTGTTCTCATATCTTTTTCGTTTTTTTTTCGTGCGGGCAGATGCTCTTCGCAATCTGTTCCTCCCTTCTGTTTCACCACAGAATACTTCAGGCTCAATCTTCTGGCTCACATCGTTCTTGTTTTCAGTGAAAGATCAGTGTTCTCGGATTGGATATTGATTCCTTTCAGCTGATGCCAACCTGGGCGACTCTTTCATCTGAATCGTCCAGCTTCTTTTCCCTTGCTTGTTTGCTGGATCTCGTATCCCGGTGGAGCCACCACCTTGGTTCGAGTCTTCGGCCTCTTCTTTCAAGGGAGGCCGCCCTGGTGTTGGTCTATTCCAGGGCTCCACAAGCAACTGCCTCTTTTACATCCTTGAGGGTTGATGCCGGTAGCTGATCAGGCTAGTCCGGATTAGTCTGGTCTTCGAGCTCAACTGCGTTTCTTGGTGGGAAACGCCGTTCCGTCCTCCACAGCTCGTAGAGTGCTGTGGGTCTGATAAACTAGAAAAAGTGTGTCGTAACAAACAACAAAAATGCAATTGGTCTTACGATCGATTGATTTAGTGAGCAAGAGTAATCATCTTAGATACAGTTCATTCGGCCTTGTCGATGTCGATAGGTTAATTAATCGTCGTCATATTACTCGTCGTCATTCGTGTAATTTTACCATACAAAATTCATGTAAACTTAAGACACAAAACACACGCAAACCATCTTTGATCGGTCTTTCTTTGTATCGTTACCGTGTAATTCACCGTGATATTCTCATTGGAATATCACCGTATTTGTACCTTATTACGTAGAATTAGTACTAGGTTGTACATAGATTTTAGGGCATGATAGTGTTTTAGAGTTGTTAATTCTTCGAAGAGTGAGCTGATGGGGAAATTCAGTAAAGAGACAAACCACATGGAAACGCCGACGATTATTCACTCAAGTTAAATAACCTTACGAATAAGGTTATTTGCCCTTATGACTTTTCGTACAGTACGCGTTACACGGTGAATTCTTTTCACACCTTTACTTTTGAGACAAATATCTCGTCACTCCTCAAATAAAATAACTATTTTAGGGTTAAGGATATCATATTCGTTTCGTGACAAGCACTATTTTGTGTACAAATCGATTGGTGGTGCTGTTGCGGATCGATTGGAGGAGAATTAGCCAGAGACGGGATCAATGGTGTAGGTCGTGGAGGTAAAAGGGACAGAGGTTGCTGTTTGATTGCAATTGCTCGGCGCTGCGCAGATTAAGTGATGGATTATCGCAGAACGATCCTCGGAGGTGCAGAAATAACCGAAGGAATGTTCCGAAGAAGGAAGAAGAAGGAGCCAGCGGATCGATTGGTGTTGGATCGATTGGTGTTGCAGAGCGATTGGTGTTGGATTGATCAAATAGATGATGCCGGTTGGTTGTGGTTCCATCGGTCGTTCCCGTTTTGATTGGTGTTGGATCAATTCGTGTTGCGGATTGATTCGTGTTGCGGATCGATTGGTGTTGCAGATCGCCACTTGGTCTTCCGATAGCACGCCGTCTTCTTGTTGCAGTTGGATTGTTCCCGGTGGCTGTTGCTGTTGCTTGCTGCAGATCGATTCGTGGTGCAGATCGATTCGTGTTGCAGATCGATTGGTGTTGCAGATCAATTCGTGTTGCGGATCGATTCGTGTTGCAGATCGATTCGAGGAGCGATCCCCGGTGGAGGAGGAGTACTAGCGATTACCGGTGGAGGAGGAGGAGCGATTCCCGGGGGAGGACGAGGAGCGATTCCCGGTGGAGTAGTAGGAGCGATTCCCGGTGGAGGACGAGGAGCGATTCACAGTGGAGTAGTAGGAGCGATTCCCGGTGGAGTAGGAGGAGCGATTCCCGGTGGAGGACGAGGAGCGATTCCCGGTGGAGGAGGAGGAGCGATTCCCGGTGGAGTAGGAGGAGGAGTGTTTCGCTGATTCGTTATCGGAGGAGCGTTTCGCTGATTCAATGCCAACAATTCGTTGCCGCGGAATTGGTGGAGGAGGAGCGTTTCGCTGATTCGTTATCGGAGGAACGTTTCGCTGATTCGTTTTTGCTTGGAGCGATTCCCGGTGGAGGAGTAGGAGCGTTTCGTAGCGTTTCCCTGATTCGTTGCCGCTTGCCGGTGGAGGAGGAGCGTTTTCCGAGGAGTAGCGTTTCGCTGAACGGCAACAACGAGTCGTTGCCGTTCTTGTTGCCGACGATCCTATTCAAATAGATGATATGATAATTGAACAAAATGGGTGAGTATCTATTGATGTACTACATAAAGTAAATAATAACAACAGAATAATATGATAATGTACAGCATGCCGACCAATTTGTAATTATCACCAACCAGGAAAATTCCCCGCACCTACAGGGAAGAAGACTAAAGATTTGCCGACCGATCCGTTCCGATTAGTCGCTTCCGATTCGCACTTGGAAGATTCGTTGCTTCCGATTCGATGGTTGCTTCCAATCCGTTGGTTCAGATTTGATGGTTGCTCCCAATCCGTTCCTTCTGATTCGATGGTTGCTTCCGATCCGTTCCTGCGAAAATAAGAAGAAAACAGAAGGGAATCAGTAATGGGGGTGGAATGGAAGACCAATCAATTGTCGTTGCTGTTGCCAATGCCTATCTCTCTCATTCTTACCGTTTATTCGTACCGTCGTACCGTCGTACCGTCGTTCCGACAATCGACCCGATGAAATTGTAGTTGCTGCCGTAGAATACTTCTTACTCCATGTCACAAAAAACAGTACCTTGTTCCTGTTGATATAATTGCAAGGGACAAAGCCAGTTCATTGATTTCAAGACGTATATGTAAGGCTGCAGTCCAAACAATATCTATCCAGCAAATCCCCTTCTCGTCAAATGCTAACTACTTGTTTTGCAGTACAAGGCTGTTATTTCGGACTAAAATATCTGACAACAGATCCTCCGGCTCAAAAGAGGTTTTGGATCAAACGTTCTCGGACGGAGTGTTGATTACAAGAACCAACACCCTAGTCAAATAAGTCGGATGTAAGAAGGCAGATTATGAAGTGATTTTTTTTTTGTTGCGAGGTAGATTGTTTTTTTTGTTGCGAGGTAGAAAAAGTGTTTCTTTTGTCGCGAGGTAGAAAAAGTGATTTTTTTTGTCGCGAGGTAGAAAATAAAATTACTGTGTGTTTGTGTGAGAGAGATTTTTTTTTTTTCGCGTACAATTTTCAAGCGAGGTCGAAGAAAAAAATGATACTTCAACTCCTGTAGAATTCTACACGTTTTTTGTACTATGTACGTACAAAAAAAATCAATCTCGTACGCTCGTACGTACGTACGTTCGAAAAAGAATCTTTTTTCGTACGTACGACGTTCGAAAAAGAATCTCGTACGTACAGTTGGGGTTAGGGATTAGGGATAGGTTTAGGGTTAGGGTGTAGGATTGATTCCACGCGAGATGATTAATACGCGCTTGTTGTACAGTAGAAACAGTAGTAGTGTATCAACATGGTACAGGGGGGTAAAGAACTCGCGAGAAGTCCACATATGAGAACTAATAATTACTGAATTTGCGAACCGGTTGTAACCCTAACCATATTGGGAAAAACTTTGCTACACAGAATGCCCAAAATGATGTGGTTTGACTCTCCAAATGGCAAACATGAGGGTATTTTTGGTGCAATTCCAGGGCACAAACTAACTTATTGGGTAATGACTCAAATAGTGTCGGGTCCAAGCCATGAATACATTCATCATGACTCATCAAATGCATAATGGGAACAACTTTGTCACACAGTACGCCCAAAATATTGTGGTTTGACTCTCCGAATGGCAAACATGAGGGTATTTTTGGTGCAATTCCAGGGCACAAACTAACTTATTGGGTAATGAGTCCAAAAGTATCCGGTCCAAGCAATGAATAGATTCCTCATGACTAATAAATTGCATATTGGGAACAACTTTGTCACACAGTATGCCCAAAATATTGTGGTTTGACTCTCCAAATGGCAAACATGAGGGTATTTTTGGTGCAATTCCAGGGCACAAACTAACTTCTTATTGGGTACTAATGACTCAAAAAGTATCCGGTCCAAGCAATGAATACATTCCTCATGACTAATAAATTGCATATTGGGATCAACTTTGTCACATAGAATGCCCAAAACTTGGTGGTTTAACTCTAGAAATGGCAAACATGGGTGTACTTTTGGTGCAATTACAGGGCACAAACTAACTTATTGGGTAATGACTCAAAAAGTATCGGGTCCAAGCCATGAATACATTCATCATGACTCATCAAATGCATATTGGGAACAACTTTGCCACACAGAATGCCCAAAATGATGTGGTTTGACTCTCCAAATGGCAAACATGAGAGTATTTTTGGTGCAATTCCAGGGCACAAACTAACTTATTGGGTAATGACTCAAATAGTGTCAGGTCCAAGCCATGAATACATTCATCATGACTCATCAAATGCATAATGGGAACAACTTTGTCACACAGTATGCCAAAAATATTGTGGTTTGACTCTCCAAATGGCAAAAATGAAGGTATTTTTGGTGCAATTCCAGGGCACAAACTATCTTATTGGGTAATGAGTCCAAAAGTATCCGGTCCAAGCAATGAATACATTCCTCATGACTAATAAATTGCATATTGGGATCAACTTTGTCACATAGAATGCCCAAAACTTGGTGGTTTAACTCTCGAAATGGCAAACATGGGTGTATTTTTGGTGCAATTCCAGGACACAACCTAACTTATTGGGTAATGACTCAAAAAGTATTGGGTCCAAGCCATGAATACATTCATCATGACTCATCAAATGCATATTGGGAACAACTTTGTCACACAGAATGCCCGAAATGTTGTGGTTTAACTCTCGAAATGGCAAACATGGGTGTATTTTTGGTGCAATTCCAGGGCACAAACTAACTTATTGGGTAATGACTCAAAAAGTATCCGGTCCAAGCAATGAATACATTCATCATGACTCATCCAATGCATATTGGAAACAACTTTGTTACATAGAATGCCCATAACTTGGTGGTTTAACTCTAGAAATGGCAAACATGGGTGTACTTTTGGTGCAATTACAGGGCACAAACTAACTTATTGGGTAATGACTCAAAAAGTATCGGGTCCAAGCCATGAATACATTCATCATGACTCATCAAATGCATATTGGGAACAACTTTGCCACACAGAATGCCCAAAATGATGTGGTTTGACTCTCCAAATGGCAAACATGTGGGTATTTTTGGTGCAATTCCAGGGCACAAACTAACTTCTTATTGGGTAATGACTCAAAAAGTATCGGGTCCAAACCATGAATACATTCATCATGACTCATCAAATGCATAGTGCGAACAACTTTGTCACATAGAATGCCCAAAATCTTAAGGTTTGACTCTCCAACTGACAAACATGAGGGTATTTTTGGTGCAATTGCAGGGCACAAACTAACTTATTGGGTAATGACTCAAAAAGTATCCGGTCCAAGCAATGAATACATTCCTCATGACTCATCAAATACATATTGGGAACAACTTTGTCACACAGAATGCTGTAAATGTTGTGATTTGACTCTCCAAATGGCAAACATGGGTGTATTTTTGGTGCAATTCCAGGGCACAAACTAACTTATTCGGTAATGACTCAAAAAGTATCTGGTCCAAGCAATAAATACATTTATCATGACTCATCAAATGCATATTGGGAACAACTGTGGCACATAGAATGACCAAAATCTTAAGGTTTGACTCTACAAATGGCAAACATGGGTGTATTTTTGGTGCAATTCTAGGGCAAAAACTAACTGATTGGGTAATGACTCAAATAGTATCGGGTCCAAGCCATGAATGCATTCATCATGACTCATCCAATGCATATTGGAAACAACTATGACACATAGAATGCCCAAAATCTTAAGGTTTCACTCTCCAACTGACAAACATGAGGGTATTTTTGGTGCAATTCCAGGGCACAAACTAACTTATTGGGTAATGACTCAAAAAGTATCTGGTCCAAGCAATGAATACATTCCTCATGACTCATCAAATACATATTGGGAACAACTTTGTCACACAGAATGCTGTAAATGTTGTGGTTTGACTCTCGAAATGGCAAACATGAGGGTATTTTTGGTGCAATTCTAGGGCACAAACTAACTGATTGGGTAATGACTCCAAAAGTATCCGGTCAAAACTATGAATACATTTATCATGACTCATCAAATGCATATTGGGAACAACTTTGCCACTCAGAATGCCCAAAATGTTGTGGTTTGACTCTCAAAATGGCAAACATGATGAGGGTATTTTTGGTGCAATTCCAGGGCACAAACAGTCTCATTTGGTAATGACTACCAAAGTTTTTGTACCAGGCCATGAATGCATATCACATGACTTACGAAATGCATGTTGGGAACAACTTTTAAATGCATATTGGGAACAACTTTGACACACACAGTACAGACAATGATGTGGTTTGTAGATACAAATGGCACACAAGACAGTACGGTATGTTAGGTGCAGCAGTCTACGAGATTCTACATGTGACTAGAGGATTGAAATACATAACCTTAGTGTGATCAAATGTTTCCCTTCTGAAAAAATTATGGCGCGGGAGGGGTGGCTTGCACAGGTACGTGCTCTACTGCTACAAATATAACAGCGCGCCCAAAACCAGACAACACACAGAAGATGTTCGGGCAAACAACATAGTACAGAACCCACGGAAAAATTCTACACACAAAACATCGTACACATACTACACGAAACACCGTACACACACACACACACACACGACACACACAACACACACAACACAAAACACCGTACACAACCCGACAAATTATTAGTACACACACAAAACCACACAAAAAGAAACACATGATTCTTGATCGACACCGTATTCAGAAAATAAAATAAAAAAATATGAATGCTATCGGAAAGACACGACGAAGCAAAAAATCCGAGGGGAAGACCCTTCGAAACAACAAAACCATCCGGCCCGGTGATCATCAAAATACAGGGGACAACAACGGTAAGAAAAGAAGAGTTAAAACAAACACCGCAATTACTAACAAAGTGTGTAACAGTAATACCACAACTATGAACGCATCAAAGGGCAACAGTAAAAAAAATGGTTCCGACAACACAATTTCTACTACTACAAACACGGAAGAACAAAACACCATCAACCAGAGTAACGAACCAGCGCTGACCATTACCAACACAACCACCACTACAGTAACGAACCAACAGAAAGAAGGAACAAAAACCAATGTGGTAGAGAAAACATCTAACGGAGAATGCTACAATTTAGAGGATGTTGCCGAACATGTCATGAAAAATATCCAATATGACAAATTGGCAGAGGAAGTGGCAAAACGCTTACGGAAACAAGAGAGGGAACCACATATAGGGGTGGGAAAGGTAGTAATGGTACCTAAACAAACGGAGGCAACCATGCAGGGAGAGGGGAGTTACAATGCCGGCGACACAAGAGAACGAGCAGTAAGTACAATTACAGACGAATATGGACTTATAATAGACAACGATATGCTTAAGGCTTTGAGTGATATGACTGAAAGAGTGGAGAAGCAGCTAAGGGATTACGTCAAAAAACATTGGTACCCCAACATGAAGTTCCCTATCAATGACAAGGTAACGGCGCTTGTAATAAATAAAGCTGTTGGAGAAAGTGCGGTTATGAAGCCACCAAATATTCCACTTGCGGCATTCTGTTCCTTTTACAGGAAACGAGTAGGGACAGTACTGACTGCATTGAGGCACAACTCACAAACATTAGCGAGAAAAACTGGATAGGTAAATACAGGTGGGAGAATTGGTTGTTGAAATTAGGATTTTGAGAATCTATTTTTGGTCCGACAACACTAACATGCTGCCCGTTGATACGTATGATACTTCCGTACAGACGATTACAGAAAAGGTCGAGTCCCTATCACATTCCCTGGTACTGTTGCAGTTATTCAAGACACAGAATATGAAAACACAGGTATTTTAAACCCTCAATACAGAACATACAAAGACGCGGAAGATGAAGATTTTTATTATTTTGTTACAAGAATCATGTCGGCAATCAATCCGACAAATTCCAATTTCAAACAACGGAAGGAGAGGCACTTGCTGAGTGATATATTTACTATAGCAGATGAAGCATTTGCATTGGTACTAATCTACAATGAGCATCATGTATGGGTGAACCAGCAGCGGCGAAAGGGTGATGCCACGATTCCGCGACAAAAAAAAAAATTCTGCGATTCAGACAGTGGAAGCAGAAATGGATGGATGGAGGAAGGTCGCGAGTTGTTCAGTGACTTGTGCGACAAAATTGGCGAGATGCGAAAACACCCAGAAACAGGAAGGAAATTGGAAGAAATGATGAGGGACAGATTTAGGAACGAAAGTTCGACAAATTACACCAACAATAAGCAGGGCGATGCAAATATTACTAGTAGCAGCTCCACTAATTGTAGTGGACCAAAGAAGAAAAAGAAAAGAAACGTCTATATTGATTCGGCAATAACAGCATTGATGAATGAAAGTTTATCTATGGGTGAACTAATGTAGAAAATAACAGTACATACATAATACAAAACTACTACTAATCTTGAACTTAATTTTGAGAATATTAGAAATAATGGAGGATTCGTAATACGTCGCAATAGGAATAAATCAAGCATAATAGAATCTACATTTTAAAAAGGGAATATTGTAGTCAAGAAATATAATTCACAACTAGGGGAGCAGAATCGAATTGTTGTTTGGTAGATTAATATTTTGGAATTAATACTGACTCAAGATTTCTTTTTTATTCGTGAATAGAAGTAAGTGTTGTTCGTACAGAATAATAATTCGGTTCTGCTAGAGACTGAAATAAATTATTTTTATTTGAGAGTAGAGTAATGTGCATCACGCGCACAGAAATAGTGCTGAGTTTACATATACCCTTATACGATCGTCGCGAATTTCAGGGTATCCAGAAATATTGCCGTGTTAAAATCACGCACAAAATTTGTGCGCGAGAAGTAAATTCGAACCCCGCGAAACAGTTCTCGGACGTAGAGCGATTTGTTAAACATAACACTCATGATCAAAATTGGTCTCATGACTGATTCTGCACCTCTATCCGTTCGAAATTTCGACTCCGAATCGAAATTTCGCTTCGAATCGAAATTTCCGAGACGATCTTTTGCACCTCTATTGCAGAAACGAATCCTTCTCACTTTTTCCCTTCCTAATCTCATCTAATTGCAACTGAATAACAAACAATTAAAATCTGTCTTACACTAAGTTAACTTTACCAGATGAGAGAGCTAACAAATAACAGATACTAAATTAAACAAGAAAGAACGAAACGCGGTGTCGACGCATTTGTCGACGAATTTGCTGCCGACTGCTGCCGACAACGACCGTATATGGTGCACCTCTACTGAGCTCTCTCATCTCTTAAAGTTAACTTAGTGTAAGACAGATTTTAATCGTATGATTTTTTTCTTTATTCAGGTTAAATCTTATGGTTACTTGCAACCATAAAAATGAGAGTTTGCTACCATAAAAATGAGCGCGCGCCACAAGCTATTACTATTGCTTTTAGAAGAAGCATCTCCTCATTTCCGTAAATAATTATTTGGGTCCTGTTTTTTACGATTTTTAGTCGTAGCGTTTGTACCAAGTCTACTTGTTAAAAACAGATTTTTTCAATATTTCTACGTATTTTCCCCCCTCAAACCCCCCCACATAAACTCCGTCTAGAAGGTTACGTTGTCAACTCTTAGGGTTAGTGTTAAACGTTCAACTAACAACTCCACCAATTTGAGACAACGTCGGACAAGGCGGACGCAGGATCGTAACAATTTGATTGGACGAATTGAACGCAACAACAAAAAGAAGGCCAACAGTGTAGGTTAGTGACACGTAGATTATACTATTCTTTTGTTATTATTTACTAAATGTAGCACATCCATACATACTTACCCATTTGGTTCAATTCACATATCATCATAAACTCGAATACAATCATAGACTACGGCGACGACATAGAGCAACAACAGCAACCGGAAACCTAGCGACAGCGATAGCAAAAGCAGCAAGCAAGAACTATCCAAGCGGCCGCAACCCGGAACCATCGAACCGACAGCAGCATCGATAGCAACAACAGCGCCAGCAACAGCAGCAAGCGGCAACACCAATAGCAACAGCAGCAATAGGGAACAATCCAACCGCCCGCAAAAGGAAGAATTGCGATTCCAAACAAATCATTCTGAAACACCGTTCCAGAAAGTTTACCCTGAAACAAAAATACAGACACAATTACCGTTCCAGAATAGTAAGTCCGAAACGCCATTACAGAATCTTGACCCAGAAACGCCAATACACCAGACGTTCAAATCAGAATTGCCGTTCCAGACAACTCAATCTGAAACGCCGTTCCACAAACTTGACCCAGAAACGCCACTACAGAGATTCTGCGGATTTTCAAGCGGACGGAACCGGGAACGAACTAACCAACAGCGGCAGCGATATCAACAGGTGGGAACATTCGAAGCGGCCACAAAAGTCACAAATGCGGTTCCCGACAACTGAATATGAAACGCCGTTCCACAAAGTTGACACGGAAACACACTCCATGGGCAAATCGATTCATCGTCTTCCTCAAACATCTTATCTGCAAAGAGTCCGGCAACGGTCACACAAGAAAGGCACCCGGTGCAATGGGATTGACTACAACAACAAAGCAATTGGCAACAAAATCAATGAAGCAAAAATCAAAGAGGAAACGGGGGAAGACAGAGAGAAAGAGAATGAAATCAAAATTTCTCCAAAACGGAGCAACGTCATCATCAACAATCCACCAGACTTACAAACACTTGTCGGAGATAAAACACAAGAAGCGTAAAAGTATGAAGGAAATTGTACAACATGTCGAGCAAATAGCATTGAAAACAGTTCACAAGAATGGGTTTCGAGGTAAATTCATGGAAACACAATATGGTTTTAAAACAATTGGAGGAAGGGAATACACATTGGAAGAGGCGGTGTCTATTGATAGTTTCATGACATTGGATAGTACCGACGATCAGTTGCTTTTAGCAGTCGCCGAATCAGAACCATCATTGAGAATCTTTGCAAAAGGTTCCAAAAAATGTGCAAAACAACGCTTGGGTTCTCCCAAAAATATAGAAATTACAAGAACATTTGCTGCGGAAATTGTTCAATCTAAACCCAAAATAGGCCGGGGAACCAAACGTGACAGTGTAAACAGTGGATATGGTATTATTGGGATGAGACCAAATCGATTGAAATCGGGAAATGGTGTGTATGTTTTCAACAAGAATGTGGAACCGAAAACACAAGACCACCTTGAACAGAAAGCCCTACACATTGTGAAGGAAATGCAGCTTTGTTTACGTAAAATGTCCAAATTTGTCAACCTTGAAACAACTGTGATGAATGAGGTTGTTAGTCGTACAACACTGAATGCAATCGGCCATCACGCAACGGCCTTTTCTATTGGAAAGGATTATCACTCGAAATGCCATACCGATGCCGATATGTTCTATACAAGGCTGACGGTTATTGCTCCAAAACATGTAAGTGATGACGAGGTGATTTATTACTTTGTGTTCCCAATGTATAAAGTGAAAGTGCCATTGAGGTCAGGCGATACTCTATTGTTCAATCCATTAGTATTACATAGCTGTTCGAATCCAAAATACGAAGGCTGTTATATTATGAGTGCCTATGTGTCGACAAAAACTGTGAGAAGAGCTGATCCTCTATAATATATTAAACAATAATTTAAAGTTAGACGTTCCATTCACTTCGTTTGTTTTACTGTGACATTGTGCAATCGTTTCGGAGTAGCTATCAATCAAAACGTAGGAGAAATATGTTACGATCAATATGGAGGAGCATTCAATTCTTCACTATTACTAAGTGATTATGGATATTGTAGTAGGAAAACAATTAAGTATTGGATGTATCAGAGAGGACCTCACTATAGTCATCATCGTTCGATGACATTGAACAATCATCACCTGAATTAGTAGAATCATCATTATTGTTGCTGTCCTCTTCAACAATAGTGCATTGGGAGTAGAGTGCCTCTTCATTAGGCAAAGATGACGTTGTCTTGTGGAATTCATCCAGCCAAGCCCTTCGATTAGAGACAACTAGATATGAGTTAGATTGCAACGTACCAATTGCATCAAGTTCTGGGACAACTGCTACATCGGAAAGTATGCTGTCGACATGAAATAAGAACAGGGAATTGTCGTCTACTTCACCTCTCGTCACAAACGACGAAGCTGTTGGTAGTGGAGTGGATTTAAACTTGGTCACTACTGCATAAATGCCTTCGTCGGCAATTTCGTACTCAGAAACAAATGAGTAAGGCTGCTTCAGATTGTAGAGTTCAAGGAAACACATAATATGGCAGGGTATTTCACATGCGTCGACATCAAACAACGCCCAATCATACCAGACAGAGTTTAGTTGGCCACCATCGGAACGATATGAAGGGTGGCTCCGAAACAAGTAATTTTGCTGTGTGCATTCGTCAAACCTGTTATGTTCAGTAAATCCTTTCACGAACGTACAGTCCTCCAAAAGTGGAAGCACATTCTGACATACAAAAGACAACACGATGGGAGAAATATAGGGTTTTGTTTTGTTCGCTGACCTAACCCATCTCATAGTACTTGCCCCATCGTCGTTAGTGAAAACATGAAATTTTGAACCAGAAACTTCGGGAGGGACTCGATTACCAGAAACATCTTCTGCCGTCACTAAATTAAACTTGGAAGTAGCTACTCGTAGCAGCATTTTTTCTTCCTGTCGCTTTGCCGTTTGCATTATCAATGTCGAAGCATTCTGTTGAGTGTTCTTCGAGGGTGCTTTGATTTCAGTTTTGTGGTGTGATTCGGAATAAGAAGAATCCCATCCGCATGGAAGTCCCCAAAGTTTGATGTAATCAACAACGTGAAAGTATAGATGGTTTTTGATCAGTTTCGTACCCATTCCCTCTCTGAGGCAGGTCGAATTAATACAATTGATAAAATGGATTATCATCTTGGGGAGATTTTCCAATCCAGAAATGGGTATATTCCCATGCTTCAAGAATTCTTCCATGGACAGTATCAGTTGAATTACCTCTACTTGTTTCTGAATAAATGTCGCGTCCTTGATGATGTTTATTGCCACATCGGAACAAAGGGTGATCAGAATGGAAATGAGCATTCCCGAATAATCATTACCCTCCTTTTTGGTAATGGAGAGAAGCTGACTGGAAAACTTGGTTCTGGGGAAATCTCTGTCCAATTGCCTTGACAAAAGAGCACCGTATAACTGCGCAAGTGAACCAATAGTAGCTGATGTGCCATTCGTGTTTAAATCAGGGGCATACCAACACTTAGGACTACCTTTTAACAATGAATCGAGTGATTCTACTGCCCGACGTGCTACACCCAGTTGATGCATATGCAAACACTCACCGGGAGTAGCAAAGTGAATGTTGTTGACATTACTACCAAAATTGAGGCTGTGAAAAGCATTTTTTATGGGATGGTGCGAAATGCTTTTGAAGTACTCCAGGTGTTCCCGTGCAGAATTGTTTGGGGGGGATTCAAAATCTTCTGGAACCCAGAGACGAGTCAGTTCCTCCACTTGGGCTTTTGGTTTATGGATGACACGTGTAGGACATGTACAATGTCGGCACAATTTCTTCACCTTTTGCGTGTAGGATCCATACTTTCCACATAGTTTGTCATGAAGTTCTGTATCCCCAACAACATAGGCAATTGCAAATTTCATTTTCACTTTGAACACTTTTCCTGCATACGGAAGATAATCCCACTCCAACCCGCCCTGCATTTCACATACTTCCTTGAAAGATTGCAAAGCCGATGCAAGCGCGGTGTGTAGATTTTGAATATTATCTTTCGCTGTGGTTTTTTTCGTGTGTCTTATGCTCTCAATTTCAGTGTCGGGATGAAAATAAATTGTAGTCCAAGCGTCAGGTCGTTTTCTTGCTTCAGTATTGAAAATACCAAGAGTCATGTTGAGAGGAGTGAGTGACAGACGACCATGTGCATCCAAGCTGATTCCATCCATGTAGAAAATGATCGGAACAAGGATTTCATCATTTTCATTGCAGATCTGCTTCCACGATTCCGTCCACCAAGAGCCGTGGTGTAGTTCTGTTATGTATGTTTCATTGGTGAGTGGTGGGTTGTTTTCGGGTGAAAGAGGAGTCTCGACATTCGGAAAAGACAAATTGGTTTCTTGCATCAACTCCTTATTGGTCAGAAGGGAATGAAGTGCGTCTGGGAAGGATCGAACAAATATTTGGGTGGGTAAATTGCAAGGTAACCAGTTAATTATGTGTGGCTCGAACTTGGTCTCTGAAATACCCAAATTGGACTTGATTTCACTAAATATGGCTTCTCGATGGCGGGGGTAGATAGAGCTAAAGTCAACACCATGAATAGTTTGACATTCGTTTGCCCATTGAAAAATAGATTTGAATGTGTTTAGAGGTAACTTGTGTTTCGTCATTAGATTCACGAGCTTTATTTCAGCAAGGAGCCTATTGGTAGGTGAAAAAGAAAGATGAGATCGGATCAATTCCTCTTTTTCATTGATGTTTGGTTGGGATGCGGTGGGTTCTGAACCATCCATACCATTATCGTTCTGAATAGGAAGGCAAATTTCTTCATGAATAACCATGTCATCGTTGTTGCTGTTGTCTTCTGAAGGAAACAACTGTGATTGCATTACATTTCTATCCATTGGTGGAACAAATAAGTTGTGTACTACCTGACTGTTTAGAACAGAGTTGAACGTTTCGTTTGAGGATGCCTTGTTAGTGTGAGCGGCAGCAAAAGAAGCGGAAGGAACGATTGGACCATTCTCCGTCAATGTCAGGCCATATTGTGTAGGTGAATGACGAACTGTACTAGTGGTTTCTTCTTTGGCAGATGACGAAAATTCCATTAGGTTATGCTTTAAGAAATAGAAATCACGGCAAAAAGATATTGAATCAAGGTGACGTGAAAGGCCTCGTGATACATATCGGTATGATTTGTGTGTAGACGAATCTTGTCTGCTTCCGATGAATGTCTTCGATTTGCCCTTACAGGTCAGGCAGCTACGACATATAAATGATTTGGGAATTTTGGTATAACAACCACTCTTGAAGTGATGGCGATTTTTACTAGGTTGTGACATGTTCTTCTAATGGAAGAAGGGAGGGGGAGAAATGGTTTCGATGGGGGTGTTAAATGATCATGATGAAAATGAGCATGATGCTATCGGATCGAGCATGAAAAGGCATGATGGTATGAAAAAAGAAGCGTCGTGACATAGAAACAAGGCAGAAACATAGTACTAGTACGAAGTAGCAAACAAACACTTCGGAAAATAATTTTATTTCATATCTTGGGTTAAGGTTAGGAAGTTGTTTGGCCCCGAGATTTCAAATTTGAACATGATTTCGAACACAAAAGCATGAAATGCCGTTCCGGTGACTGAATTCTGAAACGCCGTTCCATGATTGTTGACATGAATTGTACAAAAGATCGTTTCACCACTCAAACAGAAATTGATACTATCATACCTACATTACTACTACTACTAGTACTATCATAATACACACGGACACATATCTAAGACAAAAGGTTTTTAGGAAACAATTTAAAAAAGAAAGAATGGTGGTGAAGTCGTGTAGGAGGAAGTTAGTGCTGTAGAGTTGTACGAAAATTCGTTAAGACGAGCATGATGCTATCGAAGCGAGCATTAAAAGGCACGATGGTATGAAAGAAGACACGACGTGACATACCGTAGAAAACAACATGGAAAAATAGCGAACTAACACTTCTGAAAGTAAATTTATTTCATATCTTGGGATAAGGTTAGAAAGTGTGGAAGTGAAAAGTAGATTTTTTAAATCAATTTAGTCAAAATGGAGAGATCAATGGACATTTTGAGTCTTCGGGGAGAATTTTGGTCGCAATCTGAGGGGGGTCGAAAATCATTACCACAAAAATTGTGAATTTAAAAAAATACCCTTGCGCATAACAAACGCAGGGTCGATTTTCTGAAAATAGGGCTTGCGAGGGGTCGCGTGGGGTCGCGTGACAGTTATCGGACGTATTGTACCTGTACAAGCCACCCCAATCCTCCCAACGTGAGGATTACAGAAAGGCCCAACACGCCTACCACCAGATACATCACCAAGGAGGCCCCACGCGCCTATGACGAGGGTAGTATCTTGAAACCTTCGTCGTCCAACCCGCGGCCAACGACGCGCCTACCAGATACATCACCAAAGGTCCAACGCGCCTATGAGGAGAGTATCTCGAACGACTGTACCGCATCACCAATCCCACCCGCGTCACCGATCCCAGCTACCTCCCAACGCGAGGATCCCTTGTATCGATCCACCGGCTCCGCTTCCCGGCACTGACACCGGCCCCGCTTCCCGGCACCCAACACTTCCACTCGATGAATTACAGGGAGTACTTCCAAGGTGCGGGGCCCTTTGGGGAAGCCCCTGCTAGGCATGACGTCTACCAGGCCATCTACACTCTCTTCACGGAAGCTGACGGGGATAGGCTTCTCCCCCTCCTCCTGGATATCTTCAATGCACAAGCTATTGGCGGCTTGGGCATCTTCCAAGAAGACGCAGCGGGGGTGGACCGGCTCCGGGTCATACATGGCCTCCGGCGCTATCCAGGCACCATCACCCAGCCCTCGGCCATCCGAGGCCGAGCCTTTGGCTACATTGGTGATGTAGAAAGACAAGAGGGTAAGCTGGTGCAGTTGGATGCCGCCCTGCTGTCGCGGGCCGCAGCTATCCGGGTGTACCTTCTGGCTCATCATGAAGCCACCATAGCCCAACACCCAGATAGGGATTACATTCCTGCCATCCCTGAAGGGACCGCCCACACCAAAATGCTCCAGGCTCACAAGGTGTGTTTCCTACCATTTTGTTGAATTCATCCCACTGGTGTTATGCAGAGGCCTCACACCAAAGCAGGCCTTCCAAGTCCTCCAACCTCACATCTACAAGCAAGGGCTGGAGGATATCTGCAAACCACTATTGGACACCCTTCGGGCAGTGGGGTCACAACCCACCAGTCTTCTGGGGGCCATCCGGCTCCTAGAACCCGGGCCATCCTTCCGAGCTGAGGCCAACTATTATTTTCCTTCTGAATCCGGTTCGTTGAGAGTCTGATTCAAGGGCTTCTGACAAACAGCAACGCTGTGTTAGTGTGTTAGTAGACGAACGATTGTACTCTACGCGTGACAATTGTGGTTGGATACTTTCGGCAACGGATAATCGGACTACAGGCGAGACTAGGGAAACGCCAGGTCTCCTCTTGCTGTGACTTATTCAGATTGCAGCGAGACAGACCTTAGTATGTAGATTACAGGTAGTTAGTAGCAACTAGTGTGAATTTTGGGATATAAATCAGTTGAATGTTAAAAGTATGAGATAAAGTGAAATCTTGCCGAAATGCAAGATATCTCTTTTATTGAGATGAATACGTTGCAACTGCTGTTGCGTAGTGCTGAGATTACTCGCTGATTATTTCCGTGCATGTATTAGTCGTTGACCATATATATTTGTATGCATGTATATGTATTGTGTGAGAATCACATGCCAACGGTTTTCTTCTCTTGTTCCGTTAGGAAGACTCCATGAAATGTTTATCATTAAGGTCAGGAATTGCTCCCGTAGCTCGTGTGATATTTTATGAAATCAGAGTTTGCTCACCGGAGAACAATGGCAATACCGTAAGACAGGGATTGCTCACCGTTTATGCGCGTTGGGAATCGATGCGCCGTAGGAACCGATATGCCGTGGGAATCGATTATTTAGATGAATACGGGACTCATTGATTCATGCGCATAGGAAATCTACCCTTTGGTAGCTTTGGTACTTCTGGTCACAAAAGGAATTTAATACTCCCCATGTCTCCTTGTGAAGGGTCATCACGCTCTACATGATGCTTCCATCATCTTGGAGAAGGTCGCCAGTATTACCACAGAAGTGGAAGATGGGCCTGAGCAGTGGATACACAACTGAGTGACTCCAATGCTTGGTGAGAATGTCTGCACAGTTATCCTTACCTGGGACGTGCATCATTAAAATGAATCCTCTCGCTATCATGCTCCGTACGTAGTGAAACGATAGAATGTTATGACGCTTATGCAACCTTGCGTAAGGAAATGTCGACGTTTGGATCATCTTTTCGTTGTCACCCCAGGAGTATGAGATATCATGGACTCGTGTTCCGAGATATCGGAATGAGTGGCATAGATCGACAATCTGTTCGATGCAAGTTCTTCCTGCAACAAATTCAGCTCCAAAGGTGGCTGTTTCCGTCGTAGACTGCTTCTTCGAGAACCACATCATGGGAGTCTTGTTCGCGAAATGAAGAATGCCGGTAACTGCCTTGCCACTGAGAATATCATGCATGAGGTTGGCATCATAGAAGTGTGTTAACACTACTGTCTTTCCAAGCGGTGCAGGAGCGTCGCCGGGTAGCTCTTCAGAATGCTCCCCATAGACGGTGTTGGACCAGTCGATGGTGTCGGGTTTAGTCAATATAAAATCGGGCGGTTCCACGCGGAATCTGATTTTAAAATGTCTAAACTTGGAGATACAGCCATAGATACGTTTAGCACGTTCGAGATGCCCATCTCGTGGCTGAGCTCTGAAACTTGAGAGCGTCATCACGGCTGTTTGTACATTGAAACGCCCAATAGCGATGATCCATTGCAGTGAACCGATCATACTTTGATATTTCTGTATACCGGTTTCTTCAAGAAAGGCTGAGGAGTCCAATTCAGGATGATCGTTCTCCGCGATGGGTGATCGGAACCTAGTGCTAGGTTTGCATCCGAACATTTGTTCGTAAGATGCTTCCATCTTTTCGATGAACTTTATGGGATTCATGCACAGAACACCATGTTCGTCGCGCTCAAATCCACATCCTAAATGAAAGTTCATAGGTCCGGATCCCTTCAATTTGAAGTTATATGGTGACGATTGCAATATCTTCAAGAAGGAATTGGGATCTGCCATGCAGAGACATAGGTCATCGACATATGTGCATATAAGCTCATATACACGTTCACCATGCTTGTTCGTTCCGGGTTTGAGGAATATTTCCGGTTCTGCGCGGGATCTTTCGAAGCCGAGTTCGATGAGACAAGCCGCGAGTAAGTCTCCAAAGCACTTGCCTGAAGACCTGAGACCATATAGGGCTTTGTAAATGACCAACAGGTGACCCTCCAGCGATCCGAATTCGGAACCTGCCTTGATGCATACTTTCTCGCAGGTGACTGCTTCTAAGTAGGCGTTACCTATGTCGGTGCCCCATGCTTCTAGATCGTTGAGTTCAGCTAGGAATAGGCACATACGTAGACCGCGAAGAGATACGACGCCTGCGTAAACACTGTGGATAGGGGCCTCAGTGAGATTACCGTTAGCAACGAGGCGAGCCTTGTGTCTTCCGTTCATGACGTCATTGTATGCAATGATATCATCGAGTTCGTCATCGGAGTGTTTGCACTTGAACTTGATGAAGTCTTTATTGCGTTCAAGACTGTCTTCAACATCGACAATGGTAAGACGCTTCCGGGTGCCATCGAGATTGTTTACAAGGAAGGAACGTCCTTGTAGATCGGCAATCAGGAGCGTAGGAATGGTAATAGGTTTACCATCATCGTCAAATTGTGCATTACCTTCTTCGTCGGTAACAACTACCTGTGCTGGGTCTACGGAAGGAGTAGCGGGGTTTGTGTGTGGAGTTGCGACGTCACTGACATCAAAGTATGCTAATTCCGGTGGGTCAAAATCATCTTCAGTAAGGAGAACGCCGTCGGATGTCTTGCTGAAGATGTGTGTCGTAGGAGGACCATCAAGATTCTCCCCATAGTTGTTAGGGAGTGGAGAAGGTGACCAGCTTGGGCTGTCATCGACCTTCTTATAAAGAAAGCTCGGTAACGAGGGGTGGGCGGGTGGTGGAAGAATTGGTTGAGTGCCAGATGCGTGGGGCGTGGTATCTGGTTGTTTGTTGGGTGCAGATGGAACGGTGTCATCGGCTGTGTCAGAATCAGCAGGTGAAACGCTAGGGGAAACTGAGCTGTTTGGTTTTGTAGACTCGTCAATGAGTTTATTCTGATTGGTATGCTCCCCATGTTTGAAAGCTGGAGCTTCTCCAGTGGCGTATATACGGGGTAAGGAATCTTTTGCGGTACGCCATTTGATGAAACCATCATCAGTAAATAGGCCCGCGCGTTTGTTACGTGATTCAGGTGGAAGAGCAGATCAAACACCGGACCGGTGAAGTAATTTGTTGGTAACTGGATCCCAGATTCGAAAGCAGAGTCCATTGCCAACATGTTCGGCGATGCCGACAAAATGACCTAGGCGTTCGGTAGATTTGGTACCGAAAGGAGAGTCATTGGTCTTGAAATACACAGGTTCAAACCAGAAGAAACTGGTGTATGCGCTGATGTCGCCAAGTGTACCCGTGGCAATGAAGATCGGTTGTTTATCGGACAGCGTAGGGTCAGAAACAACATTGAGGAGACCCGCGACGTATGTCATGCACAGTAACCACATGTGTGGTGGTGTGCCGGTACGATCCATGACGCGATTGACAATGCGTTTGAACGTTTGGTATCGTCGTTCGAATTGATTCTGGTGTTGATGATACGGTTCACTTTGCCAGAGTCCAATCCATAACATTTTGAGGTAATCCATGACTTTCTTACTGGATTGATAGTTACCGTGGTCACAAAGGAGGCGGATGGGCCTGCCCCATTTTCGAACAAAGTTCTGAAAGCAGGATAGGAAATCGCCGGTGGTACGCATTTCCTCAACGTGTATAATATGTGATTTGCGGCCGAAGAAGATCTGAGCAATCTTGGAGCCACCATCAATTGCTGGGACATCTGAATAGACAGCATTGGACATAACATCGTCATTGAAGGGGCGAACGTTCATGGCCGGTTGAGGGGAATGAAACCGTTTGAAAATGTTACCATCAGGGCTAACCGCTAACGAACCGTATTGGGTTGAGTTTTCAAAAGTAGCTTTGATGCGATCGGTGGAAACCCAACAAAAGAAAGGTTTCAGGGATAAGTAGTCATGTTCGTTGGGGTATCTTTCGCGGGGCGTAGCTGCAATGCGTGTAGTGTCACTGGCTGTACAAGCTGTCAGAAACGCAGTGACTGTTCCAGAGACTGCAGGTAGCGCGCAGCATGCGAGACGTTGTTGATGAGCGTAGTCGGTGGAAGTAAGCCAAAAGGAGCGATCGTTGGTCCTTTGATCATCAATAGGAAGAAAGGGAGATCGGGTGGAATGGCTGGAATACGAGCTGAGGGATGTGACCGTGGAGGACCCGGGAGAAACAGATATATCGAATCCTTCAAGGCAGCGTGGGTTCCCATATTCGTCGTAATCGGCATAAGGGAGTTGCTGTGGTTGGGGAGGATATTTCTGGAGAAATTGTTCATCCTTTGCACTGATCGTGGTATCGAGAACAGATGGGTCCCAATGTTTATCGGACGTCATGATAACATGTGGTAGCGTGTCAAATTCGACAGTCGTATACTTTCGCATCGCAAGGTATGGTAAGCCGTGTCGTATGCTAAGAGGCAGTGCATAGCCATCGGAGGTGGTGATGACCTGTCCTCCGCCTGCTTTGATGGACGTGTCGTCTACAGTGGAAAAATATGCTTCCATCTGTCCGGAGGACAATATAGAAGGATGTCGTCCTGTATAGGCACATTCATTGAAAATGAGAATGACGGGGCCTCTGTTCGACATGGAATATGCTCCGCATGTAGCAATGGGAATGTTCTGTACCTGATGATTGTTAATGCCGGTGACGTTAACATATCGTGGTGGAATATCCTTGGAGATGAGACACGCATCATTACCGATGATGCAGCCATTTGCGCCGCGATCGACCATGACAAAGCCAGGGCTAGTAACCGTAGTTTTGTGTATACGGTATGTGTATGACGTTACGGGACCATCATTAGGAAAGGTGAGATCATCCTCGGGAGTATACCATTGGTGAAAATTGGCGGAATACGATGGTGTTCCGACAGGTATTTGGGTGTCACCATCCTTTTTGTACTGAATGTCAGGGTTGTTTGAAAGGAATCGAGCTGGATGCGCGGGTGACACGGAAGACTTGAGAGGTCGCTGGTC
The DNA here is from genome assembly GCA_037355745.1 of Pseudo-nitzschia multiseries. Classification (NCBI taxonomy): domain Eukaryota; phylum Bacillariophyta; class Bacillariophyceae; order Bacillariales; family Bacillariaceae; genus Pseudo-nitzschia; species Pseudo-nitzschia multiseries. Next base: position 176,093 of record CM074791.1, read on the forward strand.
CTTAGACGGAGAGGTCGTTGATTTGTATACACCTAGGGATGCATGGAAAACGCCTCTACGATCATTCTCTACAGCAGGATGTAGGTCTGCTGCGGAATTGGCATGCTCATCCTTGGTCGAAGTTCCGTCTTCTTGGAAAGATACCGAGTGTTCATGTTGGTATGCCTTCCGGGTAATGGGTTTGACACTGTTGGGGTCAGGTTGGTCCGTGTTAAGTAAGTCGTGTCGCAATGAGGCAACCACGATTTTCTTGCCTTCCGGAGAAAAACTGAGCCAGCTCTTCATGTCAGTGTTTGTAGGCAACCTTGTGGTAGGGTCAGGGGTACGTCCAGCCTTGAACACAGCATAATCTTGATAGTCTCCTTCAAATTCGATGGGGAGAGCATAGTCCTCATGGTTTTGGATCAAGTCAGAAGAGAAATCATGAACGTGTGCACGTACGGTCGACCGAGGAGCAGACATCGCAGACTGGGAATCAAGTCGAGTTGCTTCGAGTAAAAGCGTGATTTTAAGATCGTGGATAGCAGCGGCTTTGGCAACTGCATCCGTTACGGTGCTATTCGTCCCACCTGGATCCTTGACTTTGGCAAACTGTTCGCTTAGCTGGAAGCTGGAATAGCATGCCTGACACAATGCTGATTTTACGGTATGGTACTCAAGGGGCTTGTTGGGAGGACGGAGCTTGTTGAGGTGATTCAATTCATCAAACCAATGTGTGATGAATTTCACTTTGGATTCCTTCCAATTGTTCAGGTTCAACTTGAGCAACGCTTGTAGCTGAGTCGAGTTGTCGTATACCTTTGCTTTTGATTGGCTATGAAGGTTTACGAAGTCGAAGTAGGCCTTGCGTCCATCACGAGTGGTAGAATGACTGTGTACACATGATGCAGAAAGGTCACTCTTGAAGACTTCCAACATTAGTACCCAGAAGAAGGCACATTGTTTGACGTAGAGATCACGGGTGTAACCCACAAGCGTGGCTGGAGGCCAAGTTTCATCGAGGAATGTCTCTGTATCGATGTCGTATGCCTCGAGTTTAGCTTTGAAACCAACGAGCCAGTGTTCGAATCTCGAGTCATTCGTGAGGGGTGTAAAGGACTTTTCATCTCGTGCTTTTTGGCACCATGATTTGTACTTTACCTGCTGAGGGGACTTTTTGTTACTTCCTGCCGGAGGAGGTGGTGGGTTCAGAGCAGATTCGTTACGTAAGCGTTGGGCACGCTCTCTGCGGAATGACTGGAATTCCCTGTATGTATATGACTTTACATCTTTCCAGTCCTTCTCGTCTTCTTCTAGGTCGACACCTTCTTCTTGTAGGTCGATAGCGAAATCCGCAAGTGCTTCTATGCTCCTTTGGATGGATCGAGGGATATGCGTTGCCAATCCTTGCTCCATATAGGTAAGTTCGCGTGCAAAATCTGGTTCGATAAGTGCGTCGAGGAACGACTTCCACTCGCATAATCCGCCTTCTTTGAGAGCTAGGCACAACTTGCTAGTAATCTCACTTGTTACGTTGAGTAATGATATGAGTATCTTTCTCATATCAGCATCGAAGCTGGGAAAGCATTCGATAGTGGTGACTTCGGCGTCATTCTTCTCTTCGCCTCCGAGTGCATTGCCGGGCATTAACGGTATGTTCGGCATCTGTGGTGGTTCGGAGCCTTGGAAAGAATTGCGTGGTAACTGAGAATGGGAACTGCTTCTTGTGCGATGTGCGATGTGCGACGTGCATATGCCAGCGTAGGGATTGTGTTCAATTCCGTTCCTGTTCCTTCTTGTGTGCAAGCCTTCTTAGAGCTTGCGACTGTTAATCTATTATTTTCCTTCTGAATCCGGTTCATTGAGAGTCTGATTCAAGGGCTTCTGACAAACAGCAACGCTGTGTTAGTGTGTTAGTAGACGAACGATTGTACTCTACGCGTGACAATTGTGGTTGGATACTTTCGGCAACGGATAATCGGACTACAGGCGAGACTAGGGAAACGCCAGGTCTCCTCTTGCTGTGACTTATTCAGATTGCAGCGAGACAGACCTTAGTATGTAGATTACAGGTAGTTAGTAGCAACTAGTGTGAATTTTGGGATATAAATCAGTTGAATGTTAAAAGTATGAGATAAAGTGAAATCTTGCCGAAATGCAAGATATCTCTTTTATTGAGATGAATACGTTGCAACTGCTGTTGCGTAGTGCTGAGATTACTCGCTGATTATTTCCGTGCATGTATTAGTCGTTGACCATATATATTTGTATGCATGTATATGTATTGTGTGAGAATCACATGCCAACGGTTTTCTTCTCTTGTTCCGTTAGGAAGACTCCATGGTATGTTTATCATTAAGGTCAGGAATTGCTCCCGTAGCTCGTGTGATATTTTATGAAATCAGAGTTTGCTCACCGGAGAACAATGGCAATACCGTAAGACAGGGATTGCTCACCGTTTATGCGCGTTGGGAATCGATGCGCCGTGTGAGTCGATATGCCGTGGGAATCGATTATTTAGATGAATACGGGACTCATTGATTCATGCGCATAGGAAATCTACCCTTTGGTAGCTTTGGTACTTCTGGTCACGAAAGGAATTTAATACCAACCTCCGGGCCTACATGAAAAAGAATGTCCTCCTCCGAGACCTCCCAGGCCTACGTCCGAGAACTGTTTCTCTACCCCCCGCGGGCTATCGCGCGGTAGTTTTAAAATTCTCTACCCTATTTTTTAAATTTCCTATCTTTTTAGGTCGCGTGTCTACTAAAAAACCTTGCGCGTCGCACACCTTTACTTTTGAGACAATATCTCGTCACTCCTCAAATAAAATAACTATTTTAGGGTTAAGTATATCATATTCTTTTCGTGATAAGCACTATTTTGTGTACAACTTATGCACGGATGACTTATTTCATCTTCTCAACATACCGGTATAACGGGCTCCATCCCAAATCCTAAAACTCCAACTCCAAGTCCAATTCACCCCACAAAACTCGTCGGGTTGGCGGTTCTCGGCCTTTGCGCTCTCGTTCTGGGCAGCTTAGTTTTGACGTTTCAGCTGCTGGTCATCCAGGAAAAGAAACAACGTGGCTTGCTTGGTTCACTCAACACCGTTCCGAATTCGACTCCAAACAAACCGGCGCAATCAAGCAGCAACAACAACGTCTGATAACTGTCACGCGACCCTTTTTTTTGTCGCAAGGTACTGTCGCAACCCCTTTTTGTGTGTAATTTTAACACGAGTCCCCCTTGCGATTCACTAGGCCAATATCAAGGTACGTTTTCTAGCTCTCAATATGTGGGTCGCGTTTATTTTTTTCCCTGGGTCATGAATAATTACTATTAATTTTTAATAAAACTTACCCGTACGATCGCGAATCACATTTACTAAAATTAAATACCCAAGGTCATAACTCACAACCAACCCCCCCCTGTGATTCGGTTGCTTCGTATCATGCTCATTTTTCTCACTCTCAATCCCTGGGTCGCGATTATTTTTTTCCTAGGGTCATGAATATTGATTTTTAATTTTTAATATCACCTACCCGTACATTCGCGAATCACATTTACAAAAATGAATTTTGCAATGTCATGACTCACAACCAGTAAAATTCAACATTAGTGCTCGCGACACGCAACCCTTAAAATGTATCTCCATTGCTCGCTACCCACTACCCTTATAATTTAATATTTGTGCTCGCAACAAACAACCCTTGAAATTTACTATCATCGCTTGCGACTACCTACCACTACAGTTGAATTATTTGTGTAAAGAATTTGCCTAGTAGTATCGTATGCAAAATATGTATGATATGTACGAGTACTTCTTTCTGTACAATTTAATCGTATTTGTCACACAATGTACTATTTGCAATCATGGTATGCAACGTATGTAAGATATGTACCTTTCACCCCACTAATCTCTTTCCTCGAATATTTACCCGTGTTGTCGGTGTGAACGAACCCTCATCAAATTAGTGAATGGACTGATACAATGAACAGTATCGGTTCTGAAAACAAGGCCTAAACTTCCTCCATTTCGTCAAGCAATTGCCTCCATGCCGGATCAATATAGTTTTCATCCTCACTTTCCTCTTCAGCAAACTACTGGCAACAGTGCTACCATTAATCGATACAGTACTGGTAGGATTGCTTTCTGAGTAGAATCTTTGTAGCATCATTTTCTCCAAATGTATACCAGTTTCCGGATTTTCTCTTAACTTTTGTATCTTCTTGCACAATTAAGCGAACACTTTCCGTCCTTCTTTGTCCCATCCATTTGCACTTCCACTTTTTGAATCGCAATATTTTTTTTCATGTATTTTTTTTTGTGTGTCATGTATGTTCCATCAAGTTTCATTTCCTTTTGTTTTTCCCAATTGCTGTACTCGTTGTCAATTATCATTAGGGCAAAAGCCTCATCCGTAACACTAAAGATGGTACTAATAAGATCCTTTGTCTTCCTCAACCTAAAGTTAGTCTTTCCCGGATTAATGGCAGACAGGATTCTTGTCACAAAATAATAAAATTCTTCATTTGCCGCATTTCTGTATTGCCGGTACTCTTTTGCCAGAATTTCCATCGAGTCCGTATTTAGAGCTACAGTACCAGGGAATGATGCCGGCACTTTTGCCATTTCACTATCAACTGCGGTGATGTCATCAAATGGCAGTATGATATCATAGTATGGTTGGGTTAGTTGTATGTCGGTCGTAGGCACATATTGAAGAACATCGAAAGTACCATAATTTCCAGATGATTCAACAATTACGCCGTCACTTACCAAACCAATTTTTTCTAGCCAATGTTTGATTATTGTGTCTCAATTTAGCCAGGGCTTTTGGTACTGCATTATCAAAGTAGGCACAGAATTCCTTAATGGGTATATCTTTTGGAACGGATATTACACACTCATCGATTCCTTGCACGATTATTTTATTGGAGAGTGTGTTTGTTGTCATAAATTTCAGGCCACCGTACCATTTCTTCTTCACATATGCCCTCACCTGTCCTTCAATTGTATCTTTACATGTTTTCAATAGTTTCATAGTTTCCGTTTCCATACTTTGTCTAGTTCCACCACTCAATGTACTCACTTTATCACTGCTATCGCCGCCCCGCACTGTTTTCAATGGTACCGTGTTGGTAGTTTTTGCAGCATTCTCTTTAGAATTCTCTCCCTTCTTACCTTCGCTCCACGTTTCCATCCAATCCTGTACTAGATCCGGATCCTCATTTGCTATTTCTGTTAATTTTTTTTCGTTCTCGTTTTTCTTTTTCTGTCGTCCGCCCTCCGTAGTTTTTTGTTTTGTTTTCTCTTTGGTATTTTCTCTAGTATCCTTATTCTTTTTGGAGCTCCCATCATTGTCTTCACTAACCGAACTCGAATCAGTGTCACTGTCAGTGTCACTTTCACTGTCACTGTCGCTGCTGTCCATGATGCTAATGTTTTCCGCTTTTCTTTTTAGTGGTTTTTCTCTTTCCGTCGTGGTGGTGCTTTTTTGTGTTGCTGCAATGTTTGTGTTCGTCTCGCTGGACATGTTTGTAATGCTTGTATTTTTGGTATTATTTCTAGTGTCTCCATCCCTGACTGCGTTTGCCATATCTGTTATTTTCTTTTCTTGGAGACGTGTTATTTTTGCCTTGGGTAGGTTGGACCATTTTTGTTTCGTCATCTTGTATTTCAAATTTTTCAATTGTTGGAGTTTTTGGCAATTTTGTGAATTTTTATGCCGCCTTGTTTTGGCATCGATTGTACAAATTCAGCAATTTGCAATACATTTGTCTTTGTCTAAGCGGGCTTGTGAGCGCGGGCCAACCAAAAAGAACTGTCTGCCTAGCCGCGCCATTTTTTTTCTTCCGTACATTCGCTTCCTATTTCCAAACAAGTAGTACTAGTAACGGTACTAGATTGTACGATACCAATTTATTTTGATGTTCCCCATCCTACTACCGTATCACATCACTTCATATTGAAATCTGTAGAACCGAAAACAGGCACATTGTATGGAAAGGTGTTGGAGACAACAATTCTCTGTTAGGGAAAATCCGCACAACGTATGCATTTTCGTTTTATGGTTAAGTTTCTGTAACGGCGTTCCTGATTGAGTTGTCTGGAACCTCAATTCTGACTTCTTCATTTGTAAGGAACCAGTTGCATTGATGAGCCTGTAATGGAAAATCAGCACGATTTTTGCCACGGCGTTTCCGTGTTGTGTGTCTGGAACTTTGTTGTAGCTAACAATTCAGTGTTTTGGAAAATTTACAGAACGTCTTTATTAGCATTTTAGGTTTAAATTTCTGGAACGGTGTTTCAGATTTAGCTTCCTGGAACGGCAATTCTGACTTTTTCATTTGTAACTAACGTTTTTCACAGTAGTTAATTTTTATATTTACGTATTTAATGATTACAGGATTGTGCACGTATTTGTGGTAAGTAGGGGTAAGTTTTTCCATAGTAAAGCTTGTTACTAGCACTATTTCACACGTCCCCACGCACCACAAGGAACGGGATAGTTATTGTATTCCTCTAAATCTTCCGGTGAATTCCAACGTTTTTCGTAAAGTTGTAGCCAGTGCACAATGTTTCTCTCGTTTCTACCCTCTTCCTCCCATTTCTCTTTGTTTGCAAATTGTTTGAGTTTTCTTTTTTTCTTCTTAGACTGCTTTTTCGCTTTGTTCATGAATGAATTCCAATTGTTTTTATTGTTGTTGTTTATCTTCGTTTCTTTGTTTCGTTCCTTTCCGTTGTCGGTTTCTTCGATGTACATTATACTGTTTTTTTCAATGATTGCCTCTTCAGTCATTGTGCGCCACTCGTTTAACCAAAGGGTTGTCAGACAGGGACGGTTACCCGGGTGAAAATGTATGCATTGCTTTATGTGTTTTCTGGCTTCCGGCGTCAGGTTACTCCATTTTTTTGGTGGAACTGTATGACCATTGAGTTCAAGCCTCTCTCGTTCTTTTGATTGTACTGGTCGTCCATTACCCACGTTGTTGTAGCACTGTATGTCCTCCGTTCCTTTCAATGCCGGATAACCGCATAAAATGTGTGCCACAATGATACCCAAAGCCCATACGTGGTCAACGGCATCAGTGTCGCCTTCCTTGTAGAAAGGAAATATGTCCTCAGTTACGTACTTCAAGCATTGTTCCCAAATTTCTAAAGCTTCTTCTTCATCGAAATGCCCTTTTGGGCTGTTGAGTCTATCTCTAACGTCGTCTATCTTGTTGCATCCATTAAGTATTGTGAGTACCAAGTTGCCGTTTTCGGCACATAGCGCATCGAACCCAGTTTCAAAATGATATAAGAATGGATTATTCTCGTTGTTTTTGTCACCGTCATTTAGCTCAGTCATTCTTGCACAGTACTCCGCCGAATCCAAAACATACCTAGGCTTCAATGGCTTCCTCTTGTACGCTGATTGTGTTGTTATGTTCTCCATTTTGCTCTTCGTTGTAATAATGATTTACGTTTGGCAAATACCGAGGTATTTTCGTTCAATTACTCTTTGTAAACTGTGAAGGAATAATTGGTGGAGTTGTTAGTTGAACGTTTAACACTAACCCTAGGAGTTGACAACGTAACCTTGTAGACGGAGTTTATGTGGGGGGGGTTTGGGGGGGGGAAAATACGTAGAAATATTAAAAAAATCTGTTTTTAACAAGTAGACTTGGTACAAACGCTACGACTAAAAATCGTAAAAAACAGGACCCAAATAATTATTTACGGAAATGAGATGCTTCTTCTAAAAGCAATAGTAATATCTAGTGGCGCGCGCTCATTTTTATGGTAGCAAACTCTCATTTTTATGGTTGCAAGTAACCATAAGATTTAACCTGAATAAAGAAAAAAATCATACGATTAAAATCTGTCTTAGATCAAGTTGGTCGTCACGTTGTCATCAACCTTGCCAGATGAGAGAGTTGGTGAGAAATAATATCGGACTTGTTAGAATTGGTACAATTTGTACATGAATGAGTCGGACTTGATGTATTTACAGTCATATGCCGGTTCGTACTCTGAATTCGATCGAAAAAGCGAAATATTGTACGGTACGTACGGTGAGTAGGGACTGGAAAGATTTGCACTGTGTTCAAATCTGGTGAGTTTGTGGGTTGACGATTGAATTATATTTTGGTTAGGGACTGGAAAGATTTGCAGTGTGTTCAAATCTGGTGGGTTTTTGGGTTCACGATTGAATTATATTATGGTTGGGGACTGGAAAGATTTGCACTGTGCGTTGACAACTGAATTATATTTGGGTTAGGGACTGGGAAGATTTGCACTGTGTTCAAATCTGGTGGGTTTTTGGGTTGACAATTGAATTATATTTGGGTTAGGGACTGGGAAGATTTGCACTGTGTTCAAATCTGGTGGGTTTTTGGGTTGACAATTGAATTATATTTTGGTGGGGGATCGGCAGGATTTGCACTGTGTTCAAATCAGGTGGGTTAGGGACTGGAAAGATTTGCACTGTGTTCAAATCTGGTGGCTTTTTGGGTTTATGACTGAGTTATATTTTGTTTGGGGATTGGCAGGATTTGCACTGTGTTCAAATCTGGTGGGTTGGATTTAAACAGACAAACAAAAATTAGAGACACTGAAAATACTTCATTGTTGTTTTTCACCATTCAGATTCCAAAGAGTCTGTTTGAGGAAAACAATGCTTGAGTGTAGCTCATATTATTCCAATTACATCAAGAATACATAATTGCTGACAGAGGATGTGTCTTACCCACAAGACTATAGTCGAGTGTGCACACCATGTATTTTTCACCAACGTCCGAGAACTGTTTCTCTACCCCCCGCGGGCTATCGCGCGGTATTTTTACAATTCTCGACCCTATTTTTTAAATTTCCTATCTTTTTAGGTCGCGTGTCTACTAAAATACCTCGCGCGTCGCACACCTTTACTTTCGAGACAATATCTTGTCACTCCTCAAATAAAATTACTATTTTAGGGTTAAGGATATCATAACCTTTCGTGACAAGCACTATTTTGTGTACAACTTGTGCACGAATGACTTATTTCATTTTCTCAACATGTTGCCACCATATAACGGGCTCCGTCCCAAATCCTCCAACTCCAACTCAAATCCAACTCCAAACAATCCCATTTTCATTACAATGGATAGGGACCTGTCCCCCCCCCCTTGTATCTCATAAACCAAGAACTCCAAAAATTGGTAGGATAGGCAAACGATTCTAGACAACAATACTAACAAGGCCTGCAAGTCTCAAAGGGATCTGCCGTACCCATTAGAAGCAATAGGAGGGCCTAGCAGAGGACTCCAAATCCGAATTTTCACCTCCACAGAAAACACCCCCTCCAAACCCAAGGGACAGCAGATATCTCCATACTGAAGGCGCCGCGGGCAACGATATTGCAGGGATCCCTTCATTATACTAAGAAGGACAAGGCCTGCAAGTTTCGAGTCGATTGATTGAGTGGATTGGAAGTATCTAACTGGCAAAGCTTTGGACACACGAGGTCCATTTTGAAGGGAAACAAGGAAAAAAAACGGTGAATATTAATATCTCCATACTGAAGTCACCGCGGGCAACGATATTGCAGGGATCCCTTCATTATACTAAGTAGGACAAGGCCTGCAAGTTTCGAATCGATTGATCGAGCACATAAGAAGAATCAAACCGGTGAAGCAGAAGGGAGAAATTTGGTTGTATTTCAAGGAAGCAACCCAAATAACGGCGACAGCAGATATCTCTATAACAACGACACCAACAGCAACGATATTGCAGGGTCCCCTTGATTACATCTATGAGAAGACGCCCGCCAAGTTTCGTATTGATCCATTGAGCGGATCAGAAGGAATGGACTCAACATAGCAGAGTGACAAATTTGGTTGTATTTCAAGGAAGCAACCCAAATAACGGCGACAGCAACTTTCTCTATAACAACGACACCAACAGCAACGATATTGCAGGGGCTTCTTCATTACATCTACGAGAAGACGCCCGCCAAGTTTCGTATTGATCCATTGAGCGGATTAGAAGGAACGGACTCAACATAGAAAAGTGACAAATTTGGTTGAATTTCAAGGAAGCAACCCAAATAACGGCGACAGCAACTTTCTCTATAACAACGACACCAACAGCAACGATATTGCAGGGTCCGCTTTATTACATCCATGAGAAGACGCCTGCCAAGTTTCGTATTGATCCATTGAGCGGATTAGAAGGAACGGACTCAACATAGAAAAGTGACAAATTTGGTTGAATTTCAAGGAAGCAACCCAAATAACGGCGACAGCAACTTTCTCTATAACAACGACACCAACAGCAACGATATTGCAGGGTCCGCTTGATTACATCTATGAGAAGACGCCTGCCAAGTTTCGTATTGATCCATTGAGCGGATTAGAAGAAACGGACTCAACATAGAAAAGTGACAAATTTGGTTGTATTTCAAGGAAGCAACCCAAATAACGGCGACAGCAGATATCTCCATACCGAGGTCGCCGCTGTCAACGATATTGCAGGGTACTCTTCATTACATCTAGAAGAACACGCCGCCCAAGTTTCGGATTGATTGATTGAGAGGAATAGAAGAATCGAACCGGTGAAGCAGATTGGAAAAATTTGGTTGTATTTCAAAGAAACACCCCAAATAACAGTCACAGCAGATATCTCTGGACCAACGGCACCAACAGCAATGATATTGCAGGGTACTCTTTATTACATCTAGAAGAACACGCCGCCCAAGTTTCGAATCGATTGATCCAGAAGATCAGAAGAATCGAACCGGTGAAGCAGAGGGGCAAAATTCGGCTATATTTCAAGGAAGCAACCCAAATAACAGTCACAGCAGATATCTCTGGACCAACGGCACCAACAGCAATGATATTGCAGGGTCCTCTTCATTACATATATAAGAACACGCTGCCCAAGTTTCGAATTGATTGATCCAGCGGATCAGAAGAATCGAACCGGTGAAGCAGAGGGGCAAAATTTGGCTACATTTCAAGGAAGCAACCCAAACAACAGTCACAGCAGATATCTCTGCACCAACGGCACCAACAGCAATGATATTGCAGGGGCCTCTTCACTACATATATAAGAACACGCCGCCGTTACTTTCTGTTGTTTTAAGGATGAATACTGTTCATTCTATGGATTGGTTAGAGTATGAAAGTATATTGCCAATTCTAAGGCTGATACTTTAGTATTTATGAAAGTTTTAATACTAGTTTTGTTGTTCCCTGGTAATTTTTTGTCCAAAACCAGTAACCAAATGCACTAATTAGGTTGTGACACACAAACCACCTTGACAGATAAGTCACTTCTGTTTCTTTCATTTATTATCATTAATCATCTTATCCATTACTATTAAATTCCTTTCGTGTCTAAGTTGGTAGAGGTACGAGATCGAAAATAATGAGACCTCAAAAATTACCGGGCTCATTCTTACGATCGAGACCGATACTTAAATATGAGAAAAAGAACCGATAGCTCATTCTTACGATCGAGAATCGATACTTAACTGAAGAGGAAGCATCGATCGTCACTCAAGTTCGATACTTAGTGATCCGAGAAAGAACACATACCAGATATTAGCATATGCTATATTTTGTTAAGTGTTCTGTCTCAAGAAGAGACAGCAGAGGTTCGAAGCGTGGTCACGAACTTGTTTCCCTGCTGCACAAAATAACACGGTATTTTGCCGTATATTCCCCGTAACACGGTATTTTGCCGTATATTTGTAATATTGTGCTGTATTAGCGGCAGCACACTCTAAAGTGGTAACTTGCTCTCCAGCAAGCCAACACGCTTATACTTTTAGATTATTTGATTATTCAACCTTAAACCTTGCACCGGACGTTCTTACGTCCCTTTTGTAGAACTACAAGCCTAAGATCTAACTGATTGCGTCGATTGGTCGATAGTCAGATTAGATCTGATTGGATTCGCATCCAGTCGTAGTGGATATCAGAGAAATATTAGAAACAACAGACCGGCACCTCAACCGGCCTGCAGTTAAAGCTCCTGTTGCTCTTCTTTGCCTTTGGATTGAATCAGCTCAACAGCCAGTTTCAAAAGGAAATTAACAGATTAACAGTCGCAAGCTTGTTGAAGCTTGCAAAAGAAGACGACAAGTAGAAGCACTCGACGCCGACGACAATCCGACAGCAGATCCGAATTCTTGTTACGAAAACAAAACAACGACACAAAGTCAACGAATTTACGTTCTCGATACAAGAAAACTGCGGCGTTGGTCTACAGCAACAAACACAGGAAACGGATTTTCGTTGCCTCTCCGCGTCACCGGCAAACCATATCACATCGAAAGACTGGAGACGATAGCAGCGTTACAGTCATTAGACCCATCCTCTCATGCCGGACATCCCCGTCGCCGCCAGAACGTGAAGCAGGTCGACGGGACGAAGCAGGTCCACGGGATTCCAAACACTCCAACCCGGAAGCGCTGCAACCACATCCCTACTGCCTGCAAACGACATGGACAACCCGCAGGACAGGTTGCATGACGATGAAGAAGAAAGCACACCTATTGAACACCTCTTCCCATCATTTGACCAACCACTAGCCACCTTCTTGCATGATATCTTTGACATACCGAAGGAACGAAATGACACCCTGTGCAAGGCTCTCATCGCTGCAAGGATCAAGATATGGCTAGCCTTCTTGTACATCGAAAACATTGGAGACCTAGTTTTCCTCCAAGGGGGAGTAAGAACCCCAATTTATCGACATGTACAGACGTCCATACAGCAAGTCATTGACTACGGCGAGCATCTCACAGCACAAGGACTAGACTCAGAGGATAGAACCCATTATACCAAAGACGACTTTCGCAGCTACTGTTTTAGTGCTGTCAGAGCCAGGAGAGCATCTGGAACGAGCATTGCAATCACTAGCACCGGCACGCCTCGACGACAACAGGAAAGATCCTCCAAGCCCATCGAACAGCTTTGATATGAATCCTGGACCAAGAAATCAAGGGATGAATCCACCTTTCCCATCCTGCAGAATGATGCACGGTTTGAACGATGGCTTGTAAAATTCAAGGCAAAGCTGGAAACGTCTGACATAGACACTCGCACATTCCTTGACCCAAGCTGGCCTGATATACCACTCGTCGGGTATGAAAAAGCTCTCCATGACAAGCAATGTGCTTTCTTCTGGACCCTTGTCCTACATGCCCTCCAGAGTGATCTCTCCTACTCCTGCGTGCTCAGCCATACCTCCTCAAGAGATGGTAGACAAGCCTTCTTTGACTTTGTGTCATTACACGACAGATCCAAATCCAAAGTATATGACACCTCCATCGTGATGCAACAACTATTGGACATTGATCTGAGGACATGGAAGGATACCAAGGTCAAGTTCATCACCCAGTGGTTTGCCCAGTTGGAACATCTCAACACACTACGCGATCCACAGAGGCCACTTGATTTTGATACTGTCAAAACGCACCTTTGCAAGGCCTGTAGTAGCAGCTTCCAGCTCAGTGAACAGTTCTATAAGGTTGATGATCCTCCTGCAGCACAAGATTTGATTAAGTTTAGGCAGCATGAAGCCGTTGCTATCAGTGAATTGAAAAATACCCTCCTCCTTGAAGCCACCAGACTGGATTCCCAAGCTTCCCTGTCCCAACCTCGCAGTCGGATGTCTGTCAAAGCCAATACTCATGATTTGTCTTCTATGACACAGTCCACATATTCTGCTATCACTGACGACTCGACCTCATATTTACCCCCTATTGATTTTGATGGTGACTACCAGGACTACGCTGTTTACAAGGCTGGCAGAACACCAGACCCTACCACAAGATTACCGTCTGCAGTTTGGAAAACTCTCTCTAAGCAGGGTATGAAACACTGGCTTGGCTTCTCAGCTGACGACAAGAAGCGACTCGTTGCCTGCCTACGGTCTGAGCTCCTTGATGCTGCACTGCCACCGGACCCCAATTCCAGCAAGCCAATCACACGACGAGCTTATGGACACCTTACTGATGAGCAGGTCCCATCACCACCAGGCGGTGAGCCCGTCCTCTCACCTGATGAAGAAAGTGCAGCCAGATCCGCCTTCCATGCATCCCTCGGTGTATACAAGACATCCTCTCACCAAGACAACAGGCCCCTCAAGTCTTCCGTTTCCCCTGCACACCCAGCTCGCTTCCTTGCAGATAATCCTGATATTCTTTACAAGAAAGAAGGCAATGTTTATGTCCCTGCCGGTCTGTCTTCCATGTCTGTGAAATTCCACCATTGGGCACCACCCGAACGCGAACCTCATGTTTCACCCTCACACCCCACTGATACATACCACTCTAGCAAAACTCACGTCTCCTCACCCGGTTATGCTATGGTTGACAGAGGCGCAAATGGATGTATCATAGGACACGATGCATGTCTCATCTCCAAGGATATTCCACCACGGTACGTCAATGTGACTGGCATCAACAATCATCAAATCCAGAACATTCCTATTGCTACATGTGGCGCATACTCTGTTTCCAACAGGGGTCCTGTCATCATCATCTTTCATGAGTGTGCCTACACTGGACAACACCCATCCATTCTGTCTTCTCCTCAGATGGAAGCATGCTTCTCGATTGTAGATGACACCTCTATCAAGACGGGAGGCACCCAAGTCATCACCACCACCGATGGTTATGTCTTTCCACTCAGTATATCCCATGGATTGCCTTATCTTGCCATGCGCAAGTATATCAGTGAAGAATCTGCTCATCTTCCTCATGTTGTCATGACCAGTGATCAACATTGGGACCCCTCTACACTAGATCGCGCATATACCCCCCAGGATGATACCTTCATTCAGAAATACCCACCTCTTGTCACATCCCTTCCATATAAAGACTATGATGAATTTGGCTCCCTCAGGGATATCAACATTGGCATATCTTCTACGGTCACAGCATTCTTGTCCAACCGCGACACTTCACCCATCCAGGCATTGGATGATTCTGATCCCTCTTTTTGGCTCAGCCCAGCTGATTATATTCACCAATCAATCCTCAGTCGGTGCTCTAATCAGACTCCTTCCACCTCTATTACTGCTGCGGCACATGCTCAATCACCCACTGATATAGATTACTTGTCACTGAAGCCCTTCTTTGGATGGATCTCCCTTGACCGTATCAAGGCCACCTTCAACAATTCTACTCAGTATGGCTCAATGTCACTTAGTCCCGATGGTAACATCTTCAAAAGGTTCCAATCACCACAGCCTGCCATGAATGTCCGGCCTTTCAATGATGATGTCCTCTCTGATGTCATCTATTCAGACACCCCTGCTATAAATGGTGGTTCCAAGATTGCTCAAGTTTTCTTTGGTCGAAAATCTCATATCATCCATGTTGAAGAAATGAGGACTACTGCTGATTTTCTCCCTTGTCTCCAAAATTTTGTTCGGCAATGGGGTCGACCACTCAGATTGCTCTGTGATCATGGGTCCTACCAGTCCAGCAAATCGGTTCTTGACTACCTCAAGATGATGTGGATTGGCTTATGGCAAAGTGAACCATACCATCAGCACCAAAATCTTTTTGAACGGCGATACCAGACCTTCAAACGCATTGTCAATAGAATCATGGATCGCACGGGCACTCCACCACACCTCTGGCTTCTTTGTATGCAATATGTTGGACGCCTCATGAATCATTTGTCTGACCCCACTCTCTCTGACAAGCAGCCTTTCTTTATTGCTACTGGTATCATTGGTGACATCAGTCCATACCTTAGTTTCTTCTGGTTCGAGCCCGTCTACTACAAGACTCCCGATACACAGTTTGGCTCTCAGACCACTGAATGCCTTGGCCACTTTGTTGGCATTGCTGAACATGTTGGTAATAGCTTATGTTTCACCATCTGGGATCCCATCACCAATAAGCTCCTTGATCGCTCTGGTGTACGCACTGCTTTAACTCCCGCGCATCGCAACAAGCGTGCTGGCTTGTTCACTGATGATGGCTTTATTGCCTGGCGCAAGGCCAAAGATGCTTCCATCACTCCTAAATCTTCTGGTGATAGCCCTTCCTTTCGACATCCTTCACCTTCACCACCCAGTTCGGTATCAGCATCACCTCCTCTGCGCATCCCAAAGCCATCCTTGCCTACCTTTCTTTATTCCAAGGTTCCTAACACCCGAAGCTATGTACCTTCTCCACTCCCTAACAACTATGGGGAGATTCTTGATGGTCCTCCCACCCCTCACATCTTCAGCAAAACCCCTGCCGGTGTCCCTGTTACTGAAGATGATTTTGGTCCCCCTGAGCTAGCATTTTTTGATGTTAGTGACGCCACACCCCCACCTATCAACCCCGCTACCCCATCTGTTGGCCCATCTACAGTAGTTGTTACTGATGAAGAAGGCAACGCCCAATTTGACGCTGATGGCACACCCATCACCATCCCTGCTATCCCTGTTGCCGACTTGCAAGGTCGCTCTTTTCTTATGGCTCTCCCTGATGGCACACAGAAAAGAATGACAGTTGTTGACATTGAAAACAGTCTTGAGCAAAACAAAGACTTCATCAAGTTCAAATGCAAGCATACAAATGACAAACTTGACGATATCATAGCCTACAATGACGTCATGAATTACATCCACAGGGATGTAACTCAAGAAGATGGAAAACTTTGGTCATTTCGCCGCATACTTGGCCATCAAGGTCCCCTTGACAACAAGCACCCCCAATACAAAGGTTCCAAATACAACCTTTGGATTGAGTGGGAAAACATGGAGCGTACCTATGAACCTCTCTCCAATGTAGCTGCAGACGACCCTGTTACTGTAGCCAAATATGCCAAGGACAACGACATGCTTAATCAACCTGGTTGGAAACATCTAAAACGCATTGTTTCCCTTGCCAGAAGAACCAAGAAGCTAGACAGGCTAAACCACCAAGCCAAACTTCGCTCCTTTCGAACTGCTCCACAGTATCAGTATGGATTCAAGGTACCTCGCAATCATGAAGAAGCCATCCAGTTTGACATAGGCAATGGCAATACCAAATGGCAGGATGCCATAGCGCTGGAAATGTCACAGCTTCAAGAATATGACACCTTTATTGACAAAGGTATCTACAAGGCTAGCAACATACCCATTGGTTTCCAACAGATCAAGGTCCACATGATTTATGCGGTCAAGCATGATGGTCGACACAAAGCCCGGCTAGTTGCAAATGGCAATCTCACTGAAACTCCTGTCCACAGTGTATATGCAGGCGTTGTATCTCTTCGGGGCTTGCGCATGTGCCTATTCCTGGCTGAACTGAATAGCTTAGAAGCATGGGGAACTGACATTGGTAATGCATACCTTGAAGCTGTCACCTGTGAGAAAGTATGCATCAAGGCTGGCGCTGAATTTGGATCACTAGAAGGTCACCTCCTATTGATTTACAAGGCCCTATATGGCCTACGATCATCTGGCAAGTGTTTTGGTGATCTACTTGCTGCCTGCCTCATTGAACTGGGTTTTGAAAGATCTAAGACAGAGCCAGAGATCTTTATCAAGCCTGGCAACAACAAACATGGGGAGCCAGTATATGAGCTCATATGCACATATGTTGACGACCTTTGCTTATGTATGGCCGATCCTGAAACCTTCCTGGTAATCCTACAGTCCGAACCTTATAATTTTAAATTAAAGGGTTCTGGCCCAATGAACTTCCATCTGGGTTGTGGTTTCGAAAGAGTTGAACATGGTGTGCTCTGCATGAACCCCATCAAGTTCATTGAGAAAATGGAGACCTCGTATGTACAAATGTTTGGCTGCAAACCTACTACCAGATTCCATTCACCACTTGCTGAGATTGACCACCCAGAGCTAGACTCAACATCCTTTCTAAGTGATACTGACATCCAAAAGTATCAAAGCATGATTGGATCACTTCAATGGGTCATAGCTATTGGACGTTTTGACGTGCAAACTGCTGTTATGACATTGTCAAGCTTCCGCGTGCAACCTAGGGAAGGCCATCTCAACAGAGCCAAAAGAATCTATGGTTACATTTCTAAGTTCCGACACTTCAAAATCCGTTTCAGAGTGGGCATACCAGATTTTGTACTCACTGAAGGTACCAGCACAGACTGGTCCAATACAGTGTATGGAAAACACTCCGAGGACCTCCCTAGTGATGCTCCTAAACCCCTGGGTAAGGTGGTTGTGTTGTCTCATTTCTATGACGCAAACCTAATGCATGACATCCTAAGTGGCAAGGCTGTTACTGGCATCCTGCATTTTGCAAACAAGACCCCCATCATGTGGTTCTCCAAGAAGCAAGCAACATCTGAAACAGCCACCTTTGGGGCTGAGTTTGTATCTGCTAGAACCTGCATTGAGCAAATTGTTGACATTCGACAGTCATTCAGGTATCTTGGTACTAGAGTACACGACACATCCTACACATGGGGAGACAATGAAAAGATGATCCAAACCTCCACATTCCCATACGCGAGGCTCCACAAGAGGCATCACATTCTATCATATCACTATGTTAGAAGCATGATCGCAAGAGGCTTCATCCTCATGCAACATCTTGCAGGCAAGGATAACTGTGCCGACCTCCTCACCAAGCATTGGGGACACTCAGTAGTGTATCCTTTACTCAAGCCCATCTTCCACTATTGTGGCAACACTGGTGATTTGCTACAGGATGACTGCATCGGACTTTAGCTTATGCTTTCGCGTGGATACATGGGGAGTATTAAATTCCTTTCGTGTCTAAGTTGGTAGAGGTACGAGATCGAAAATAATGAGACCTCAAAAATTACCGGGCTCATTCTTACGATCGAGACCGATACTTAAATATGAGAAAAAGAACCGATAGCTCATTCTTACGATCGAGAATCGATACTTAACTGAAGAGGAAGCATCGATCGTCACTCAAGTTCGATACTTAGTGATCCGAGAAAGAACACATACCAGATATTAGCATATGCTATATTTTGTTAAGTGTTCTGTCTCAAGAAGAGACAGCAGAGGTTCGAAGCGTGGTCACGAACTTGTTTCCCTGCTGCACAAAATAACACGGTATTTTGCCGTATATTCCCCGTAACACGGTATTTTGCCGTATATTTGTAATATTGTGCTGTATTAGCGGCAGCACACTCTAAAGTGGTAACTTGCTCTCCAGCAAGCCAACACGCTTATACTTTTAGATTATTTGATTATTCAACCTTAAACCTTGCACCGGACGTTCTTACGTCCCTTTTGTAGAACTACAAGCCTAAGATCTAACTGATTGCGTCGATTGGTCGATAGTCAGATTAGATCTGATTGGATTCGCATCCAGTCGTAGTGGATATCAGAGAAATATTAGAAACAACAACAGACCGGCACCTCAACCGGCCTGCAGTTAAAGCTCCTGTTGCTCTTCTTTGCCTTTGGATTGAATCAGCTCAACAGCCAGTTTCAAAAGGAAATTAACAATTACACTAACATTATTCATTGTTCAATCACACGAAAAATCTGATTTTGGAACTTTTAATTGCAAATTAGTGTGTATTTTTCTTCCCAATCCAGTCACCAAATGCAATCATTAGGTGGTGATACCCAAATCACGGCAGATAACTCTCTTCTGTTTCTTTCATGATTCATCTCACCCATGACAGGAACAATATTCATTGTTCAATCACACGAAATATTCGATTTTCTATTGTTTAATTGCAAATTACTGTGTATTGATCCTCCAAATCCAGTACACAAATGCACTTATTAGTAGGTAGTGACACAAAAACTATGAAAGATAACTCACTTCTGTTTCTTTCATGATTCATCTCACTCATAACAAGAACAATATTCATTGTTCAATCACACGAAATGTGGTATTTTCTATTTTTTAATTGCAAATTAGTGTGTATTTTTTTTCCCAATCCAGTCACCAAATGCAATCATTAGGTGGTGATACCCAAATCATGACAGATAACTCACTTCTGTTTGTTTCATGCTGATTCATCTCACCCATAACAGGAACAATATTTATTGTTCAATCACACGAATTATGTGATTTTCTATTTTTTAATTGCAAATTACTGTGTATTGATCCTCCAAATCCAGTACACAAATGCACTTATTAGGTGGTGACACACAAACTATGACAGATAACTCACTTCTGTTTCTTTCATGATTCATCTTTCCCATAACAGGAACAACCTTCATGGACTAATCACACAAAATATCTGATTTTCTATTTTCTAATTGCAAATTAGTGTGTATTTTTCCTCCAAATCCATGACCCAAATGCACTAATTAGATGGTGACACACAAACTATGACAGATAACTCACTTCTGTTTCTTTCATGATTCAACTTATCCATAACAGTAACAATATTCATGGACTAATCACGCAAAATATCTGATTTTCTATTTTCTAGTTGCAAATTTGTGTGTATTTTCCCTCCAAATCCATGACCCAAATGCACTCATTAGATGACGACACATAAACTATGACAGATAACTCACTTCTGTTTCTTTCATATTTCATCTAACCCATAACAGGAACAATATTCATGGGCTAATCACACTAAATTTCAGATTTTGTATCTTCTAATAGCAAATAACTGTGCTTTTTCCCTCCAAATCCAGTACCCAAATGCACTCATTACGTGGTGACACACAAACTTTGAAAGATAACTCACTTCTGTTTCTTTCATGATTCATGTCCCCCATAATAGGAACAATATTCGTGGTTGCATCCCATAAAATATTGGATTTTCTATTTTTAAATTGCAAAGTACTGTTTTTTTTCCCTACAAATCCAGTATTAAAGTTCGAGAATCCTCTCTCGACTCTATGCCCATGATGTATAGACAGAGGTGCATGCAGTTACTGTAATAATCGGGGTTAATAATTGGTGGAGTTGTTAGTTGAACGTTTAACACTAACCCTAGGAGTTGACAACGTAACCTTGTAGACGGAGTTTATGTGGGGGGGGGTTTGGGGGGGGGGGAAAATACGTAGAAATATTTAAAAAATCTGTTTTTAACAAGTAGACTTGGTACAAACGCTACGACTAAAAATCGTAAAAAACAGTACCCAAACATTTATTTACGGAAATGAGATGCTTCTTCTAAAAGCAATAGTAATATGTAGTGCCGCGCGTTCATTTTTATGGTAGCGAGCTCTCATTTTTATGATTGCAAGTAACCATAAGATTTAACCTGAATATAGATAAAAATCATACGATTAAAATCTGTCTTAGATCAAGTTGGTCGTCACGTCCGTCGTCGTCAACCTTGCCAGATGAGAGAGTTGGTGAGTAATAATATCGGACTTTTTAGATTTGGTACAATTTGTACATGAATGAGTCGGACTTGATGTACTTACAGCTATCTACTCTCATACGAATCGAATTTATTCAATCGATACAATCAAAAAAGACGCGAACAAAATTCGATCAAAAAAGCCAACAAACTGAGGTGCGAAATACTGTGAGTGTACCGTACGTAATAAAAATACCACAATAAATACCCAGTACAAAAACCATGTACAAGTCTACCACAATAAATACCCAGTACAAAAACTATGTACAAGTCTACAGGTAATGAACATGTGTGTAGGTTGGGGATGGGCAGGATCTGCACTGTCTTCAAACCTGGTGAGTTTTTGGGTTGATGACTGAGTTATATTTTGGTCGGGGATGGGCAGGATTTGCACTGTCTTCAAATCTGGTGAATTTTTGGATTGATGACTGAGTTATATTTTTGTCTTGGATGGGCAGGATTTGCACTGTCTTCAAATCTGGTAAGTTTTTGGGTTGATGATTGAGTTATAGTTTGGTCGGGGACTGGCAAGATTTGCACTGTCTTCAAATCTGGTGAGTTTTTGGTTGATGATTGAGTTATATTTTGATCGGGGATGGGCAGGATTTGCACTGTCTTCAAATCTGGTGAATTTTTGGATTGATGACTGAGTTATATTTTGGTCGTGGATGGGCAGGATTTGCACTGTCTTCAAATCTGGTGAATTTTTGGATTGATGACTGAGTTATATTTTGGTCGGGGATGGGCAGGATTTGCACTGTCTTCAAATCTGGTGAGTTTTTGGATTGATGACTGAGTTATATTTTGGTCGGGGATGGGCAGGATTTGCACTGTCTTCAAATCTGGTGAGTTTTTGGATTGATGACTGAGTTATATTTTGGTCGGGGATGGGCAGGATTTGCACTGTCTTCAAATCTGGTAAGTTTTTGGATTGATGACTGAGTTATATTTTGGTCGGGGATGGGCAGGATTTGCACTGTCTTCAAATCCGGTGAGTTTTTGGATTGATGACTGACTTATATTTTGGTCGGGGATGGGCAAGAATTGCACTGTGTTCATTTCTGGCTAGTTTTTGGGTTGAGGATTGAGTTATATTATTTAAATCTGGTGTGTTTATGGGTTGATGACTGAGTGATATTGTGGCTGTGAACGGGCAGGATTTACTATTGTTAGAAACTATTGGTAACTTTTTCAATCAACACTGATGGTGGTTGTTTTTCCTTCTGGAATTCATCATAGAAATTTTTAATTTCTTTACACATTCCCTTGACTTTGGTATGATCTATCTCATCCCTCAAGTACAATCCATTCAATGTTTTACACCTTGATAAAACAACATATATCCAATGTTGCATCCTATAGTTCCAACTCGAAACCAAAATATTGTCTATGGAACGCCCTTGTAATTTATTTGATTCCTACTCCGTGTCGATAGATTACAGTAGGAAGATTACAGTAATATTGATTAGATTCTAAAATTGTGAGCATTAGGATTAAGTTATATTCGGATCGAACTGCACCTCAGTCGGTCTCTCTTTACAGGTCGTATATGCGTTGAGATGAATCGTATACACAGTTATTTTCTTTGGCGACTAATACGAGTAACTGGTTTAGTCTGTCTGTATGTCCCTAACCGCGTGATTTCTAGAGTCCCCGTGTCTTCGTGGTAGTGAGAGTACTAGTAGAAGATACCTATCCCGCGGATCTCATTTTTTCATCAACCCCATCTCGCCACATACACCTCATTGCTAGCTTAATTAGCCTGGATCCACCCATTAACTTTGTGAGTAAGTCCGCGATATTTGACTCGCCTGGCTCCTTTGCAATCCGGATAATTCCTGCTGCTATGCACTCCCTTGCCTTATGATAAGCAACACTATTATGCTTCTTCTTACAAGGGCTTTCTGGTCGTGTAGTGTTCTTCACGACTGACTCATTGTCACAGTAGATATTGGTAGGTCCTTCTATCGGTATGCCCATCATCCGTAGTTTATATCTTAGCCCCTCTACCATTTCGATTGCTATCCTAAGCGCGACTATTTCTGAGCCAAATGTAGATGTTTCAACAGTTGTTTGCCTCTTGGAGAACCACAAAATAGGTGCTCTGTTAACAAAGATAATGACTCCTGTATGGGATCTCCTGGTAGCCTTGCAACCCGCATGATCCGCATCCACAAAACATGTGGTAATAACTCCCTTTCCTTTTGGTTCAGGCATATCTGGAGGCAATAGCTCTTTGGCCTCTGGATAGAATTCACTCCAGTCGCACGACTGAAAATTTGACTCATCTACCTCAGGCATAGATGCATCGAACACCAACTTAGACTTGCTGTAATTCTTCAAGTATGCAAACAGGTGAAACAACTGGTTGAGATGACCTTCCCTGGCTTGCGCGAGATATCGAGACATAAGTGACACGGGCATAATTATATCCAATCGACCGAGTTCACATATCCACCGGAGTATCCTAACTAAACCTTGATAGTAGTTTTGTTTCTCCGGATCAAGTTCTGGTGACGCGTCTGTCTCAGGCCTATACTCAGAGCTCAATGGTGACCTTGCTGTCTTGGGTAGTACCTTAAATGCGTATCTTCCAGTTAGTAGTTCTTCTTCAACTGATTTGATGGCTTTCGCAGTATACTTAGATGAAGCCATGGACCAGTACGGGTTACCGTCTATGTAGGTCTTCCCTATATCAGCGCCCAAGTAGAAAGAAGGTTCTTCAACTGTTCCATTCTTCAACTTGAACTGCCTTTCTATCGCATCCATCTGGAACTTTGGGTCCATTCCACATACAAGGATATCATCGACATAAGCCACACAGTACTCGTAGTAAGCTGAGCCATCTGGTTTGAATGCAGATCGGAGATGCACGTCTGGATCTGCTTTGCAAGATTCGTAACCAAGTTCCCTTAAGTGACTAGCCAAGTGTGACCGAAAAGATGCCCCAGCAACCGGGAGTCCATATAAAGCCCTTACAATCTTGCAGGGCCTTCCACATAGTTCCGACGCGAACCCTTGGGCCTCTGTAGCTATTGTGAAGTACTTCTCCTTGATGGGTGCTGTTAAGTAGGCGTTCTGTATATCCGCGCTGAGTACATCGAGGTTGTTGAGTGCTGCCACTAGGAAGAACAATCTAACTGAATCCCTACTGGGTACACTGGAATAAGTATATTCCTTGGAGATTTCTGGGACTTTGTGGCCGTCTCCAACTAACCGGGCTTTCCGTGTTAAGTCGATCTTGACGTCAAAGACCATGTGCATGGTTATTTTAGTATGCCCCACTGGTACCTTGTCCTCTTCATTGAATTCAAAGGCAATAGAGCTGTTCCTCATTTCTTTTGCAATAGCCCGAGCCCAATGATCGGTCCCCGTTTCTCTATCAATTGCTTTTGCTTCTGAAATAGACTTAGGGAGCCGGACCCCGTACTTATGGGACTTGGTCCAGTACTTGGTTTTAGCGCCAGATAAGATCCGGTCCTTTCTCCAAAGTACTTTATAAGCCCACCACTTAAACGCTGGCTCATTTATGACGCCTTCTTCACGGGCGTATATTGCTGTTTCAACCGGGAAGCTTTCCTTCATATCGCTTAACTTTGCCCAGGATGTAGTGCCATCCTTCCATCTAACAAGAAACCTCCATCCTTTGGTTGTTGGCTTTGTTCTAGTTTGTCCGGACTTTGTTGTATAAGTAGCCTGTTTGATAGTTAAGGCCTCCGAATCCCTTTCGGAATCGATAATCTCATCCATCAGGCAATACATGCGCCCTTCATCATCAACAGAAGAATATATACTCTCTGAAAGTGTATTGGCTGTATAGATTTCGATAGATCCATCCGGCATGGCGACCTCGTTAGACCTCGTGTCTAAGAGTGGATTGTTGTTCTTTTCACCAATCAGCACACCATCCTTATCCCTGCAACGATTCTTAACTAACCCCCGGATATGTTGGTCCCCTATCTGGAGTAACACTTCAGTTCCAAGATACTCATCAAGGTCTTTATCAGATAGGTCGTCAACATCCGGGGAAGAAGCCTCAGCTTCTGCCATGAGCACTTCATCTTCCCCTTCATATTTGCCATCAAATAGGCCCAGAGGTGGTTCGCCAAGTTCGTTTTCAAGATAAGTATCGGAAGGTTTAACCTCGTCACCTATTTTTGCGTTGATCTCTTTGTTGTGTGCTTCCAACTGTGATAGAATATCTGGATGTCTCCATTCTTCCTCAGATATAGCCCGGGTGCTGTTTGTTATGTGAACCTTTCCAGACTTAAATAAGACATAGTGACAATCTCCACCACCAAAAGTGTCTCCACATGGGCCCAGCCACCGGCCAAGCCTATTTGTTTTCCCATTTAAGTCATACCACCAAATAAAATCATACCAGTCGTGGATCATATACAGGGTGATATCTGGGGTATACCCATGCACCAGTTCGAAGTTAGTCCTCCCCATTGAGGAAGGATCACTTGATGCCATGAGGTTCATCCGGCCGGCCGCTAACATTCCACAGAAGGCCCAACACCTCCTGGGACTGCCCTTCTTAGAAGTCATCCAACGGATCGACCTTCTTAGGTCCCCGGCACTGTGTTCGGCTGTATTCTGCCAAGAGCAGTGAGGCTGTATGTATGTTTGTCGAATGCGATACTCCGACCGGAGCTTATTCCAACCGGTGTTGTGTGTCTCATGACTCCCCTGGGCCTTTGCCCCATCTGTAACAAGGTGTTCTGGGATTCCCACTTCATTTATAAAGCAAGATAAGCCATCATGACATCGGACCTCTCCCCTGACAGGATAGAAGGCCACATAGCCCTTTCCATTTGCAAAGATCCGGGCTGCTGTATCATTTCGAATGATACTGGGAACCTTGAACTTCATAGTGTCAGCATACCATCGGCCCTTGAGCATCCTCCTATTCCTCCACTTCTGTGTCTTCAGTCTCTTTGTAATAGGCTGGGACAGTTGTCGAATGTCATCTTGGGTAGTGACTTCAATAGTAGCCTTGGCCCGCTTCTCACTGATATTCCACATCTTAGCAATGGCCTTGGCATCATACCTGTCAACCTTGTCGGGTATCCTTATTGGAGGTCCCCATTGTCCCCGTCGTATGAAAGACTTCTTGTCAAGGGACATTTCTTGGTCTAGGACATCTTGTTGCCGCCTTAGTAGCTTCCTCTCCTTGGTTCGTGCCTTGGCTTCCTGTTGAATGGCAAGCTCAGCTTCAGATAATGAAGTCTTGGTGGAAACATCAGAAATCATAGAATTTGCTGAATTGCGTAGATTTTCTTGGTCCTCCCCGTTGGTTCCAGCAAGGACTGAAATGAATCGTGTGGAGACATCCGTTGGGGTATATCCGGTGCGTTGGGAAGGAACTCTATTAGTACAGACAGAAGCCAAATGAAGCAGCCGGTTTGTGTCGTACCCTGTGCCGAGTGGTTCTGGATGAATCGTGGATGAATATTTGACTGGAGTCCCACAAGCCGGCAGGCATCCTGAAAGAGTAGCAACAACCCGCGAGAAAGAGGCATTGGTGGCTTCTTCCTCCTCTGCAAAGTGGGAGGAATAGGGGTCCCAGGTGTGGGTATCTGTAGCCAGTATGTGTTCACAGTTCGCCAGTTCCTTCTTTGTAGGCTTCCGGGAATCAAAATAGGATATGACTCCTTCAACGTGGAGAGGGATGAAGAGTTCAGTGTCATCCGATTGAAATGTGATCCCGTGTGTAGAATTGTAGTCGTATCGCCTTGGGGTATCCTCAACCTTGTTGAAGTTGCAGTCCCGGACTTGATTGGGACATACCAAGCTGTGTTGCAACTTGGTGCCAAAAAACAAAGCCTGCCCAAAGACCAAGATGTAAGTAATCCCATCGGTTGGGTCAGTCCAAGCTGTGGCGCAACGGGCAATAGGGACATTCTTAAGCGGTGAGTATGTATCTGAGAATGGTGCAACATCCACATATGTCAAGATAGAATCCAATGAATCCAGTAATACCATATTTGATCCCGCGGCTGTTGTATCAGCATGGCTGTCCAACTCGCATCGACCGTTACCTTGAGACGGTGTGCCAAAACTCTTGATATGGACTATCGGCCGGCCTACCCGGGATACAATTGACAGGCCCCGGCCGGCAAATCAGCCTTGGTTCTTTTTCTTGTGAGTATGACTACCGAACTGATCGCCAGCCGACCCTTTTGCTGTGTTGTCCCCTTTGGCTTCGACAAGAGAAACTTGTGCGGACTTTGAATTGGAGTTAAGAGCTGGGCGTAGAGACCGGACTTGGTTCTTCTGGGCAGCAGACATAGTGACCCAGATTTCCTTTGGGTAGATCTTTCCCTCCAGAGGTCCGTCGTAGGTCCCTGAAGTTTTCTGTTTCTTGTTGCCGTGTCTCTTGTTGGAGGAGGAGTTGCTATCGTTGTTGCGTTTGTTGCCGCCTTTTCCCTTGAAGGAGGAGATATTTCTGCGATTGCCTTTGCGGCTGGTTTGTAACTTCTTGATACCAAGCGTTTGAGTGAAGTGGGCGGAAGCCTTGTCAAAACTGTCATACATGCCGCCTGCTTCATTTAGGACCAATTGCACCGCCATCTCGAGTCTTGGATCCGAGATAGAGTGACAGAAGTCAGTAACAAACTGATCTTCTGGTGGGAAGGTCTTATGCCGCAATAGGAACTCCTTTGCATCGTACCAACGCCTCTTGTGCTTGTCAAAACTGTAGTTCTTGGTGTCCCTGGAGTAGGTGGAACTCTGTAGGAAGGCCCTCTTTTCTTCTATGAGAAGTCTTACGTTCGTTGATTCATATGCCTGAGAATAGAGGGTGAAATATGCCTTCCTCCCATCCCCGTCCGATCCAAGTCCTTGGATGTAGGACCAACCGGGACCCGCTCCCACCAATTTGAAGAGGATTCCCCATAGTGTATTGTTGTCTTTTGTCCAGTGGGATCCTGAGTGAACGGTGCAACGTATAGAATATTTGTTCCAGTTGGCATACGTATCTGTTGGAGCAGACCCAACGGCCCCCCCCCTCTCAGCATCACCGACCATCGAGTCCTTCCGAATTGTGTATAGTAGAGATGTTTTGGTGACACCCCTTTTGTGTCTAAGATACTCCCTAAATCGTTCATCGAATTCCTTGAATTTCGACATTGCAGTGAGTGGTTCTGGGAGAGTCAGGTCCCCGGCCGCCGTGTTGCTGTCATCCTCCTTGAGAGACTTGAGGCGCTCCCGGGTCTTGGATTCTGCATCCGGATCAGCTACCCAGTCAACTGGGGTAGCTGTGGCTCCAATGAGGGGCTGAAAATCGATCCACGCCACAAACAACTTGAGTCGATCCCCGAAAACCCTCCCCACATACACTTGTTTTGGGTCCGGGCAGTAGTTGTGTTTGGTCTTGTTGACGCCATTCACCAGGGATTTGATAGCAGATTCATCCATGTCCCGCAGGGAGTCGGTACTGCTGTGGCCGGTCCGGAAGAGCTCATCCGCCGTGATCCGGTTCAGCCCGAAGGATTCCAAGATTTCTCTGAAGACTACCTCTGTTGGGGTTAGAGTCCTTTCCCCTGCGTACCCAGGGATTCCCTCAAGTTGATTAGCGCGTTCGATTGCGTCTTGAACCTCCTGTGTGAGCGACGGGGCCCGGTTGGTATCCATCATGGTCCTAATGAATTCCATTTGCGCTGCTGTAAAGCCAAGATTGGCAGGAATGGCTGGTCCATTGTTAGCAGGTTCACCAGCTACTGCGTTAGCTGCTGCAGCCGCTGGATTAGCGGCCGCATTGTCGTTGCGTTGGTTCTGTCGGGCTGTTCTTCCTCTCACCATGGTTGGTATTTGGTCCGGAATAGCTGTTTACTTGATCTGTAAGTGATATATGAGTGATTTTCTGAGAGAATTCTGTGTTTCCAAAGCAATCACTTCCCTCGCGATATCACTAATTGAAAAGAA
Organism: Pseudo-nitzschia multiseries; assembly: GCA_037355745.1. Lineage (NCBI taxonomy): Eukaryota > Bacillariophyta > Bacillariophyceae > Bacillariales > Bacillariaceae > Pseudo-nitzschia > Pseudo-nitzschia multiseries. The sequence continues at coordinate 205,274 of CM074791.1, forward strand.
TTCACCGTGTAACGCGTACTGTACGAAAAGTCATAAGGGCAAATAACCTTATTCGTAAGGTTATTTAACTTGAGTGAATAATCGTCGGCGTTTCCATGTGGTTTGTCTCTTTACCAAATTTCCCCATCAGCTCACTCTTCGAAGAATTAACAACTCTAAAACACTATCATGCCCTAAAATCTATGTACAAACTAGTACTAATTCTACGTAATAAGGTACAAGCAATGCGATATTCCAATGAGAATATCACGGTGAATTATACGGTTAAAAGACCGATCGAAGATGGTTTTGCGTGTGTTTCGCGTCTTATTTATGTGTGCTTTGTATGCTAAGAATTACACGGTAATATGCCGTATAACCGACACGATGGTTTGACGATACGATGAGTAATTAACCTGTCGTCCGCTAAGGCCGAATGAACTGTAACAATGATTACTCTTGCTCACTAAATCAATCGATCGTAAGACCGATTGCATTTGCGTTTGTTTGTTACGACACACTTTTTCTATAATAGTGGATATTTCTCCCTGTAGAATTTGCAAACGTTTCTATTCCGAATGAAAATCACCCCGTTGCCCCTTACTTAAGCAAACTGTTCGGGTTCCGATTTCGAATCATGGCCGTTGAGTTTATTCGTGCGGGAATATATTGACCGTTAGATCCGGCCCGCTGCATGTTCCCGTGGGATTCTGGGGCCGTTGAATTGTTTTCACAGGGATTGGGACCGTTGGTTTGTTTTCCCGTTATTTTACGGTTACAAGTCCATCGGGTCCCCCTATTCAGCGGGAGTTGAAATTATTGTAGAATAATTCAACTGCCATCTCCGTGTAGTTCGTAGGCTCAGAACAGCTTAGTGCACACGTCTGTACGCTGTCCCACCTCATGTGAGTATCATATTGACTTGTATAGAGGAATCGATCCCTCCTAACTGTACTCGCACCTACTGCTATCTGTGAGCTTTAAGCTCCTAACTGTTGGTGTTACTGTTGTTGTTGTTGTTGGTGGTGGTGGTGGGGTCTTCTTACTCGCCTTTATCGTGTCATTTCGAGACCCCATGTGGGTCTCTTCCATTGTTTGAATTGGGACACGTTTACGTTTGAATGTAGAGACTGCGGTTGTTCTGGCCCCCCCGGAGTTCGATGTGTTGTATCGATGGCATTTGCTTGTTCCCCTATGGCCATTATGTCGTTTGAGGGAAGCAAGAGGTATTAGCTCATGCCCGGCTGCACTAGTGCCATTACCCATCTAAGTGCTCAAACATGGACATAGCCTTCAGGGGTCTTTGATTAGCCGGTGATCAGTCGGTAATCTTTCTCGCTTCGTCCATTGTCGTGTGGACACTCCTTATGTGGTTAGAGTCTGGGTCTGATAAACTTTGATTCCTACTCCGTGTCGATAGATTACAGTAGGAAGATTGCAGTAATATTGATTAGATTCTAAAATTGTGAGCATTAGGATTAAGTTATATTCGGATCGAACTGCACCTCAGTCGGTCTCTCTTTACAGGTCGTATATGCGTTGAGATGAATCGTATAAACAGTTATTTTCTTTGGCGACTAATACAAGTAACTGGTTTAGTCTGTCTGTATGTCCCTAACCGCGTGATTTCTAGATTTATGCACAGTTCTAGCATGGGAAATGTTGAGAGGGAATTGTTTGAGTTTGACGCTCAAATTCTGTCTTGATGATTTGTGACTGATGTGCTCACTAAACAGAGAAGGATACTTGCACAAGGCATAAATATCTTTTTCGGGCAATTTGAGGTTGTATATAGGTTGTTCTTCTGGAGTATTGGTATCTGTTAGAATAACTTGTATAGATTCAATTTTATCAGCATCAATGCAATTGACATAATAGCCATTGATCACAACACTCTCAAGGGCTTCAAACCTGTTCATCTCTTGTTTCAAAATCAAACCTTTAAATTCACACATTGAACGGTTAGCTATAGATTCTTCAACAGATATATTGCTTGTTATCATGATGGGACAACCAATATATAGCTTTAGAAATGGATCAACATGTGTACTTCCTCTTCTTTCTGTAACATCTGCATCAGAGCAACAACTGTAAAATATATCTCCTTTATCTGGAAAGGCCTTGTAATCTTTTCTGCTTTTGGCATATTTGTATTCAACATTGGATGCTCGTATGCATATGGTGTGCGAGGGAATAGGGTCTTGAATGTTCTTGGAATGGGTTTGTTGTAAATGAAGGGCAAAAATTGCATCATTGATTGCACACCTGTCTTTGTTTCTTGCTACCGCATAAGATATTGCCATTGGTAAAGAATCACTCTCAATCACTTTCCTTGAGTTGATAAGCTTAGCATCTTCTTCACTAAGCCCAATTTTAAAAATTCTTTCTAACATTTTTCCATATGATGCATCTTCCTGAAACCTGTGGTTTGTTTTTAATTCCAGCATCACATTGACAGCATCCCTGAACATTGTTGTATATTGCTCATCATATATTTTGGTTCCATTTATGGGAGGTAGCTGATTGAAATCTCCAGCAAAGAGTACATTGATACCACCGTACAATGTATTTGTTCTTGGAGCATCTTTCAATTCATTTAATGTTTTATGCAGCCTGTTTAACAATGAATAATTTGCAAAGGATATTTCATCAATAATGATCATTTCTGTGTCAACCCAATCTTCTTTGAATTCGCTTAATTTTTCAAGGGATGAATCGTTCTCTTTCACTGGAATGTGGCAAGCACTATGAAGAGTGCTACCATGAATTGACACTGCTGCACATCCAGTTAAAGCTGTAACAACAATTGTTTGCCTTGTAAACTTGATGTTCAAATTTTCACAGAATTCCTTGCAATAAGACAGAATTGCTCTGATCACGCGACTTTTCCCTGTACCACCTGCACCTGATAGAAATGCTATGAATTGTTGTCTATGTTCATGCATTTCTTGCAACATCTGAACTGTTGTACTGAAGTTGATCTTGTCACGCCTTGAAATAGATGAGTCAAAATCATCGTTCTCTTCCTCCTCACCAAATTCATTGAATGGTGCAAGTCTTCCCAATTCACCAGATAATCTTCTCCTTGTGTTTCTTGTTTTTTGCATTCCATTTTTCTTTTGTTTTTCATAAACTCTCAGTACAAATCCAGAGACAATGTATACAAATGCTATCATTTGATGTTTGTCACCATTGAATATCTCTTTACCATATGCAATCATGTTTTCACAAGTACCCGTGGCAGATAAGTTTGTGATCTCTTCATTTGTAACAACAGTATGGTGTGTTACCATCACTTTAATCATGTTTGTGATGTCAAGCTCATGCCAATCCCTGCCCATATCTGTATCTTCACCATCTTCCATTAATGATACTCTAGAAGCTGAACAAAATATTGTTTTTGTTTGGTCAATATTTGGTGCCTTAATCAAATTGTGTCCACAATGATTGCTTCCTGCCTTAGTATTATTTTCCTTCTGAATCCGATTCGTTGAGAGTCTGATTCAAGGACTTTTGACAAACAGCAACGCTGTGTTAGTGTGTTAGTAGACAAACGATTGTACTCTACGCGTGACAATTGTGTTTGGATACTTTCGGCAACGGATAATCGGACTACAGGCAAGACTAGGGAAACGCCAGATCTCCTCTTGCTGTGACTTATTCAGATTGCAGCAAGACAGACCTTAGTATGTAGATTACAAGTAGTTGGTAGCAACTAGTGTGAATTTTGGGATATAAATCAGTTGAATGTTAAAAGTATGAGATAAAGTGAAACCTTGCCGAAATGCAAGATATCTCTTTTATTGAGATGAATACGTTGCAACTGCTGTTGCGTAGTGCTGAGATTACTCGCTGATTATTTCCGTGCATGTATTAGTCGTTGACCATATATATTTGTATGCATGTATATGTATTGTGTGAGAATCACATGCCAACGGTTTTCTTCTCTTGTTCCGTTAGGAAGACTCCATGAAATGTTTATCATTAAGGTCAGGAATTGCTCCCGTAGCTCGTGTGATATTTTATGAAATCAGAGTTTGCTCACCGAAGAACAATGGCAATATCGTAAGACAGGGATTGCTCACCGTTTATGCGCGATGGGAATCGATGCGCCGTGGGAATCGATATGCCGTGGGAATCGATTACTTAGATGGATACGGGACTCATTGATTCATGCGCATAGGAAATCTACCCTTTGGTAACTTTGGTACTTCTGGTCACGAAAGGAATTTAATACTCCCCATGTCTCCTTGTGAAGGGTCATCACGCTCTACATGATGCTTCCATCATCTTGGAGAAGGTCGCCAGTATTACCACAGAAGTGGAATATGGGCCTGAGCAGTGGATACACAACTGAGTGACTCCAATGCTTGGTGAGAATGTCTGCACAGTTATCCTTACCTGGGACGTGCATCATTAAAATGAATCCTTTCGCTATCATGCTTCGTACGTAGTGAAACGATAGAATGTTATGACGCTTATGCAACCTTGCGTAAGGAAATGTCGACGTTTGGATCATCTTTTCGTTGTCACCCCAGGAGTATGAGATATCATGGACTCGTGTTCCAAGGTATCGGAATGAGTGGCGTAGATCGACAATCTGTTCGATGCAAGTTCTTCCTGCAACAAATTCAGCTCCAAAAGTGGCTGTTTCCGTAGTAGACTGCTTCTTCGAGAACCACATCATGGGAGTCTTGTTCGCGAAATGAAGAATGCCGGTAACTGCCTTGCCACTGAGAATATCATGCATGAGGTTGGCATCATAGAAGTGTGTTAACACTACTGTCTTTCCAAGCGGTGCAGGAGCGTCGTCGGGTAGCTCTTCAGAATGCTCCCCATAGACGGTGTTGGACCAGTCGATGGTGTTGGGTTTAGTCAATATAAAATCGGGCGGTTCCACGCGAAATCTGATTTTAAAATGTCTAAACTTGGAGATATAGCCATAGATACGTTTAGCACGTTCGAGATGCCCATCTCGTGGCTGAGCTCTGAAACTTGAGAGCGTCATCACGGCTGTTTGTACATCGAAACGGCCAATAGCGATGATCCATTGTAGTGAACCGATCATACTTTGATATTTCTGTATACCGGTTTCTTCAAGAAAGGCTGAAAGGTCCAACTCAGGATGATCGTTCTCCGCGATGGGTGATCAGAACCTAGTGCTAGGTTTGCATCCGAACATTTGTTCGTAAGATGCTTCCATCTTTTCGATGAACTTTATGGGATTCATGCACAGAACACCATGTTCGTCGCGCTCAAATCCACATCCTAAATGAAAGTTCATAGGTCCGGATCCCTTCAATTTGAAGTTATATGGTGACGATTGCAATATCTTCAAGAAGGAATTGGGATCTGCCATGCAGAGGCATAGGTCATCGACATATGTGCATATGAGCTCATATACACGTTCACCATGCTTGTTCGTTCCGGGTTTGAGGAATATTTCCGGTTCTGCGCGGGATCTTTCGAAGCCGAGTTCGATGAGACAAGCCGCGAGTAAGTCTCCAAAGCACTTGCCTGAAGACCTGAGACCATATAGGGCTTTGTAAATGACCAACAGGTGACCCTCCAGCGATCCGAATTCGGAACCTGCCTTGATGCATACTTTCTCGCAGGTGACTGCTTCTAAGTAGGCGTTACCTATGTCGGTGCCCCATGCTTCTAGATCGTTGAGTTCAGCTAGGAATAGGCACATACGTAGACCGCGAAGAGATACGACGCCTGCGTAAACACTGTGGATAGGGGCCTCAGTGAGATTACCGTTAGCAACGAGGCGAGCCTTGTGTCTTCCGTTGTGTTTGACAGCGTATATCATGTGTACCTTGATCTGCTGGAATCCCGCGGGAATGGAGCTTGTCTTGTATACGCCTTTATCAATGAATGTATTGTATTCATTGAGTTGTGCCATCTCCAGAGTGGTGGCATCTTCCCATTTGGTGTTTCCGTTGGCTTGATCAAATCGGAGGGCTTCTTCGTGGCTACGAGAAACTTTGAATCCATATTGATACTGCGGAGTGGTACGGAAGGAACGTAGTTTGGCTTGGTGCATGAGTCGATCAAGTTTCTTGGTTCGTCGGGCTAGGTTGGTGATTCTCCTGAGACGTTTCCAACCCGGGAGATCAAGCAAGTTGTTGTCTTTCCCATATTTTGCAACGGTGACCGGGTCGTCGGCTGCAATGTTGGCCAGAGGTTCATATGTGCGTTCCATATTCTCCCATTCAATCCAGAGGTTATACTTGGAACCTTTGTATTGAGGATGCTTGTTATCCAGTGGACCTTGGTGTCCTAGGATGCGGCGAAACGACCAGAGTTTGCCGTCTTCTTGTGTTGAATCACGATGTATGTAATTCATGACGTCATTGTATGCAATGATATCATCGAGTTCGTCATCGGAGTGTTTGCACTTGAACTTGATGAAGTCCCTATTGCGTTCAAGACTGTCTTCAACATCGACAATGGTGAGACGTTTCCGGGTGCCATCGAGATTGTTTACAAGGAAGGAACGTCCTTGTAGATCGGCAATCGGGATCGTAGGAATGGTAATAGGTTTACCGTCATCGTCAAATTGTGCGTTACCTTCTTCGTCGGTAACAACTACCTGTGATGGGTCTACGGAAGGAGTAGCGGGGTTTAGTGTGGAGTTGCGACGTCACTGACATCAAAGTATGCTAATTCCGGTGGGTCAAAATCATCTTCAGTAAGGAGAACGCCATCGGATGTCTTGCTGAAGATGTGTGTCGTAGGAGGACCATCAAGACTCTCCCCATAGTTGTTAGGGAGTGGAGAATGTGACCAGCTTGGGCTGTCATCGACCTTCTTATAAAGAAAGCTCGGTAACGAGGGGTGGGCGGGTGGTTGAAGAATTGGTTGAGTGCCAGATGCGTGGGGCGTGGTATCTGTTCGTTTGTTGGGTGCAGATGGAACGGTGTCATCGGCGGTGTCACAATCAGCGGGTGAAACGCTAGGGGGAACTGAGCTGTTTGGTTTTGTAGACTCGTCAATGAGTTTATTCTGATTGGTATGCTCCCCATGTTTGAAAGCTGGAGCTTCTCCAGTGGCGTATATACGGGGTAAGGAATCCTTTGCATTACGCCATTTGATGAAACCATCATCAGTAAATAGGCCCGCGCGTTTGTTACGTGACTCAGGTGTAAGAGCAGATCGAACACCGGACCGGTCTAGTAACTTGTTGGTAACTGGATCCCAGATTCGAAAGCAGAGTCCATTGCCAACATGTTCGGCGATGCCGACAAAATGACCTAGGCGTTCGGTAGATTTGGTACCGAAAGGAGAGTCATTGGTCTTGAAATACACAGGTTCAAACCAGAAGAAACTGGTGTATGCGCTGATGTCGCCAAGTGTACCGGTGGCAATGAAGATCGGTTGTTTATCGGACAGCGTAGGGTCAGAAACAACATTGAGGAGACCCGCGACGTATGTCATGCACAGTAACCACATGTGTGGTGGTGTGCCGGTGCGATCCATGACGCGATTGACAATGCGTTTGAACGTTTGGTATCGTCGTTCGAATTGATTCTGGTGTTGGTGATACGGTTCACTTTGCCAGAGTCCAATCCATAACATTTTGAGGTAATCGATGACCTTCTTACTGGATTGATAGTTACCGTGGTCGCAAAGGAGGCGGATGGGCCTGCCCCATTTTTGAACAAAGTTCTGGAAGCAGGATAGGAAATCGCCGGTGGTACGCATTTCCTCAACGTGTATAATATGTGATTTGCGGCCAAAGAAGATCTGAGCAATCTTGGAGCCACCATTAATTGCTGGGACATCCGAATAGACAGCATCGGACATAACATCGTCATTGAAGGGGCGAACGTTCATGGCTGGTTGAGGGGAATGAAACCGTTTGAAAATGTTTCCATCAGGGCTAACCGCTAACGAACCGTATTGGGTTGAGTTTTCAAACGTGGCTTTGATGCGATCGGTGGAAACCCAACAAAAGAAAGGTTTCAGGGATAGGTAGTCATGTTCGTTGGGGTATCTTTCGCGGGGCGTAGCTGCAATGCGCGTAGTGTCACTGGCTGTACAATCTGTCGGAAACGCAGTGACTGTTCCAGAGACTGCGGTTGGCGTGCAGCATGCGAGACGTTCTTGATGAGCGTAGTCAGTGGAAGTAAGCCAAAAGGAGCGATTGTTGTTCTTATGATCATCAATTGGAAGAAAGGGAGATCGGGTGGAATGGCTGGAATACGAGCTGAGGGATGTGACCGTGGAGGACCCGGGAGAAACAGATATATCGAATCCTTCAAGGCAGCGTGGGTTCCCATATTCGTCGTAATCGGCATAAGGGAGTTGCTGTGGTTGGGGAGGATATTTCTGGAGAAATTGTTCATCCTTTGCACTGATCGTGGTATCGAGAACAGATGGGTCCCAATGCTTATCGGATGTCATGATGACATGTGGTAGCGTGTCAAATTCAACAGTCGTATACTTTCGCATCGCAAGGTATGGTAAGCCGTGTCGTATGCTAAGAGGCAGTGCATAGCCATCGGAGGTGGTGATGACCTGTCCTCCGCCTGCTTTGATGGACGTGTCGTCTACAGTGGAAAAATATGCTTCCATCTGGCCGGATGACAATATCGAAGGATGTCATCCTGTATAGGCACATTCATTGAAAATAAGAATGACTGGGCCTCTGTTCGACATGGAATATGCTCCGCATGTAGCAATGGGAATGTTTTGTACCTGATGATTGTTAATGCCGGTGACGTTAACATATCGTGGTGGAATATCCTTGGAGATGAGACACGCATCATTACCGATGATGCAGCCATTTGCGCCGCGATCGACCATGGCAAAACCAGGGCTAGTAACCGTAGTTTTGTGTATACGGTATGTGTATGATGTTACGGGCCCATCATTAGGAAAGGTGAGATCATCCTCGGGAGTATACCACTGGTGAAAATTGGCGGAATACGATGGTGTTCCGACAGGTATTTGGGTGTCACCGTCCTTTTTGTACATCCTTGGTGGAAGTATCGTCTTCTCGAAAAGATAACGAGTGTTCATGTTGGTATGCCTTTCGGGTAATGGGTTTGACACTGTTGGGGTCAGGTTGGTTAGTGTTAAGTAAGTCGTGTCGCAATGAGGCAACCACGATTTTCTTGCCTTCCGGAGAAAAACTGAGCCAACTCTTCATGTCCTGACGTGACAAGGCCTTCCATATGTTTGTAGGCAACCTTGTGGTAGGGTCAGGGGTACGTCCAGCCTTGAACACAGCATAATCTTGATAGTCTCCGTCAAATTTGATGGGGAGAGCATAGTCCTCATGGTTTTGGATCGAGTCAGAAGACAAATCATGAACGTGTGCACGTACGGTCGACCGAGGAGCAGACATCGCGGACTGGGAATCAAGTCGAGTTGCTTCAAGTAAAAGCTTGATTTTAAGATCGTGGATAGCAGCGGCTTTGGCAACTGCATCCGTTACGGTGCTATTCGTCCCACCTGGATCCTTGACTTTGGCAAACTGTTCGCTTAGCTGGAAGCTGGAATAGCATGCCTGACACAATGCTGATTTTACAGTGTGGTACTCGAGGGGCTTGTTGGGAGGACGGAGCTTGTTGAGGTGATTCAATTCATCGAACCAATGTGTGATGAATTTCACTTTGGATTCCTTCCAATTGTTGAGGTTCAACTTGAGCAACGCTTGTAGCTGTGTCGAGTTGTCGTATACCTTTGCCTTTGATTGGCTATGAAGGTTTACGAAGTCAAAGTAAGCCTTGCGTCCATCACGAGTGGTAGAATGACTGTGTACACATGATGCAGAAAGGTCACTCTTGAAGACTTCCAACATTAGCACCCAGAAGAAGGCACATTGTTTGACGTAGAGATCACGGGTGTAACCCACAAGCGTGGCTGGAGGCCAAGTTTCATCGAGGAATGTCTCTGTATCGATGTCGTATGCCTCGAGTTTAGCTTTGAAACCAACGAGCCAGTGTTCGAATCTCGAGTCATTCGTGAGGGGTGTAAAGGACTTTTCATCTCGTGCTTTTCGGCACCATGATTCGTACTTTACCTGCTGAGGGGACTTTTTGTTACTTCCCGCCGGAGGAGGTGGTGGGTTCAGAACAGATTCGTTACGTAAGCGTTGGGCACGCTCTCCGCGGAATGACTGGAATTCCCTGTATGTATATGACTTTACATCTTTCCAGTTCCTCTCGTCTTCTTCTAGAGCGACATCGGCTTCTTGTAGGTCGATAGCGAAATCCGCAAGTGCTTCTATGCTCCTTTGGATGGATCGAGGGATATGCGTTGCCAATCCTTGCTCCATATAGGTAAGTTCGCGTGCAAAATCCTGTTCGATAAGTGCGTCGAGGAACGACTTCCACTCGCATAATCCGCCTTCTTTGAGAGCTAGGCACAACTTGCTAGTAATCTCACTTGTTACGTTGAGTAATGATATGAGTATCTTTCTCATATCAGCATCGAAGCTGGGAAAGCGTTCGATAGTGGTGACTTCGGCGTCATTCTTCTCTTCGCCTCCGAGTGCATTGACGGGCATTACCGGTATGTTCGGCATCTGTGGTGGTTCGGAGCCTTGGAAAGAATTGCGTGGTAACTGAGAATGAGAACTGCTTCTTGTGCGATGTGCGACGTGCATATGCCAGCGTAGGGATTATGTTCAATTCCGTTCCTGTTCTTTCTTGTGTGCAAGCCTTCTTAGAGCTTGCGACTGTTAATCTATTATTTTCCTTCTGAATCCAATTCGTTGAGAGTCTGATTCAAGGGCTTCTGACAAACAGCAACGCTGTGTTAGTGTGTTAGTAGACAAACGATTGTACTCTACGCGTGACAATTGTGTTTGGATACTTTCGGCAACGGATAATCGGACTACAGGCGAGACTAGGGAAACGCCAGGTCTCCTCTTGCTGTGACTTATTCAGACTGCAGCGAGACAGACCTTAGTATGTAGATTACAAGTAGTTGGTAGCAACTAGTGTGAATTTTGGGATATAAATCAGTTGAATGTTAAAAGTATGAGATAAAGTGAAACCTTGCCGAAATGCAAGATATCTCTTTTATTGAGATGAATACGTTGCAACTGCTGTTGCGTAGTGCTGAGATTACTCGCTGATTATTTCCGTGCATGTATTAGTCGTTGACCATATATATTTGTATGCATGTATATGTATTGTGTGAGAATCACATGCCAACGGTTTTCTTCTCTTGTTCCGTTAGGAAGACTCCATGAAATGTTTATCATTAAGGTCAGGAATTGCTCCCGTAGCTCGTGTGATATTTTATGAAATCAGAGTTTGCTCACCGAAGAACAATGACAATATCGTAAGACAGGGATTGCTCACCGTTTATGCGCGATGGGAATCGATGCGCCGTGGGAATCGATATGCCGTGGGAATCGATTACTTAGATGGATACGGGACTCATTAATTCATGCGCATAGGAAATCTACCCTTTGGTAACTTTGGTACTTCTGGTCACGAAAGGAATTTAATACTTAGTAATGATTGATGTGTTGAAGGAAAATAGATTATGACTCGTTCTAAAACAGTTGTCATCATCCCATCCTAAAACTGTGTTCCCAAAAAGATCCAATTCATCCAAGATGTTCATATTATTTCTGCTGTTGTCTTCTGCATTTGATTCATCATGTGTCCACCTAGTATCTGGTGGTAAGGTCACTCTCTCTAGTGCATCTTTTGCATGTCCACCCATCAAGCTGTTATGTGTCCTTTGAATATTCTTCAAAATATTCTGATGCTCTTGTTTTAGCAAACCATTTGCTAAAAAAGATTGAAAATAGGGAAGATATTTGGAATTCAATTGGAGGTCAGAAAGCTTTCTGAATGGTGAAAATAACACACTTGCTCTTTTAGCATAATCTTCCATTGCTAAAGCAATTTCCTGGTGTTCTTCATTTTCATGCTGTGGAAGAAATTCCTAATTTGTTTGTTCCTAAAGTTTGACGTCGATTTCAAATCATAGTGACAGATACCTGGAAGTTTAGGTTTTTTGTATTCATCACAAAATGAATGGTTTTTGGAGGGATGGTTATCCGTATATTTTGGTTCGGGACTGAAAAGATTTGCACTGTGTTCAAATCTGGTTGGTTTTTGGTTTGATGACTGCATTATATTTTGGTCGGGGACTGGCAGGATTTGCACAGTGCTAAAATCTGGTTGGTTTTTGAATTGATGACTGAGTTATATTTTGGTTAGGGACTGGAAAGATTTGCACTGTGTTCAAATCGGATTGGTTTTAGGGTTGACGATTTTATCTAATTCCTTTCGTGACCAGAAGTACCAAAGCTACCAGACGGTAGATATCCTATTCATACGAATCAATGAGTCCCGTATCAATCTAAATAATCAAATCCCACAGCATATCGACTCACACGGCGCATCGATTCCCATCGCGCATCAATGGTGAGCAATCCCTGTTTTACAGTATTGCCATTGTTCTTTGGTGAGCAAACTCTGATTTCATAAAATATCACACGAGCTACGGGAGCAATTCCTGACCTTAATGATAAGCATGTCATGAAGGCTTCCTAACGGAACAAGAGAAGAAAACCGTTGGCGTGTGATTCTCACACAATACATATACATGCATACAGATATATATGGTCAACGACCGATACATGTACGGAAATAATCAGCGAGTAATCTCAGCACTACGCAACAGCAGTTGCAACGTATTCATCTCAATAAAAGAGATATCTTGCGTTTCGGCAAGATTTCACTTTATCTCATACTTTTAACATTCAACTGATTTATATCCCAAAATTCACACTAGTTGCTACTAACTACCTGTAATCTACATACTAAGGTCTGTCTCGCTGCAATCTGAATAAGTCACAGCAAGAAGAGGCCTGGCGTTTCCCTAGTCTTGCCTGTAGTCCGATTATCCGTTGCCGAAAGTATCCAAACACAATTGTCACGCGTAGAGTACAATCGTTCATCTACTAACACACTAACGCAGCGTTGCTGTTCGTCAGAAGCCTTTGAATCAGACTCTCAACGAATTGGATTCAGAAGGAAAATAATAGATTAACAGTCGCAAGCTCTAAGAAGGCTTGCACACAAAACAGGAACGGAACTGAATACAATCCCTACGCTGGCATATGCACGTCGCACATCGCACAAGAAGCGGTTCCCATTCTCAGTTACCAAGCACTTCCTTCCAAGGCTCCGAACCACCACAGATGCCGAACATACCGGTACCGGTAATGGCCGTCAATGCACTCGGAGGCGAAGAGAAGAATGACGCCAAAGTCACCACTATCGAACGCTTTCCCAGCTTCGATGCTGATATGAGAAAGATACTCATATCATTACTCAACGTAACAAGTGAGATTACTAGCAAGTTGTACTTAGCTCTCAAAGAAGGCGGATTATGCGAGTGGAAGTCGTTCCTCGACGCACTTATCGAACCGGATTTTGCACGCGAACTTACCTATATGGAGCAAGGATTGGCAACGCATATCCCTCGATCCATCCAAAGGAGCATAGAAGCACTTGCGGACTTCGCTATCGACCTACAAGAAGAAGGTGTCGACCTAGAAGAAGACGAGAAGGACTGGAAAGATGTAAAGTCATATACATACAGGGAGTTCCAGGCATTCCGCGGAGAGCGTGCCCAACGCTTACGTAACGAATCTGTTCTGAACCCACCACCTCCTCCGGCGGGAAGTAACAAAAAGTCCCCTCAGCAGGTAAAGTACGAATCATGGTGCCGAAAAGCACGAGATGAAAAGTCCTTTACACCCCTCACGAATGACTCGAGATTCGAACACTGGCTCGTTGGTTTCAAAGCTAAACTCGAGGCATACGACATCGATACAGAGACATTCCTCGATGAAACTTGGCCTCCAGCCACGCTTGTGGGTTACACCCGTGATCTCTACGTCAAACAATGTGCCTTCTTCTGGGTGCTAATGTTGGAAGTCTTCAAGAGTGACCTTTCTGCATCATGTGTACACAGTCATTCTACCACTCGTGATGGACGCAAGGCTTACTTTGACTTCGTAAACCTTCATAGCCAATCAAAGGCAAAGGTATACGACAACTCGACACAGCTACAAGCGTTGCTCAAGTTAAATCTCAACAATTGGAAGGAATCCAAAGTGAAATTCATTACACATTGGTTTGATGAATTAAATCACCTCAACAAGCTCCGTCCTCCCAACAAGCCCCTTGAGTACCATACTGTTAAATCAGCATTGTGTCAGGCATGCTATTCTAGCTTCCAGCTAAGCGAACAGTTTGCCAAAGTCAAGGATCCAGGTGGGACGAATAGCACCGTGACGGATGCAGTTGCCGAGGCCGCTGCTATCCACGATGTTAAGATCACGCTTTTACTCGAAGCAACTCGACTTGATTCCCAGTCCGCGATGTCTGCTCCCCGGTCGACCGTACGTGCACACGTTCATGATTTTTCTTCTGAACCGAGCCAAAACCATGATGACTATGCTCTCCCCATCGAATTTGACGGAGACTATCAAGATTATGCTGTGTTCAAGGCTGGACGTACCCCTGACCCTACCACAAGGTTGCCTACAAACATATGGAAGGCCTTGTCACGTCAAGACATGAAGAGTTGGCTCAGTTTTTCTCCGGAAGGCAAGAAAATCGTGGTTGCCTCATTGCGACACGACTTACTTAACACTAACCAACCTGACCCCAACAGTGTCAAACCCATTACCCGAAAGGCATACCAACATGAACACTCGTTATCTTTTCAAGAAGACGATACTTCGACCAAGGATGAGCATGCTAATTCCGCAGCAGACCTTCATCCTGCTGTAGAGAATGATCGTAGAGGTGTTTTCCATGCATCCCTAGGTGTATACAAATCAACGACCTCTCCGTCTAAGGACCAGCGACCTCTCAAGTCTTCGGTGTCACCCGCGCATCCCGCTCGATTCCTTTCTGATAACCCTGACATTCAGTACAAAAAGGACGGTGACACCCAAATACCTGTGGGAACACCATCGTATTCCGCCAATTTTCACCAGTGGTATACTCCCGAGGATGATCTCACCTTTCCTAATGATGGTCCCGTAACGTCATACACATACCGTATACACAAAACTACGGTTACTAGCCCTGGTTTTGCCATGGTCGATCGCGGCGCAAATGGCTGCATCATCGGCAATGATGCGTGTCTCATCTCCAAGGATATCCCACTGCGATATGTTAACGTCACCGGCATTAACAATCATCGGGTACAAAATATTCCCATTGCTACATGCGGAGCATATTCCATGTCGAACAGAGGCCCCGTCATTCTCATTTTCAATGAATGTGCCTATACAGGACGACACCCTTCTATATTGTCCTCCGGACAGATGGAAGCATATTTTTCCACTGTCGACGACACATCCATCAAAGCGGGCGGCGGACAGGTCATCACCACCTCCGATGGCTATGCATTGCCTCTTAGCATACGACACGGTTTACCATACCTTGCAATGCAAAAGTATACGACTGTTGAGTTTGACACGCTCCCACATGTTATCATGACATCCGATAAGCATTGGGACCCATCTGTTCTCGATACCACGATCAGTGCAAAGGATGAACAATTTCTCCAGAAATATCCTCCCCAACCACAGCAACTCCCTTATGCCGATTACGACGAATATGGGAACCCACGTTGTCTTGAAGGTGTTTCCCCTGACTTCTCCACAGTCACGTCCCTCAGTTCGTATTCCAGCCATTCCACTCGATCTCCCTTCCTTCCTATTGATGATCATAGGGCCAACGCTCGCTCCTTTTGGCTTACTTCCACCGACTACGCTCATCAAGAACGTCTCGCATGATGCGTGTTACCCGCAGCCTCTGGAACAGTCACTGCGTTTCCAACGGATTGTACTGCCAGTGACACTACACGTATTGCAGCTACGCCCCGCGAAAGATACCCCAACGAACATGACTACTTATCCCTGAAACCTTTCTTTTGTTGGGTTTCCACTGATCGCATCAAAGCTACGTTTGAAAACTCAACCCAATATGGTTCGTTGGCGATTAGCCCTGATGGAAACATCTTCAAACGTTTTCATTCCCCTCAACCGGCCATGAACGTTCGCCCCTTTAATGACGATGTTATGTCCGATGCTGTCTATTCAGATGTCCCAGCAATTGATGGTGGCTCCAAAATCGCTCAGATCTTCTTTGGCCGCAAGTCACATATTATACACATTGAGGAAATGCGTACCACCGGCGATTTCCTATCTTGCTTCCAGAACTTTGTTCGAAAATGAGGCAGGCCCATTCGCCTCCTTTGCGACCACGGTAACTATCAATCCAGTAAGAAGGTCGTCGATTACCTCAAAATGTTATGGATTGGACTCTGGCAAAGTGAACCGTATCACCAACACCAGAATCAATTCGAACGACGATACCAAACGTTCAAGCGCATTGTCAATCGCGTCATGGATCGTACAGGCACACCACCACACATATGGTTGCTGTGCATGACATACGTCGCGGGTCTCCTCAATGTTGTTTCTGATCCTACGCTGTCCAATAAACAGCCGATCTTCATTGCCACCGGTACACTTGGCGACATCAGCGCATACACCAGTTTCTTCTGGTTTGAACCTGTGTATTTCAAAACCAATGACTCTCCTTTCGGTACCCAGTCTACCGAACGCCTAGGTCATTTCGTCGGCATCGCCGAACATGTTGGCAATGGACTCTGTTTCCGAATCTGGGATCCCGTTACCAACAAATTACTTGACAGGTCAGGTGTTCGATCTGCTCTTACGCCTGAATCACGTAACAAACGCGCGGGCCTATTTACTGATGATGGTTTCATAAAATGGCGTAACGCCAAGGATTCCTTGCCCCATTTATACGATACAGGAGAAGCTCCAGCATTCAAACATGGGGAGCATACCAATCAGAGTAAACCCATTGACGAGTCTACAAAACCAAACAACTCAGTTTCCCCTAGCGTTTCACCCGCTGCTTCTGACACTGCCGATGACACCGTTCCATCTGTACCCAACAGACAACCAGATACTACGCCCCACGCATCTGGCACTCAAACAATTGGCACTCAACCAATTCTTCAACCACCCGCCCACCCCTCGTTACCGAGCTTTCTTTATAAGAAGGTCGATGACAGCCCAAGCTGGTCACATTCTCCACTCCCTAACAACTATGGGGAGAGTCTTGATGGTCCTCCTACGACAAACATCTTCAGCAAGACATCCGATGGCGTTCTCCTTACTGAAGATGATTTTGACCCACCGGAATTAGCATACTTTGATGTTAGTGACGTCACAACTCCACACACCAACCCCGCTACCCCTTCAGTAGACCCATCACAGGTAGTTGTTACCGACGAAGAAGGTAACGCACAATTCGTCGATGACGGTAAACCCATTACCATTCCTACGATCCCGATTGCCGATCTACAAGGACGTTCCTTCCTTGTAACCAATCCGGATGGCACCCGGAAACGTCTTACCATCGTCGATGTTGAAGACAGTCTTGAACGCAACAACGACTACTTTTAACATTCAACTGATTTATATCCCAAAATTCACACTAGTTGCTATCAACTACTTGTAATCTACATACTAAGGTCTGTCTCGCTGCAATCTGAATAAGTCACAGCAAGAAGAGGCCTGGCGTTTCCCTAGTCTCGCCTGTAGTCCGATTATCTGTTGCCGAAAGTATCCAACCACAATTGTCACGCGTAGAGTACAATCGTTCATCTACTAACACACTAACGCAGCGTTGCTGTTCATCAGAAGCGTTTGAATCAGACTCTCAACGAATCGGATTCAGAAGGAAAATAATAGATTTAATTATATTTTGGTTAGGGACTGGAAAGATTTCCACTGTGTCTAAATCGTGTGGGTTTTAGGGTTGACGATTTAATTATATTTTGGTTCGGGACTGAGAAGATTTGCACTGTGTTCAAATCTGGTGGGTTTTTGGGTCGATGACTGCGTTATATTTTGGTCGGGGACTGGCAGGATTTGCACTGTGCTAAAATCTGGTGGGTTTTTGGGTTGATGACTGAGATATATTTTAGTCGGGAATTGGCGGGATTTGCACTGTGCTTAAATCTGGTTGGTTTTTGAATTGATGACTGAGTTATATTTTGGTTAGGGACTGGAAAGATTTGCACTGTGTCTAAATCTGGTGGGTTTTAGGGTTGACGATTTAATTATATTTTGGTTAGGGACTGGAAAGATTTGCACTGTGTCTAAATCTGGTGGGTTTTAGGGTTGACGATTTAATTATATTTTGGTTCGGGACTGAAAAGATTTGCACTGTGTTCAAATCTGGTTGGTTTTTGGGTCGATGACTGTGTTATATTTTGGTTAGGGACTGAGAAGATTTGCCCTGTGTCTAAATCTGGTGGGTTTTAGGGTTGACGATTTAATTATATTTTGGTTCGGGACTGAGAAGATTTGCACTGTGTTCAAATCTGGTGGGTTTTTGGGTCGATGACTGCGTTATATTTTGGTCGGGGACTGGCAGGATTTGCACTGTGCTAAAATCTGGTGGGTTTTTGGGTTGATGACTGAGATATATTTTAGTCGGGAATTGGCGGGATTTGCACTGTGCTTAAATCTGGTTGGTTTTTGAATTGATGACTGAGTTATATTTTGGTTAGGGACTGGAAAGATTTGCACTGTGTCTAAATCTGGTGGGTTTTAGGGTTGACGATTTAATTATATTATAGTCGGGGATTGGCAGGATTTGCACTGTGTCTAAATCTGGTGGGTTTTTGGGTTGATGACTGCGTTATATTTTAGTCGGGAATTGGCGGGATTTGCACTGTGTCTAAATCTGGTGGGTTTTTGGGTTGATGACTGCGTTATATTTTGTTCGGGGACTGGCAGGATTTGCACAGTGCTAAAATCTGGTGGGTTTTTGGGTTATTGACTGAGTTATATTTTAGTCAGGAATTGGCAGGATTTGCACTGTGCTAAAATCTGGTTGGTTTTTGAATTGATGACTGAGTTATATTTTGGTTAGGGACTGGAAAGATTTGCACTGTGTCTAAATCTGGTGGATTTTAGGGTTGACGATTTAATTATATTTTGGTTAGGGACTGAAAAGATTTGCACTGTGTTCAAATCTGGTTGGTTTTTGGGTTGATGACTGCGTTATATTTTGGTTAGGGACTGGAAAGATTTGCACTGTGTCTAAATCTGGTGGGTTTTTGGGTTGATGACTGAGATATATTTTAGTCGGGAATTGGAGGGATTTGCACTGTGCTTAAATCTGGTTGGTTTTTGAATTGATGACTGAGTTATATTTTGGTTAGGGACTGGAAAGATTTGCACTGTGTCTAAATCTGGTGGGTTTTAGGGTTGACGATTTAATTATATTTTAGTCGGGGATTGGCAGGATTTGCACTGTGCTAAAATCTGGTGGGTTTTTGGGTTGATGACTGAGTTATATTTTAGTCGGGAATTGGCGGGATTTGCACTGTGAAAAATCCGGTTGGTTTTTGGGTTGATGACTGCGTTATATTTTGTTCGGGAACTGGCAGGATTTGCACAGTGCTAAAATCTGGTGGGTTTTTGGGTTATTGACTGAGTTATATTTTAGTCAGGAATTGGCAGGATTTGCACTGTGCTAAAATCTGGTTGGTTTTTGAATTGATGACTGAGTTATATTTTGGTTAGGGACTGGAAAGATTTGCACTGTGTCTAAATCTGGTGGATTTTAGGGTTGACGATTTAATTATATTTTGGTTAGGGACTGAAAAGATTTGCACTGTGTTCAAATCTGGTTGGTTTTTGGGTTGATGACTGCGTTATATTTTGGTTAGGGACTGGAAAGATTTGCACTGTGTCTAAATCTGGTGGGTTTTAGGGTTGACGATTTAATTATATTTTAGTCGGGGATTGGCAGGATTTGCACTGTGCTAAAATCTGGTGGGTTTTTGGGTTGATGACTGAGTTATATTTTAGTCGGGAATTGGCGGGATTTGCACTGTGAAAAATCCGGTTGGTTTTTGGGTTGATGACTGAGTTATATTTTGGTTAGGGACTGAAAAGATTTGCACTGTGTCTAAATCTGGTGGGTTTTTGGGTTGACGATTTAATTATATTTTGGTTCGGGATTGAAAAGATTTGCACTGTGTTGAAATCTGGTTGGTTTTTGGGTTGATGACTGAGTTATATTTTTGTCGGGAATTGGCAGGATTTCACTTTGCTAAAATCTGGTTGGTTTTGGGGTTGATGACTGAGTTATATTTTGGTTCGGGACTGAAAAGATTTGCACTATGTTCAAATCTAGTGGGTTTTTGGGTTGATGACTGAGTTATATTTTAGTCAGGGATTGGCAGGATTTGCACTGTGTAAAAGTATGGTGGGTTTTTGGGTTGATGACTGCGTTATATTTTGGTCGGGGACTGGCAGGATTTGCACAGTGTTAAAGTCTGGTGGGTTTTCGGGTTGATGACTGAGTTATATTTTAGTCGGGAATTGGTGGGATTTGCACTGTGCTAAAATCTGGTTGGTTTTTGAATTGATGACTGAGTTATATTTTGGTTAGGGAAGGAGAGATTTGCACTGTGTTCAAATCTAGTGAGTTTTAGGGTTGACGATTTAATTATATTTTGGTTAGGGACTGAAAGATTTGCACTGTGTTCAAATCTGGTTGGTTTTTGGGTTGATGACTGAGTTATATTTTAGTCGGGGATTGGCAGGATTTGCACTGTGCTGAAATCTGGTGGGTTTTTGGGTTGATGACTGAGTTATATTTTAGTCGGGGATTGGCAGGATTTGCACTGTGCTAAAATCTAGTGGGTTTTTGGGTTGATGACTGAGTGATATTTTAGTCGGGAATTGGCAGGATTTGCACTTGTTTAAAAAAAGGTGGGTTTTTGGGTTGATGACTGAGTTATATTTTGGTTAGGGACTGGAAAGATTTGCACTGTGTTCAAATCTTGTGGGTTTTTGGGTTTATGACTGAGTTATATTTTAGTCGGGGATTGGCAGGATTTGCACTGTGCTAAAATCTGGTTGGTTTTTGAATTGTTTACTGAGTTATATTTTGGTTAGGGACTGGAAAGATTTGCACTGTGCGAAAATCGGGTGGGTTTTTGGGTTGATGACTGAGTTTTATTTTGGTCGTGGACTTGCAGGATTTGCACAGTGCTCAAACTTAGTGGGTTTTTGGGTTGATGACTGAGTTATATTTTGGTCGTAGAACTTCTTACCATAACTTTACTGACACATAATTACAATACATACAATAACTACGTACGCAACAACTCCACAGTGCCCCTGCAAAGCACTAATTGGTGGAGTTGTTAGTTGAACGTTTAACACTAACCCTAGGAGTTGACAACGTAACCTTGTAGACGGAGTTTATGTGGGGGGGGTTTGGGGGGGGGAAAATACGTAGAAATATTAAAAAAATCTGTTTTTAACAAGTAGACTTGGTACAAACGCTACGACTAAAAATCGTTAAAAAGCTTAGCCAAACATTTATTTACGGAAATGAGATGCTTCTTCTAAAAGCAATAGTAATATCTAGTGGTGCGCGCTCATTTTTATGGTAGCAAACTCTCATTTTTTTGGTTGCAACTAACCATAAAATTTAACTTGAATAAAGAAAAAATCAAACGATTAAAATCTGTCTTAGATCAAGTTGGTCGTCACGTCGTCATCAACCTTCCCAGATGAGAGTTGGTGAGAAATAATATCGGACTTGTTAGAATTGGTACAATTTGTACATGAATGAGTCGGACTTGATGTATTTACAGTCATATACCGGTTCGTACTCTGAATTCGATCGAAAAAGCGAAATATTGTACGGTACGTACGGTGAGTAGGGACTGGAAAGATTTGCACTGTGTTCAAATCTGGTGAGTTTGTGGGTTGACGATTGAATTATATTTTGGTTAGGGACTGGAAAGATTTGCAGTGTGTTCAAATCTGGTGGGTTTTTGGGTTCACGATTGAATTATATTATGGTTGGGGACTGGAAAGATTTGCACTGTGCGTTGACAATTGAATTATATTTGGGTTAGGGACTGGGAAGATTTGCACTGTGTTCAAATCTGGTGGGTTTTTGGGTTGACAATTGAATTATATTTGGGTTAGGGACTGGGAAGATTTGCACTGTGTTCAAATCTGGTGGGTTTTTGGGTTGACAATTGAATTATATTTTGGTGGGGGATCGGCAGGATTTGCACTGTGTTCAAATCAGGTGGGTTAGGGACTGGAAAGATTTGCACTGTGTTCAAATCTGGTGGCTTTTTGGGTTTATGACTGAGTTATATTTTGTTTGGGGATTGGCAGGATTTGCACTGTGTTCAAATCTGGTGGGTTGGATTTAAACAGACAAACAAAAATTAGAGACACTGAAAATACTTCATTGTTGTTTTTCACCATTCAGATTCCAAAGAGTCTGTTTGAGGAAAACAATGCTTGAGTGTAGCTCATATTATTCCAATTACATCAAGAATACATAATTGCTGACAGAGGATGTGTCTTACCCACAAGACTATAGTCGAGTGTGCACACCATGTATTTTTCACCAAATTGTAATTAATGCCACTTGTAATGCATGAAGCTTCAAGTTCAAGATTGAATTCATCATTGTAAGCCAACAGTACCATTTCAGATTATACTTATGGAGAAAGCCTCAGCACCTTAAAGTACACCACTGTGAAACGATCTGCAAAGCAGATTTTCGCACGCACAATGTACAAGTGGGCTTTGTCTCCGTAAAGCGACAATTCTATCCCCCCCTAGAAGGTGAAGGATGGAAATGCCATCTAACTATGGCTTTTAATTTGTTTGCAAATTTGCATACTCCAAGAACACTACTAGGTCCATGCTACAAATGTACACTTTTGCCATACACTTTTCATCTACAACAATACCAACGAAAGGTAGGATCATACATCCAATTCGATCCTGTGACCTCATTTGCTCAGCCACTAACCCACCCACACTATGGAATCATTGACTTGAGTCATGAAAATGAATCATATAATTGAATCAAAATTGAATCACAGAATTGAACCATAGACTTGTATCATGGAATTGAATCATGGATTGGAATCATGGATTGGAAGCATGGATTGGAATTATGGATTTGAATTATGGATTAGAATCATAGACTTGGATTGATGAATTGATTCATAGATCTGAGGCATGGAATGGAATCATTTACTTGAGTCATGAAAATGAATCATATATTTGACTCATAGACCTGACTCATAGACTTGAATCAAAATTGAGTAGTAGAATTGAATAATATAATTCAATTACGTATATTGTATTGTATCATAGACTTGTATGATGGAATTGAATCATGGAATTAAATTGTGGATTGGATTCATAGACTCAGGTTTTTTAGTAAACACGTGAAATCAGGAAGCAGGGAATTTTGAAAATGAGGTAGGGAGTTCTGAACGTACCGCGCCATATCCCGCAGGGGGTAGAGAAACAGTTATTATATGTAGACTTGATTGAAAATTGAATCAGAGAATTGAATCATAGACTTGTATCATGGAATTGAGTCAAAGAATTGAATCACCAATAAATTGAAATTAGAAAAATAGTTTCTTTCAACCCCTAATAAAATTAAAAAAAAATAGTTTCTCTTGAACCAAAATTGAAAAAATAGTTTCTTTCACCCCCTCAAAAATGAAGTATGACTCAAGCATGGTATGTAGTATGAGTATGTACTGGATCTAAGAACAAATCTTTTGAAAAACTAAAAAGTGAAAAAAATGGTTTCTTTCACCCCTTCAAAAATGAACTATGACTCAAGCAAGGTATGTAGTATGAGTATGTACTGGATCTAAGAACAAATGCAGTCATCATACATCTACTTTAATCGTTGTTGTGATACGGTACATACCAGTATTTTGTAATTATTGGCAGCTCGTACCGGTATATTAAATTCCTTTCGTGTCCACCAGTACCAAAGCTACATGACGGCAGTTGTTCTATTCGTACGAATCAATGAGTCCCCTATCAACTCAATTGGAACTGCTATCAGAACTATCTTTGTCTGAACTGGATACATAATATGAATAGATAATCAAGTTGATTTAAGGTTGGGGATGGGCAGGATTTGTAAGTTCGGTCTTTGACGAACGAGTTATATTTTGATTAGGGACTGGAAAGATTTCCACTGTGCAAAAATTGGTGGATTTTTGCGTTGACGATTGAATTATATTTTGGTCGGGGGTCGGAAGAATTTGCACTGTCTTCAAATCAGGTGGGTTTTTTGGTTGATTACTGAGTTATATTTTGGTCGGGGATCGGCAGGATTTGCACTGTGTTCAAATATGGTTGGTTTTTTGGTTCACGATTGAATTATATTTTGGTCGGGGGTCAGAAGAATTTGCACTGTCTTCAAATCAGGTGGGTTTTTTGGTTGATAACTGAGTTATATATTGCTCGGGGATCGGCAGGATTTGCACTGTGTTCAAATATGGTTGGTTTTTTGGTTCACGATTGAATTATATTTTGGTCGGGGGTCGGAAGAATTTGCACTGTCTTCAAATCAGGTGGGTTTTTTTTTTTATTACTGAGTTCTATTTTGGTCGGGGATCGGCAGGATTTGCACTGTGTTCAAATATGGTTGGTTTTTTGGTTCACGATTGAATTATATTTTGGTAAGAGACTGGAAAGATTTGCACAGTGTTAATTGGCGGGATTTGCACTGTGCTAAAATCTTGTTGGTTTTTGAATTGATGACTGAATTGTATTTTGGTTAGGGACTGGAGAGATTTGCACTGTGTTCAAATCTGGTGAGTTTTAGGGTTGACGATTTAATTATATTTTGGTTCGGGACTGAAAACATTTGCACTGTGTTCAAATCTGGTTGGTTTTTGGGTTGATGGCTGAGTTATATTTTAGTCGACGATTGGCAGGATTTGCACTGTGCTAAAATCTTGTGGGTTTTTGTGTTGGGTTCATGACTGCGTTATATTTTAGTCGGGGACTGGAAAGATTTGCACTGTGTCTAAATAAAGAAAGTGTGTCGGCAAACGAAATCGTCCTTACGATCGATTGATTTAGTGAGTAGAACAATCAGTTTATTACCGTTCAATCGGCCTTGTCGTTGCCGATCGACAGGTTAATTACTCTCGTATCGTCGTGTCGATTTTACGGCATATTACCGTGTAATTCTTAGCATACAAAGCACACATAAATAAGACGCAAAACACACACAAACCATCTTCGATCGGTCTGTTACCGTATAATGTTTTACCGTATTATCGTGTAATTCACCGTGATATTCTCGTTGAATATCACATATGATTGTACCTTATCATGTAGAATTAGTACTAGGTTGTACGCAGATTTTAGGGCATGATAGTGTTTTAGAGTTGTTAATTCTTCGAAGAGTGAGCTGTTGGGAAAATTCCCGCTAAGAGACAATCCACATGGATAATCACCGACGATTATTCACTCAGGTTAAATAACCTTACGAATAAGGTTATTTGCCTTCGTGACTCTTCGTACGTATGAATACGCGTTACACGGTGAATTCTTTTCAGTCCCCTTCAGTCATAAATCCTCCAACCGTTAAGCGGCTGGATTCTATGACTTAACCTATTCATTGTGTGTCATTCGTATGTTGAATACCAAACTGTATCCAGTCTACCATCAGAGGCCCTATCAAAAGAAAATGGGGAAGGCATTTTGCCATTCATTCTGGCTCGTATCATGGCATTTTGCCCTGATCCTTGCCGGTTTGATATATTGTATTCATGGATCAAATTATCCATTTTCGAAATGCTCATTGCAGGACGATTTGTTCATTATTCATTTTTTCGAAATGCTCGTTGCAGATTGAACGTTTCCATGATCGAACTTAGAAAATCAACTTGTCGCTTCGGTCGAACGATCGATCGAACATTCCACTGAATGATTGATTTTAACAAATTTCTTACCACATGCAACGAGAACAATGTTCTCTGAAAACAGCGCCACTCATTAGCTTTGTAAACAAATCAGCAATATTTGTTGAACCTGGTTCCTTTGCAACTCTGATAATTCCTGCTGCAATAGATTCGCGTGCTTTGTGGTATGCAATGCTGTTGTGCTTCTTCTTACATGGGCTTTCAGGTCGTGTAACATTCGTGACAACAGAATCATTATCACAATACACATTTGTGCTCCCATCAATTGGAACACCCATCATTCTCAACTTGTACCTTAGACCTTCAACCAATTCTATTGCAATCTTCAAAGCAATGATTTCAGATCCAAAAGTTGATGTCTCAACTGTTGTTTGTCTTTTGGAAAACCAAATGATCGGTGCATTATTAATGAAGATAATAACGCCGGTATGAGACCTTCTTGTTGCCTTGCATCCGGCATGGTCAGCATCAACAAAACAACTCATCGTCACATGTTTTCCCAAAGCTTCAGGCATATCTGTTGGTATGACTTCAGCGGCACCAGGATAAAATTCAGACCAGTCACATTTTTGAAATTTACTTTCATCAACACTTGGTACAGTGTCGTCAAAAACCAACTTTGACCTGTTGTACTTTTTCAAATATGCAAATATATGAAACAACTGATTCAAATGCCCGATCCTTGCCTGTGCCAAATATCTTGACATCAGTGATACTGGCATTACTATGTCAAGTCTTCCTAGTTCACAAATCCACCTGAGAACCCCAATTAAACCTTGATAGTAATTTTGCAATTCAGGGTTCAATTCTTCTGATATATCAATTTCTGGTCGGTAATCATGTGACAGTGGACTAGATGCTGATTTTGGTAGATACTTGTAGCCATATTTTTCAGTTCCTAACTCTTGTTCGACTGCTGCAACAGCTTTCGCTGTGTACTTAGTGCTTGATAATGACCATCTTGGCTTTGAATCACCTTCAAAGTAGAATTTCCCAATATCAGCTCCCAAATATAGAGTTGGCTCTTCAATCGTATCATCCTTCAATTTGAACTTTCGTTCAATGTTTCCAAGCTGGAACTTTGGATCTTCGCCAGAACATAGGATATCATCTACGTATGCAATGAGCATTGCCCAGTATCTGGATCCATCTTTCCTGGTTTCAATTCTTAAGTGTACATCCGGATCTGCCTTGCAAGGTGAATATCCAAGATCTCTCAAATGCTGGGTGAGGTATGACCTGAAAGATGCACCAGCAACCGGCAGTCCATACAATGCGCGGACAATCTTACAAGGTCTTCCTGCAAGGTGAGGTGGAAAACCATCTTCTTCTCTCGCTTTTAGGAAGTATTTCTCTTTAATCGGGGCTGTCAAATATGCATTTTGAATATCAGCTGAGAGAACCTTCAAATCATTCAGCGCTGCCAGCAGAAAGAATATTCTTACTGAGTCTCGACTGGGAACCGATGAATAAGTATTTTCTTTGGCCACTGCAGGGACTTTGTGACCGTCCCCTACCAACCTGGCCTTCCTTGTTAGGGACCCAAGCTTGATGTCAAAAATCATGTGGGTTGTTATCTGTTTATGGCCAACTGGAATAACATCATCATCAGAAAATTCAAACGCTGCCATATTATTTGTCATTTCCTTATGAATTGCTCTTTCCCAGTGGTCGGTCCCTGTTTTCTTATCAATAGCCAGCGCTTGTTTGATTGAATGTGGCAATTCAACTCCATATTTGTGAGTCTTCAACCAATACTTTGCTGTTTTGGCCGCTTTAAGGATTCGATCCTTCCTCCTCAAAATTTTGTGCACCCACCATCTGAAAGCTGGTGATTTTTCAAGATTATTGTTAACTGCATACTCGGCTAATTGCACTGGAAATGATTCTTTCACATCACTTAACTTACACCACGATTCAGTGCCATCTTTCCAACTGGCAAGAATTCTCCAACCCCTAGTTGTCGGCTTATGGGTTTTCCTGCCATTTTTTCCTATGGTCGTGGCTTCATCATCAGTTAGTGCAGTGTTGTCACATTCATGGTCAATGAGCTCATCTAGTAGAGTGAACATCCTCCCGTCATCATCAACAGAGCTGTATAGGCTCTCTGCAACAATATTTGCCGTGTATTCCTCCATGGTGCCATCAGGTAGTTGCAATTTATACAGCCTCGTGTCTAGTATGGGATTCTCATTTCTGATTCCTATTGGTCTGTTTTGCAAGTCGCGAACCCTGTCCTTGACAACGCACCTGAGTCTTTCATCACCTCTTTCAATGATCACTTCATTTCCCAGATATTCATCTGGTTCATCAACATCTTCTACCGATGCTTCTGGCTCAGCCATGTCAAGTTTCATATCCGGTATTTTTACTGGTTGGTTCTCAAATAGCTCTATTTGGGGCTCTGGGTAGTTTTCCTGGAAGAATGATGCGCTGTCCTTGACTTCATCTCCAATCTTGGATTCAATTGATTTGTCAATGGCTTCCATTCTTCTGAGGATATCTCTGTCCCGCCATTCAAATTCCTTAACGGGTCTTATTGAATTTGTAGATATTGGTATTGCTGATTCAGGCAGGAGCCAAAAACAATCCCCCCCACCTACCCTATTTCCACAGGGACCCAACCATCGCGCCAGCCTTTCAACACCTCGGGTGGAAGAATCACCTTTTTCATAATAAAACACAAAATCATACCATTCTGATGAAGTATATAATGTAATATCGGGCCTATAGCCATGGACCAATTCAAATGGAGTTCGCCCCATTGAAGAAGGGTTGTTTGATGCTGTTCTCTGCCTTATGTTTGCACATAGTTCACCACAAAATGACCATAATCTTCTCGGTGACTTCTTCTTTGCAGACTTGGTTGTGATTGCACTACCAAGATGACCAATTGCTTGTTCTGCTCGATTTTGGAATGGGCAATGTGGCTGGATAAATGTCTGATGGATATGGTTGCGCTTTACAATTGAATTCCAGTGTGTTTTGTAGGTTCTTGGGGATCCTTGTTCCGGCGCACCATCAGAAATCAAATGCTCTGGAATTCCTATTTCATGAATAAATGTCTTCAGTCCTTGGTGGGCTTGTGATTTGTCCTGTATTGGTATAAATACTTCAAACCCATTTCCATTTGTAAAGATCTGTGCACATTTTTCTTGCCTCATAATACTCGTGGTTCTTGCATGCCATGTATCAGTGTACCAGGTTCCTTGTGCAACTCTCTTGTTTCTGAAGCGCTGAGTAGGCAGCCGCTTCATCAATGGTGATTGCAAATTCCTGAGTGCCTTCTGTGTTGTGACTTTCAATGTCTGCTCAGCTTTCTTAAAACTAATGTTCCAAGTTTTGGCTAGGCGTTCACAGTCAACTTTGTTTGGACCTTCAATTGTTATCACTGATGGCCCCCATTGATTTCTTCTATCAAGAGACCTTCTCTCAAGTGTATTGTCAATTTCTTGCAAGCTAGGGGCCTGTTTTGATTCTGCTTCAGGAGCTTCCATAAAGTCAAATTCTGTATCATCAAACAAAAATTGGTCTACCCTTCGCGCGCTTGAAATATTCCTTACTGAAGAAATCCGATGAGCAATATTTCCATCTGTTGCAATCTGGCATTCAGTTAGCATTCTCCTTGTGGATACCTGATGGACCCTCATCAGTTTGCATTGCTGCATGACACTTGGATGCCGATCTTTTCCTAAGCTGGTCTTGGGAAGTTTATTTGTAACATTACTAGCAGGTTCTGTTACAACAGAACTTTCCTCCATTGCTTGGTCCTCTTCGGTTGACATAGCTTGAAGGCTGAATTGGTCCCCTGAAATTGGATCTCCATTGTCAATGGCTAGCTCGGCCATCCTGAACTTCAGTGAATGTGGATCCCAGGGGGTATCATTTGTTGCTATCAAATGTTGACATTCATCAAGTTCCATTCTTGTGGGCTTTCTTGTGGGGAAATATGAGATCACGTTTCTCATACTCAGTTTGATAAAAACTTTCTTCGGATCATCATCCTCCAGTGGAGTTTGAATTGTAATTCCATGCTTGGATCTTGGATCAAATTGGCGAGGTGTCTCTTCAACAGAGTTGAAATTGCAGTCCCTCACTTGAGTTGGGCATATCAAGCTGTTTTTCAATTTGTCCCCAAAGTACAGTGCTTGATGGAACACTATGATATATACTTGGCCTGATGTTGGATTCGTCCATGCAGTCGCACAGCTTCCAATGGGGATTTTCTTGATGGGCTTGTATTCTTCAGAAAAAGGTGCAACATCAACGTGTGTTGTGATTTGGTCAGGATTCAGCAATACCATATTGCTTCCTGCTGCAGTAGTATCTGCATGTGAGTCTAACTCACAATATCCTTCTTCATTTTCCCCATCATCAAAACCTACAGGGACATTCATCTGGTATAATGACCGGCTCACCATTTTTAACAATTTGTGTTCTAGTGATAGTGTCCGGTTATTATGTCATTTCTTAGATTTTGATCCAAAACTGTCACCAGCGCCTTCATTTTCAGTTTCTTTCTTTTTAGTCTCAGCAGCCTTGAGATTTCTTTTCTTTTTAGCCTGTCTCATTTGGTAAAGCTCCTGGCGCTGTTCTTTTGACATTGTTTTATAAACACTTGTTGGGTAAGGCTTGCACTCAACTTTTCCTGTAAAAGTTCCAGTTGTCTTTTGCTTTTTGTTGCTGGTTGTGCCCATAGAATACAAACTTCTGGAACCTCTTTTACTCTTCCCTGTTGCAAGCTTTTTCAATCCAAGACGATTGGTGAATAGAATCAAACATTCATTGAAGTTGTCACGATAGTCTTTGCTCTCATCAATTGCATCTGCTTTTGCAGCATCCAGTCGCTCATCACTAATTGAATTGATAAAATCCCAAACAAATCTTCTTTCATTATGATTCTTTTCAAATCTCAGAATTGTTCCATGAAAAGCAGTCCAATTTCGCTTGTGCTTGTTCCAGTCATAACCCTTGGAATCTCCAGTGTAGTGTGAATCTTTCATATCCTGGTATGTCTTATTCAGAACCATAGTAATATTGGTATCAGTGTAAGCATGTTGCATGAGAGAAATGAAAGCGTTTCTGGCATTACCAGAATTCAGTGCAGTGTTTTGGAAATGTGCCACATATTCCCAACCAGGACCTTTTCTAGTTGCATCACACAGCAACCTCCAGACGACGTTGTTGTCCTCATCATATTGGTGACCTGACAGGACGCCACATCTTTCATTGTAATCACTCCAAGTTGGGTAAGTATCTGTTGTACTTTGCCCAACTGTTCCAGCCCTGGCTTCATCAGTAACTTCTTCCTTTTCTTGGGGTCTTATGACATACAAGATTGGAAATCCCTCAGAGTTGAATCTGTACCTCAGGTTTTGTCGGAAGCCTTCCTCCCATTCCCTGAATTTTGTGAGATCCTTCAGCTCCGGTGGAGTTGCCTTTTCCTGTGATTTCACACTTGATTCCATCATCTTGATTCTGAATTGCTGCAGTTCCAGGTTGTTTGGGTTTGCTTTCCAGTCGATAGCCCTTGGCTTGACTCCAATCAATGGTTGATACCGGGCCCAATTTGCCCAAGTTAGGAGCCTCGATGATAGCCTGTTACCATAGTGGATACTTTTTGGATTAGGACAGTCCGGACTGATAGATTTCAATCCGTGCATGAACGATTTAATGCTTTCCTTATTGAGGTCTGTGATTTCGCGAATATTAGACATCCCTCCCCTCATAATTTCTTCAGCTGATTCATAGTTGATACCGAAATCCATTAGGCTGCTCCTGAAAGCAAGCTGTTCTGGGTTCAGAAATCTACCATTGTTGAATCCCCTGATTTTTATCCTGGGTTGGGATGACCTTCTTCCCAGCCGTTCAGCTCTTGCGTTCTCTGCATTTTGGTCAGCATCGTTTCCTTCATCCTCATTTTCGCTATCCGCGTCATCTGGATTCACACCCTTTCTTTCTGCATCTCTCATTGCCCTGACTCTTTTCTTTATTTCTTGGTCGATGATTCTCTTCATGGTTGAGTTTGATTCTGGGTCCTCAAAGGCCCTTTCCATGACTTCCATGATTTTATCTTCCAAATCTTCCTTTTCTTGCATACCTCTTCCATTGTTTTCATTGGAATTCTGTGAATCGTCATCGTCTGAATCGTCATCGTCATCCACTTCCATTTTTGTTTCTTCCATGTCGTCGTCCGCTCTAGTTCGTACCATGGTGGTGAATTGTGTATTCTAATGGTCGGATGGTCACTTTGAAGAGAGTTTTCGGATTATTCGGAGTAGAATTGTGTATTCTAATGGTCGGATGGTCACTTTGAAGAGAGTTTTCGGATTATTTGGAGTATTCGATAGATGATATTCGATGGAATATTGAATATTCAATCGATGGTGGTATGTGGTGGGAGAGTGTAATCGAATCGAGGGATTAGATGTGAGATATGGATATCAATCGTTGGTGACTGTCGTTCTGTATTTATCCGGATCGAATTTTCGTTCCGGTTTTGTTATACTTTTGTGTGAGCTTTTGCTTTTGTTGCAAATCAAGATTGTGAGCTTTCCTATCCTTTCTTGGGATTTTTGCTCATTCTGTATTTCTGTGGTGAAAGATTGAAAGATTGTTTCCTGAGAATTTAGTGTTCTCCTTTTCATTTTTGGATCTTTCTGATCTTCCCGATCTTCGGGGATTGGTGTTCTCATATCTTTGGATTTCCGTTTTCGCGGGCAGATGCTCTTGCAATCTGTTCCTTCTTGGCAGATGCTCTTTGCAATCTGTTCCTTCCAATCTGTTTCACCACAGAATACTTTTGGCTCAATCTTTTCGCTCGCGTCATTCTTGTTTTCAGTGAAAGATCAGTGTTCTCGGATATTGATTCCTTTCAACTGATGCCAACCTGGGCGGCCCTTTCGACTGAGCCGTCCAGCTTCTTTTCCCTTGCTTGTTTTTGCTGGATCTCGAAACCCGGTGGAGCCACCACCTTGGTTCGATTCTTTGGTCTCTTCTTTCAGGGAGACCGCCCTGGTGTTGGTCTGTTCCAGGGCTCCACAGGCAACTGCCTCTTTTACATCCTTGAGGGTTGATGCCGGTAGCTGATCAGGCTAGTCCGGATTAGTCTTCGAGCTCAAACTGCGTTTCTTGCGGAAACGCCGTCCTCCACAGCTTGTAGAGTGCTGTGGGTCTGATAAACTAAAGAAAGTGTGTCGGCAAACGAAATCGTCCTTACGATCGATTGATTTAGTGAGTAGAACAATCAGTTTATTACCGTTCAATCGGCCTTGTCGTTGCCGATCGACAGGTTAATTACTCTCGTATCGTCGTGTCGATTTTACGGCATATTACCGTGTAATTCTTAGCATACAAAGCACACATAAATAAGACGCAAAACACACACAAACCATCTTCGATCGGTCTGTTACCGTATAATGTTTTACCGTATTATCGTGTAATTCACCGTGATATTCTCGTTGAATATCACATATGATTGTACCTTATCATGTAGAATTAGTACTAGGTTGTACGCAGATTTTAGGGCATGATAGTGTTTTAGAGTTGTTAATTCTTCGAAGAGTGAGCTGTTGGGAAAATTCCCGCTAAGAGACAATCCACATGGATAATCACCGACGATTATTCACTCAGGTTAAATAACCTTACGAATAAGGTTATTTGCCTTCGTGACTCTTCGTACGTATGAATACGCGTTACACGGTGAATTCTTTTCATAAATCTGGTGGGTTTTAGGGTTGACGATTTAATTATATTTTGGTTCGGGACTGAAACGATTTTCACTGTGTTCAAATCTGGTTGGTTTTTGGGTCCATCACTGCGTTATATTTTAGTCGGGGACTGGCAGGATTTGCACTGCGCTAAAATCTTGTGTGTTTTTGGGTTGATGACTGCGTTATATTTTGATCGGGGATCCGCAGGATTTGCACTGTGCTCACATCTGGTTGGTTTTTGGGTTGATGACTGAGTTATATTTTAGTCGGGAATTGGCAGGATTTGCACTGTGCTAAAATCTGGTGGGTTTTTGGGTTGATGACTCAGTTATATTTTAGTCGGGAATTGGCAGGATTTGCACTGTGTTCAAATCTGGTTGGTTTATGGGTTGATGACTGTGTTATATTTTAGTCGGGGATTGGAAAGAATTGCACAATGCTAAGATCTGGTTGGTTTTTGGGTTGATGACTGAGTTATATTTTAGTCGGGAATTGGCAGGATTTGCACTGTGCTAAAATCTGGTGGGTTTTTGAATTGATGACTTTTAGTCGGGAATTGGCAGGATTTGCACTGTGCTAAAATCTGGTTGGTTTTTGGGTTGATGTCTGAGTTATATTTTAGTCGGGAATTGGCAGGATTTGCACTGTGCTAAAATCTTGTGTGTTTTTGAATTGATGACTGAGTTATATTTTGGATAGGGACTGGAAAGATTTGCACTGTGTTTAAATCTGGTGGGTTTTATGGTTGAAGATTTAATTATATTTTGGTTAGGGACTGAAAAGATTTGCACTGTGTTCAAATCTGGTGGGTTTTTGAGTTATTGACTGAGTTATATTTTAGTCGGGAATTGGCAGGATTTGCACTGTGCTAAAATCTGGTTGGTTTTTGAATTGATGACTGAATTATATTTTGGTTAGGGACTGAAAAGATTTGCATTGTGTTCAAATCTGGTTGGTTTTTAGGTTGATGACTGAGTTATA
Organism: Pseudo-nitzschia multiseries; assembly: GCA_037355745.1. Taxonomy (NCBI): domain Eukaryota; phylum Bacillariophyta; class Bacillariophyceae; order Bacillariales; family Bacillariaceae; genus Pseudo-nitzschia; species Pseudo-nitzschia multiseries. The sequence goes on from CM074791.1 coordinate 239,803, forward strand.
TTTTAGTCGGGGATTAGCAGGATTTGCACTGTGCTAAAATCTGGTTGGTTTTTGAATTGATGACTGAATTATATTTGTGTTAGGGACTGAAAAGATTTGCACTGTGTTCAAATCAGGTTGGTTTTTGGGTTATTGACTGAGTTATACTTTAGTCGGGAATTGGCAGGATTTGCACTGTGCTAAAATCTGGTTGGTTTTTGAATTGATGACTAAATTATATTTTGGTTAGGGACTGAAAGATTTGCACTGTGTTCAAATCAGGTTGGTTTTTGGGTTGATGACTGTGTTATATTTTAGTCGGGAATTGGCAGGATTTGCACTGTGCTAAAATCTGGTTGGTTTTTGAATTGATGACTGAATTATATTTTGGTTAGGGACTGAAAAGATTTGCACTGTGTTCAAATCTGGTTGGTTTTTGGGTTGATGACTGAGTTATATTTTAGTCAGGGATTGGCAGGATTTGCATTGTGCTAAAATCTGGTGGGTTTTTGAGTTATTGACTGAGTTATATTTTAGTCGGGAATTGGCAGGATTTGCACTGTGCTAAAATCTGGTTGGTTTTTGAATTGATGACTGAATTATATTTTGGTTAGGGACTGAAAAGATTTGCATTGTGTTCAAATCTGGTTGGTTTTTAGGTTGATGACTGAGTTATATTTTAGTCGGGGATTGGCAGGATTTGCACTGTGCTAAAATCTGGTTGGTTTTTGAATTGATGACTGAATTATATTTGTGTTAGGGACTGAAAGATTTGCACTGTGTTCAAATCAGGTTGGTTTTTGGGTTGATGACTGAGTTATATTTTAGTCGGGAATTGGCAGGATTTGCACTGTGCTAAAATCTGGTTGGTTTTTGAATTGATGACTGAATTATATTTTGGTTAGGGACTGAAAAGATTTGCACTGTGTTCAAATCTGGTTGGTTTTTGGGTTGATGACTGTGTTATATTTTAGTCGGGGATTGGAAAGATTTGCACAATGCTAACATCTGGTTGGTTTTTGAGTTGATGACTGAGTTATATTTTAGTCGGGAATTGGCAGGATTTGCACTGTGCTAAAATCTGGTTGGTTTTTGAATTGATGACTGAATTATATTTTGGTTAGGGACTGAAAAGATTTGCACTGTGTTCAAATCAGGTTGGTTTTTGGGTTGATGACTGAGTTATATTTTAGTCGGGAATTGGCAGGATTTGCACTGTGCTAAAATCCGGTTGGTTTTTGTTGAATTGATGACTGAGTTTAATTTTGGTTAGGGACTGAATATATCTGCACTGTGTCTAAATCTGGTTGGTTTTAGGGTTAACGATTTAATTATATTTTGGTTAAGGACTGGAAAGATTTGCACAGTGCTAAAATCTGGTAGGTTTTTGGGTTGATGACTGAGTTATATTTTAGTCGGGAATTGGCAGGATTTGCACTGTGCTAAAATCTGGTTGGTTTTTGAATTGATGACTGAGTTATATTTTAGTTAGGGACTGGAAAGATTTGCACTGTGTTCAAATCAGGTTGGTTTTTGGGTTGATGACTGAGTTATATTTTAGTCGGGAATTGGCAGTATTTGCATTGTGCTAAAATCTGGTGGGTTTTTGTGTTGATGACTGAGTTGTATTTTAGTCGGGAATTGGCAGGATTTGCACTGTGCTAAAATCTGGTTGGTTTTTGTTGAATTGATGACTGAGTTAAATTTTGGTTAGGGACTGGAAAGATTTGCACTGTGTCTAAATCTGGTGGGTTTTAGGGTTGACGATTTAATTATATTTTGGTTCGGGATTGAAAAGATTTGCACTGTGTTCAAATCTGGTTGGTTTTCGGGTTGATGACTGAGTTATATTTTAGTCGGGGATTGGCAGGATTTGGAATGTGCTAAAATATGGTGGGTTTTTGGGTTGATGACTGTGTTATATTTTAGTCGGGGACTGGCAGGATTTGCACAGTGCTAAAATCTGGTAGGTTTTTGGGTTGATGACTGAGTTATATTTTAGTCGGGAATTGGCAGGATTTGCGCTGTGCTAAAATCTGGTTGGTTTTTGAATTGATGACTGATTTATATTTTAGTTAGGGACTGGAAAGATTTGCACTGTGTCTAAATCTTGTGGGTTTTTAGGCTTGACGATTTAATCATGTTGGTTTTTGGGTTTATTACTTAGTTATATTTTGGTCGGGGATTGGCAGGATTTGGACTGTGCTTAATTATGGTGATTTTTGGTTGATGACTGAGTTATATTTTGGTTAGGGACTGGACAGATTTGCACTGTGCGAAAATAGGGTGGGTTTTTGTATTGATGACTAAGTTTTATTTTGGTCGTGGACTTGCAGGATTTGCACAGTGCTCAAACCTAGTGGATTTTTGGGTTCGTGACTGAGTTATATTTTAATCGTAGAATTTCTTACCATAGCTTTACTGACACATACTTAAAATACATACAAACACTATGTACTCAACAACTCCACAGGGCCCCTGCAAAGCACTAATAATTATGAGTACTACTACTATCTTGTATGTGTGGGCGCTTGATACCTATCTGTGTTATCACCAGTAGAGGTACAAGCTGACGTGCGGCGATTCCGATACGACGCTGATTCCGATACGACGCTGACACCCCTCGAGGTGCGCGCACTTGAGGTGCAAAATCTTCTTGCTGGCACTCAAGGTGCGAACTTACGTTCGTACGCGTTTTACACTTCGAACATCCAGTACCCAAATGCACTTATTAGTAGGTGGTGACACACAAACTATGACAGATAATAACTCACTTCTGTTTCCTGCATGATTCATTTCACCAATAACAGGAGCAATATTCATGGACTAATCACAGTAAATGTCAGATTTTCTATTTTGTAATTGCAAATTACTATGAGATTGGAATTACTATGCATTGATGGTACTACTAATATTAGTATTATTCTCCTTCTGAATCCGATTCGTTGAGAGTCTGATTCAAAGGCTTCTGAAGAACAGCAACGCTGCGTTAGTGTGTTAGTAGACGAACGATTGTACTCTACGCGTGACAATTGTGTTTGGATACTTTCGGCAACGGATAATCGGACTACAGGCGAGACTAGGGAAACGCCAGGCCTCTTCTCGCTGTGACTTATTCAGATTGCAGCAAGACAGACCTTAGTATGTAGATTACAAGTAGTTGGTAGCAACTAGTGTGAATTTTGGGATATAGATCAGTTGAATGTTAAAAGTATAAGATAAAGATAGTAATCTTGCTGGAGAGCATGATATCTCTTTTGGTGCAGTGATGAATACAGTACACCGCTAATCGTACAGCACTGTAGAATCACATGCTATCATGAGAAGCTTCCTTCTAATCGTACAGCACTGTAGAAGGATGTGCTTATCATGAGAAGCTTCTTTCTAATCGTGATCATCGAAACAGCTGTTACAAGAAGCTTCTTCGAACCTCCCTTTTGATCATGAGTATCGAGACACATGATTGGGAGTATCAAAATGGCTATACCGGAACCAGGCAATTTACTTTGGTTTGGTCATGAAAACAAAAAGGAATCTTGCTTCCGATCGTAAGTATCGAACTTCGGTCGTGAAAACAGAAAGAATGGGCCTTCCCGGTCATTTACCATAAGATATGAGAGTATTCCAATCCTGTTTACAGAAAGTATGGGCCTTCCCGGTCATTCGGTCTTCGAGAGGAATATTCCAATCCTGCTTACAGGAATACTCCAATCTTGCTTACAGAGGTGCATATGACTCGATCGGTAGTATCGTACCACTTCCAGCTGTAGTACTGTAAATTACGTAGGAATCTACGTAAGTTTAAGTACTGGCTTGTGGTTCCCTTACATATGTACGAAAGGAATTTAATATGCCCCATCTTCTTGAACGTGATCAAGTGTATCACATAGCTCGAAAAGAAGAACAAATAAATTCCGTGAGTACGTATGTGGAAGTAATTTAATATGCCCCATCTTCTTGCACGTGATTAAGTGTATCACATACTTCGGAAAGAACGATCTTAGTGGAGCATCGATTCAGAGAATTGAATCGTAGCAAAAGGATTCAATCGTAGAATTGATTACCGGCAAATTCACAGATCAAGCACAACCGTAGGATGCATAATCGTATATTGGATTCGTAGTGAGCAATAGATCAAATTCAATCAAATTGTAGAAAGCAATCGATCACGGATATCAACATGGAATGAGCCGTATAATCGATGGGATGGAGAATCGATTTGTAGATGTCAAGCTTGGAATGAAAATAGTCATGATGGTTGTCTTGTAGATTGTGGATCAATCGTCGGATTTGGATCATAGTGAATCATAGAAACATAGAATCGAATCGTATAGATCGACTTGTAGAACTTGACTGATCGTATCGTAGAAACGAATGGAACGGAAGATCAAAACAACGTGATATCCGGAGCCTGAACTTTGAATCAAGCGCAACTTGAGAATCAAGTCATAGTCATCATGTTGCATAGATCAAGACGTTGGATCTGAGTGGCTGTGGATACACATCGGATTGGTTAATCGTAGATTCTCAGAACATTGGTATTAGAATCAAGTTTTGATTGTAGGAATTGATTGAATGTAGAATATGATCAAATCGTAGGAAATCGATCGATTTGGAGGAATCCAGGCATTCCCCATGTCAAGCAATGTCATTGTAAGTCCAATTAGCAACCAAGAGAGTAGCATGTAGGTGATACAGCTTGAGCTTAATAGCATCACGATGACGTTTGGTGATGCACACAGCAGGCAAGTCATAGGTCAAAGAATGTGCCCCATAAATAGTAGCCTCCCGATTAGGGCAAGAAGGTGCAACAGACTGTGAATAGACATGGACTGGGTTTGGAATGGCACTACCGTTGGCATGAACTGAGCTTGGAACAACACTATCCTTAGAAAATGCCCCAGATGGTGGAAGTTGCAACAAAGGAGTGGAAGTACTAGGCTTGTGGGAAGAAAATTGCTTGGGTGAGCGGTGGAATGTCACAGTAGCAGATTTAGGATGAAACGTCCATCTTGGAACAGCTGAAGGTTTACTATGGGAAGGACTTGGGGAATGACGCTTATGGTTGGAAATAGAGTAAGCATCACCGGTTGTAGTGAAAGTGGTGACATAAGGAATGGTGAAAGGGACAACTCTTTGGAAGCGAACTGATTCTGTGCGAGGGAAGTAAGTCCAAGTGTAGGATGGATTACTTGTGGAAACAGGGACGGGATCAGTGTTGGGAAGAGCTAATTTATGCGGTTCAGGAGATCCAAGCGGGTTCTCATTGTTGGCAATAGTAGTAGAGATGGCAGGCGTTTCACAAGCAGGTTTAGGTGCTTGAGATGGGAAGGAAGCCGGTGCTTGAGGTGTAACAGAAACATGTGCTGGAGGCATGACGAGAACAGGTACTGGAGGCGTTACGGAAGCAGATACCAAAGATGACACCGGCAGTAAGACTGTTGGTTTTGTCAAGCAAGGTTTAGCTTGTATGCTGGGTTGTGAGGCCAGAGGAACTTGAGCAGTGACATGTGGGAATGGTGCTAAAGGAATTTTAGCAGTAGCCTTGTTTTGGATAGCAGCTATTCCAGGAGAGCGATTTCGAGTATCGCAAAATGCAAGGAAAACATCCCGAGTGTACTGATGATGGTCATACCAGTTGCGTCCAGCTTGAGAATTGATGAGAAATATAAGATCAACGAATGTGGTTAATGTTTGTTGATCGTCCATACTGATAGAATGATAGCCGGTCTGAACGTGGTATTCGAGGTCAGCAACATAACCATAATCAATGATAGTTGTAATAAACCTATCCCAGGTGGTTAAGCCTGCCAGAATGAGGGCTTCACATACATGGTTACAAGCTTCCTGAGGAACATCCAGGGTTGTATGTAGGATACGAGCAAGTTTCAGTTCAAAGGATGGGAACAGTAATTTGAGATCGGAATCCGACATGTTGGATTGGTGAATGGACATGGCGAAGCGGCGAAAATTCGTTGGATTGAGTATTGTCTGTGTTGTCTTGTGACGTCGTCGATTGACGGCAGAATGTGCTGTTGCTCTTGTTTTCGCAACAAATATACGGTTAATCCGTGATCGTCAATTGTAGTAGACTCTTGTGTATCGAGGAATCGATCGTATGCCGGTGGCGTGGCGAAACAACGAAGTTCGGTTGATCGGAGATCGTCGACCGTAGATTTTTGTGTTGGTGTTATTGCGCGGTGAAGCAGCGTCGTTGACGAGTGATCGATCGTGGAATCGGTTATTGTCGTGGTTGTTGAAGTGGCAAAGCGACGTTGTTGACAAAGGATGTTCGATTACTTCGAAAATCGATGTGTTGTTGTACACAGTGGAAATCGAAGATCTTGGGAAGTCGTTTTTCGTTGGTGGCGTTTGACAGTAGGTATTGTCGTCGGTCGTCGGCGAATACGTTATCACTGTCGGCTGTCAGCGTTGACGTTGGCGTTGGCGTCAACAGCAAAGAATCAATCGTAAGAACGAAGTTGGCAAAAGACAATAGGATTTGTCTTTTTTTGTTCTCGAAAGTCGTTGTCTTTCTGTTGTTCTGGTTTGCGCAACGAAAATTCGGTCAATCCGTGATCGTCGTCGTTTATAAACAATCATAGATTTGGTGATTGATTGTAGAATCAAATGTTAAGCATCGTACGAGTGGTTCTGATAAGGCAATTCTTGATGGAACAATTGCAGTCGGTGGTTTACGGTGCTTAGCACAATCAAATGGGCGTCGACGGGTCCCTGACAAAGTTGGTGTCGCGAGGAGTGTAGACGCGGAAAATATATAATCCGGGGAACGTTGTTCTTGGATGGAGATATTGCTATTGGCGTGTCCAATGCAATGGGCTTCTATTAAAGACTTCGGCGTATCCGATTGTTGTCTTTCTTGTGTGTAATCGGATCAGAGAACTATTGAATCGATGGGTCTTCTGTCGGATTGGTTGTGGCGGTTCTTCTTATGCAAGCTGCCTGAGAGCTTGCGACTGTTAATCTATTATTTTCCTTCTGAATCCGATTCATTGAGAGTCTGATTCAAGGACTTCTGAAGAACAGCAACGCTGTGTTAGCGTGTTAGTAGACGAACGATTGTACTCTACGCGTGACAATTGTGTTTGGATACTTTCGGCAACGGATAATCGGACTACAGGCGAGACTAGGGAAACGCCAGATCTCCTCTTGCTGTGACTTATTCAGATTGCAGCGAGACAGACCTTAGTATGTAGATTACAAGTAGTTGGTAGCAACTAGTGTGGATTTTGGGATATAGATCAGTTGAATGTTAAAAGTATAAGATAAAGATAGTAATCTTGCTGGAGAGCATGATATCTCTTTTGGTGCAGTGATGAATACAGTACACCGCTAATCGTACAGCACTGTAGAATCACATGCTATCATGAGAAGCTTCCTTCTAATCGTACAGCACTGTAGAAGGATGTGCTTATCATGAGAAGCTTCTTTCTAATCGTGATCATCGAAACAGCTGTTACAGGAGGAGGATATTTTTCAATTCACTGATAGCAATGGCTTCATGCTGTCGGAATTTGATCAGATCCTGGGCTGCAGGGGGATCATCAACCTTGCAGAACTGTTCACTGAGTTGGAAGCTGCTACTACAGGCCTTGCAAAGGTGTGTCTTGACCGTATCAAAATCAAGTGGCCTCTGTGGGTCACGTAGTGTGTTGAGATGTTCCAGCTGAGCAAACCACTGGGTGATGAACTGTCCTTCCATGTCCTCAAGTCAATGTCCAATAGGTGTTGCATCACAATGGAGGTGTCATATACTTTGGATTTGGACCTGTCATGCAATGCGACAAAGTCAAAGAAGGCAGTGATTCCTACAAACAGTGAACACATTGCAGCCACCAAACCTGGAGAAAGACTCTTTGTGGATATGTCCTCCGTGAAAGCACCCAAAGCTGCCAAAAGCAACAAGCTGACCGCCCCATTTATTACCAAGCCCCATTTTCGCATGATTGTTGATGAGTATTCCACATGCCGATTTGTCAATTTCTTTCCCACCAAGGATGGCATGGTTGAACCCACTTGTGCGTTGCTCAACCAATGGAGATCCAAAGGACAACAGCTAAAGCAAATTCGTTGCGATAAGGCTGGTGAAAATACAGCACTTGACGCTCGACTGGCCTCAGCAGATTGGAAATTTTCTTGCAAGTTCGAGTATACCTCTGTGGATACTCCACAGCAAAATAGCATGGTGGAAACAGCAATCTATCGCTCAGTCTGCCGCGCAATGGCTCTTTGCTCTCAAGCCAATGTGCCTCGGGAATACCGGTTCAGATTCTTCCCCTTGGCGATGAGATGTGGTGTTCAGTTGATCTGGTTAGAGGCTGTGACTGTGAATGGCAATACTATGCCCAAGATCCAACATTTCTCTGGCAAGGTCCCTGCTTTCAGCGCCCACCTCAGAACCTTTGGTGAGGCTGGAGTAGTCCGTGTCAAACGGTCCACAAGTCCAAAACTCAATTATCGCGGCAATCCAGCTTTCTTCGCTGGCTATTGCACTGACCGGCCTGGAGACTGCTATGTGATGTATGATCCTTTGAAGAACACGTTTACAGCTACCCGTGACATCTACTGGCTGAAGCGGATGTATTTTCCACCCACTGCTCCCAAAGGTGAAGCTATTAATTTTCATGCTGATTTTCTTGAGGGTGGCCACATGGATCTGCCAATCACTGCCACCCCTCCACAACCTGTCTCCATTTTGCGCACCACCACCAGACATCGACGAGTGCAGTTTCAGGATGCAAGTGGGGGAGCCACAGCACCAGCAATTCCCTTCCAACCTGAATCTGTATCTGAACCAGCAACAGAGGACCCTGCCTTCGATAGTCACGATGACTACTACTCCGATGATATTGAAGAAACCAAGATTGAATATGAAAGCGAGGAGGACTACGACAGCAATGACGACACTGAAGCAGAGGATCCACATGTTGTAACAACCACCAGATATGGTCGTGTCATGAGAAACTCTCATCTCAATCCGGATATCCGCTATGGGGACATGGCAAGCTACGCAGCTCAATTCACCGATGCTGAAGTCCAGTTCCACAAGGCAATGACTGCGCTGAAAGAATTCAATCTTCTGTCAGTCTCTATTCCATCTCAGGAAGGCGCTATGAGTGAACTCAGTCTAGTTGGCGCGGCTGGGAGTGCCTTTGACAACACCAATGAGCTAAAGACCATGAACTACAAGGAATCTATGGCCAGTCCAATGCGAGACAAGTTTACAGAGGGTGTTGATGCTGAACATGAGAAGATGGTCAAGTATGGAGTCTTTGAAGAGATTGATGAAGCCAATATCCCACCAGGCACCAAAATCATGGATACCACTTGGGCCAACAAGATGAAACCCGATGGCACAGTAAGATGCAGGAATGCCGTCCGCGGATTCAAGCAGCTAGATGGCGAGCACTATGATGGCCAAGACAAGTCTTCACCTGTTGTTAGCGATATCTCCATTCGAATTGCAATGATACTGATGGTCATGGCGAATTTTATGGCTTACATTGTGGATGTGGAAGGAGCTTTTCTGAATGGCAAATTTAAGAATGGGGAGAAGATATTCACCAAGATTCCAGAGGGATATCAGAAATTCTACCCATCATATGTGCTCCTCCAATTGCAGAAAACCCTTTATGGTACAATTCAAGCGGCCATACAATTCTGGAGAGAAGCACGCCGAGCAATGCATGCCATGCAGATGGAAAGATGCAAGGCCGACCCATGCCTATTTTTCAAGTGGATCAACAACAAACTCCTTTTGATGTTACTGTGGGTCGATGATTTTTGCATCATAGGTGAAGCAGCAGAAGTTCTGAAGCACAAGGAGCAACTAAAGTCCCTATTCGAATGCAAGGACGTTGGAGAGATGGATGAGTATGTCAGGTGTCACATCGAGCGAGACAAGGAGAACAGAACCCTTCGGATGACCCAACCAGTCAAGATCAAAAGATTTGTCGATGAGTTCGAGCTTGATGAATGCAGAGGCAATCCCACCACTCCAGCAGAGCCAGGATCAGTGCTGAAGAAAGAAGGTGAAGGACCAACCGATACTATTCTCCCCAAGGAAGCCCAAACCAAATACAGGTCCGGAACAGCCATCCTATTGCATATGATGAGATGGTCAAGAATTGAAACACAGAATGCTGTCCGGGAGCTGTCTAGGTTCATGACTGAAGCAAGGAAGTCCCACATGAAGGCACTAAAGCGAGCGATGAAGTATTGCGCTGGAACACCCAAGAGAGGTCTCACATTAGCCCCAAATGCAGTGTGGGATGGTACCAAGGATTTCGTTTTTGAGCTTATTGGATTCAGTGACTCGGAATATGCAAAAGATGAGTCTCGACACAGTGTCAATGGCTGGTCGACTTGGCTGAATGGTGCCAATGTCACAGCAAGATCAAGGATGATGCCAATCATTGCCCTGTCAGTTATGGAAGCCGAACTGTATGCAGCTGTGCTATGTGTCCAGGACATGCTGTACATTTGGAGAGTCATGATGTGTCTCGGATTGCAAATCAAGCTACCCATGGTGATATATGTGGACAACAAGGGTGCAGTTGATTTCTGCAACAATTGGTCCATAGCAGGTCGCACCAGGCATATTGATATGAAACAGTATTTCCTACGAGAGCTGAAGGAAATGGGCATCATCAAGGTGATGTGGAAGGCAGGCAATGAAATGACAAGTGACCTCTTCACCAAGAATCTTACTGGAGTCCTATTTGAAAAGCACGGCTCCAAGTTCTATGGAAAAGATGAGTACTGCACAAAGCCCGAAAGCAACAAGGATGCAAGCTTCTCTACTGTAGACACAGAGGAAGCATTTTCGGCCTACAGCGAGTTCTGGAGCAGTCTCATTGAGTGACGAGTCCATCTATCCTTTGAAGCAGGGGAGTGTGTTTGGAGTCGATCGAACGAGCGCGCGCTGTGAATGAATGAGACACGAATGAGTCGAACGAAACACGAATGAGACATGAAGAGACGCGAGTGAATGAATGAGACGCGAATGAGTCTCGTGATCGATCGTACGAGTCATCTTGCTTCTGCAGGAATGGACTAACATGATTGGAGATGGGAATGGAAGTGGGAATGAGAATTTACCACTTACCGGTTCCGGTTCTCCTTCTTACTAAAAATAGGGCCTTATGTACCAAATCTACCGGGCGCAAGGTAAATCTCTACAGCCCATTGGTACAAAGGATACGTGCAGCATCGAAGTATTAGCGGGTCGATGCCGATTATTAGTGATTTAGTGTGTGCATTGGAGTATTAGCAGGCCGATGCACCAACATGGTGATTTTAGTAAAAGAGCAATTTTCTGCTCACAATTCCAAGTAACAATTTCATGTAATAACCAACAAAGTTAAACTACCAAATACCGACTGTTCTAATAAGACCAAGGTCGTAAACGTCGTTGGGTTATGTAGTTAGTTATTTCGGTTTTTATTTTACGGTGTTGGAAAGAGTTATTGATAAGATTATGATCAGATTGTTTCTGGACCATATTGTTCTCTCATTTACTAATTTGTCTTTTCTTTGTGTGGGAATACGCGTATCGAGAGTTCGATACTGTTGTCGGCGAAAAATACGGACTTCATGTCGGCATCAAATTTGATCGAAAAAGCCGACAAAACGAAAGAAACGACGACCGAGGTGCGGAATACAAGAACGATTGAGCGTTAGAACCAAACGCACCTCCACTACCTGGAATCCTTAAGTGGTAAAAACGATATCACCTAAGGCTACAAACAAAAAGGAATAACCGGTTAGAAACAAGAAATATCCAAAGACCTGAACAGTAAGTAAACACTTGGAACCCATAAGTACATTCAGAAGAATATACTTGATATCCCGTGAGGAAATTACTTATTGCAATCAAGAAAATCAATACCGATTCCAGATGGGCCTACCTATATCCAGCACATATACCACGAATAAGCATACGCCCCATTGAACAGAATACTTAACCCCACAATGACCAATACCATCGAATGACTGATACAGTAAGACCGACACGACGCTAATACAGTAACAGCAACAGAAGAATCGGTACGATGGTAAAGAAGACAGTACTAACAAATAATCCGGGGAAGATCTCTACCATGTAAAATACAGCAGAGAGCCCCGATACAGTGAAAATACCCAGTAAAAATAAGAGCGTCTCTCTGAGCTCACATCTCTTTAAATTTCAATTATACCTTTCGGTCGATTTTTAGAGTTACAACAGATACTCATAGATACTCGTATCGTGTGTTCGATACTCAGTGTTTTAAGTATCTCTTGATACTCTTGAGCGCCTATGTATATTTTACTTATTGCGCTCTCTTCTTGATAAAAGATCTAGAACACTTTGGAATCGTACGTCTTGTTTTACGTTTACGTAAAACAATACGTAGATCGTTCGCGTATACGTAAATTGTATGTTACGTATTACGTATCACGTAAATTACGTACGTAAATTCACGCTTGATTCAGTATTCCAATACACCCTTGGATGGTCCTTGGACTATCCGGCTCATATAGATATATCGGTCTTACCTTTTTATGGTGGCTCCCTGGATGGTGCTTGGTAGGGTAATCCGCCAGATTATGCTTTCCCGGTTGCCAAAAAATATTGAATTGCCCTTGTTGGGCCCGGTCTTTTAACCAATAGTATCGCATATCAATTGCTTTGGACCTCTTTTGTTTGATAGTGCCGTTGAGTATGCCCTCTGCTGTATTATTGTCGGTCTTCAGTGGAGTGGCCGGTATTAAATTCCTTTCGTGTCTAAGTTGGTAGAGGTACGAGATCGAGAATAACGAGACCTCGCAAAATTACTGTTCGATACTTAACTGGAGGAGAAGAATCGGTCGTCAATATCGAGCTCATTCTTACGATCGAGTCCGATACTTAGTGATCCAAGAAAGAACACATGACAGATGTTAACATATGCTACCTTCTGTTAAGTGTCTTATTTTCAAGAAAAGACAGCAGAGGTTCGAAACTCTGCTCACGAATATACGTGTTGTATTAGCGGCAACACGATATTCACCGTAATACGGTAATTTACCGTACAAAATACACGTAAATTCGCGTGCTGTATTAGCGGCAGCACCGATCTTTAGAAGAGACACTTGCTCTCCAGCAAGAAACATCTCTTCATCTTATACTTTTAGATTATTTGATTATTCAACCTTAAACCTTGCACCGGATGCCTCCTTTGCGTCCCATTTGTAGAACTACAAGCCTAAGATCTAACTGATTGCGTCGATTGGTCGATAGTCAAAATAGATCTGATTGGATTCGCATCCAGTCGTAGTGGATATCAGAGAAATATTAGAACACAACAGACCGGCACCTCAACCGGCCTGCAGCTAAAGCTCCTGTTGCTCTTCTTTGCCTTTGGATAGAATCAGCTCAACAGCCAGTTTCAGAAGGAAATTAACAGATTAACAGTCGCAAGCTTGTTGAAGCTTGCAAAAGAAAAAGGAGCAACCGTCGAGGAGCAACCGTCGACAACAATACGACAGCAGATCATCGAACGATCTACTACGGCCGACGATCGATAGTTCTCTGATCCGATTACATACCAAGGACCGCATTCACGCCGTATCTCATCGAAAGACGATAAATTGGAGACGATAGCAGCGTTTTGGTCACTGGACCCATCCTCTCATGCCGGACATCCCTGTCGCCGCCAGAACGCGAAGCAGGTTGACGGGATGAAGCAGGTCCACCGGATTCCAAACACTCCAACCTGGGAGCGCTGCAACCACATCCCTACTGCCTGCAAACGACATGGTCGACCCACAGGACAGGTTGCGCGACGATGAAGAAGAAAGCACACCTATCGAACACCTCTTCCCATCATTTGACCGACCACTAGCCACCTTCTTGCATGAAATCTTTGACATACCGAAGGAACGAAATGACGCCCTGTGCGAGGCTCTCATTGCTGGAAGGCTCAAGACATGGCTAGACTTCTTGTACATCGAGAACATTGGCGATCTAGCCTTCCTCGAAGGGGGCGTAAGAACACCAATTTATCGACATGTACAGATGTCCATACAGCAAGTCATCGACTTCGGGCAACATCTCACAGCACAAGGACTAGACTCGGAGGATAGAACCCATTATACCAAGGACACCTTTAAGAGCTACTGTTTTGGTGCTGTCAGAGCCAGAAGAGCATCTGGAACGGATATTGAAATCACCACCACGCGCAACAGCATCGGCACACCTCGACGACAACAGGAAAGATCCTCCAAGCCCATTGAACAGCTTAGATATGAATCCTGGACCAAGAAATCAAGGGATGAAACCACCTTTCCAACCCTGCAAAACGATGCAAGGTTTGAACGCTGGCTTGTCAAATTCAAGGCAAAGCTGGAAACATCTGACATAGATAGTCATACATTCCTCGATCCAAACTGGCCTGATATACCACTCATCGGGTATGAAAAGGCTCTTCATGACAAGCAATGTGCTTTCTTCTGGACTCTCGTCCTGCATGCCCTCCAAAGTGATCTCTCCTACTCCTGCGTGCTCAGCCATACCTCCTCAAGAGATGGCAGACAAGCCTTCTTTGATTTTGTGTCATTGCATGACAGATCCAAATCCAAAGTATATGACACCTCCATTGTGATGCAACAACTATTGGACATTGATTTGAGGACATGGAAAGATACCAAGGTCAAGTTCATCACCCAGTGGTTTTCCAGTTGGAACATCTCAACACACTACGCGATCCACAGAGGCCACTTGACTTTGATACTGTCAAAACGCACCTTTGCAAGGCCTGTAGTAGCAGCTTCCAACTCAGTGAACAGTTCTACAAAGTTGATGATCCCCCTGCAGCACAGGACTTGATTAAGTTTAGACAGCATGAAGCCGTTGCTATTAGTGAATTGAAAAATACCCTCCTCCTTGAAGCCACCAGACTGGATTCCCAAGCTTCCCTGTCCCAACCTCGAAATCAAATGTCTGTCAAGGCCAATACGCATGATCTATCCTCTGTGACACAATCCACATATTCTGCTATCACTGATGACTCAGTCTCATATTTCCCTCCTATTGATTTTGATGGTGACTACCAAGACTACGCTGTTTACAAGGCTGGAAGAACACCAGATCCAACCACAAGACTGCCATCTACCGTTTGGAAAACTCTCTCCAAGCATGGTATGAAGCACTGGCTTGGCTTCACAGCTGATGACAAGAAGCGCCTAGTTGCCTGCCTTAAGCCTGAGCTACTTGATGCTGCATTACCACCAGATCCCAATTCTAGCAAACCAATCACACGTCGGGCTTACGAACACCATACTGCCGAGCAGGACCCCTCCACCGCGGCTGAGCAGGTCCTATCGCCTGCTGACGAGAGCTCGGCCAGATCTGCGTTCCATGCATCACTTGGTGTATACAAGTCATCTTCTCAATCAGACACCAGGCCTCTCAAGTCTTCTGTTTCTCCTGCACGCCCAGCTCAATTTCTTGCAGACAACCCTGATATACTTTACAAGAAAGAAGGCAATGTCTATGTCCCTGTTGAACAAACCTCACGATCAGTGAACTTTCACTATTGGGCATCACTGGAATGTGAATCTCCTGTTTCACCAGCAAACCCCATCGCTACTTATCACTCAAGCAAAACTGCGGTATCCACACCTGGTTCTGCTATGGTTGACAGAGGTGCAAATGGGTGTATCATCGGAAATGACGCATGTCTCATCTCTAAAGATATTCCACCAAGATATGTCAACGTAACTCGTATAAACAATCACCAAATCCAGAACATCCCTATTGCAACATGCGGCGCCTACTCTGTCTCCAACAGAGGACCTGTCATTATAATCTTTCATGAGAGTGCATACACCGGACAACATCCATCTATCTTGTCTTCCCCTCAGATGGAAGCATACCACTCGACCATGGATGATTCCTCTATCAAGACAGGTGGATCCCAAGTCATCACCACTACTGATGGTCATGTCTTTCCACTCAGTATATGCCATGGCTTACCTTATCTCGCTATGCGCAAGTATACCAGTGCAGAATTTGCTCTTCTTCCCCATGCCATCATGACAAGTGATCAGCATTGGAACCCATCTGTACTGGATAACGCATATACCCCACAGGATGATACCTTCATTCAGAAATACCCGCCTATGGCCACATCACTTCCATATCCAGATTATGATGAATTCGGCGCACTTAGGGATATCAACATTGGCACATCTTCTACAGTCACCTCATTTTTGTCCAACAGCACTACCTCGTCCCTCCAGGCTTTGGATGTTTATGATACTTCATTTTGGCTTAGCCCCACTGATTATATCCATCAAGAAATCCTTAGTCGGTGCTCTAATCAGTCTCCTTCCACCTCCATTATCGGTGCCGCCCATGTCCAGTCCCCCACTGATATTGATTACTTGTCTCTCAAGCCCTTCTTTGGATGGATCTCCCTTGATCGTATCAAGGCCACCTTCACCAATTCCACCCAGTATGGCTCACTCTCCACTAGTCCAGACGGTAACATATTCAAACGATTCCAATCACCACAGCCAGCCATGAATGTCCGACCTTTCAATGATGATGTCCTCTCTGATGTTGTATATTCAGACACCCCTGCCGTCAATGGTGGCTCCAAGATTGCTCAAGTTTTCTTTGGGCGCAAATCTCATATCATCCATGTTGAAGAAATGAGGACTACTGCTGACTTTCTCCCTTGTCTCCAAAATTTTGTCCGGCAATGGGTGTTGTCGGCGAGAAAAATACGGACTTTGTCGGCATCAAATTCGATCGAAAAAGCCGACGAATCGACGACCGAGGTGCGATACGAGATACGAATATTCCAAAGGCCGAAGCTTAGAATCAAACGCACCTCCACTACTTGGAATCCCTAAGTGGTAAAACGATATCACTTAGGACTACAAACAAAAGACAGTAATCGGTTAGAAACAAGACATATCCAAAGACCTGACCAATAAGTGAACACTTGGAATCCATAAGTACATTCAAAAGAATACACTTGACATCCCGTGAGGAAATTACTTATTGCAATCAAGAAAATCAGTATCGATTCCGAATGGGCCTCCTCATCTACCTTAAATACAATGAACAAGCATACGCCCCATTGGATAAAACACTTAACCTCGTAAATGACTGATACCATCGAATGACCGATACAGTAAGACCAACACGACGCTAATACAGCAACAGCAACAGAAGAATCGGTACGACGGTAAAGCAGGCAGTAACAAATAACCGGGAAAGATCTCTACCACATGAAATACAGCAGAGAGCCCCGATACACAGTGAAAATACGTAGTAAAAATAAGAGCGTCTCTCTGAGCTCACATCTCTTTAAATTTTAACATCATATACCTTTGGTCAATTTTTAGAGGAACAACAGGTTATAGAGCCCTTATAACTTACACTTGTGTCCCGCAAGAGCACCAGTGTTTACCTTAAGCTACCTATCTCCGGCCGTTCAGCACCTCCACTGTCGGTTAAATCCAGAGGAAATTCTGTGCTTAGCTCCCTGTGCGGCACATTCTCGGCCTCCCCACATCTCATTCTTTCTCTCTCTTTTCCTTTTCACCTCCCTGCTCGTGAATCAAGGGGTGTGATACCAATTCTTCTACAAGAATCTTCTTTTGTAATCCACGACCAAGACCGGTTAATTGATAGTTTCACCGCGGAGCATTCCGAGGACGACGATCGATTGTTTCCCCGACAAACGTAATCACAACGAGGACGATCAAATTACTCCGACAACGACGTTTCATCGTACCGGACTCTTTTTTCTCCTTCACGATCGAGACCGGTTACCTCTTAGGAACATTCTTCGGTTAATTCCTTCAATCACCCGTTAATCGATTGTTCCTGTTCCGGACATCCTTGACCAACCCGCAAGATTACTTACCACATCGCCACAATCAAATTCATTTGCATCAACGATACTGAATCCAACACCAAATCGCTGACCGGTTAATTACCATCGACGCTGATTGTTTTCAACGACGATCGTATCCTTTCGTTATTAATTGTGAGAACACTAAAGAAAGTGTGTCGTAACGAACAACAAATGCAATCAGTCTTATGACCGATTGATTTAGTGAGTAGAACAATCGATGTTACAGTTCATTCGACCTTGTCGATGACGATCGACAGGTTAATTAATCGTCGTCAAATTACTCGTCGTATCGTGTAATTTCAAGCATACAAAACACATGTAATTCTTAAGACACAAAACACACGCAAACCATCTTCGATCGGTCTTTTGCCGTATAATTCACCGTGATATCCTCATTGGAATATCACAGTATTTGTACCTTATTATGTAGAATTAGTATTAAGTTGTACATAGATTTTAGGGCATGATAGTGTTTTAGAGTTGTTCATTCTTCAAAGAGTGAGCTGATGGGGAAATTTGGTAAAGAGACAAACCACATGGAAACGCCGACGATTATTCACTCAAGTTAAATAACCTTACGAATAAGGTTATTTGCCCTTATGACTTTTCGTACAGTACGCGTTACACGGTGAATTCTTTTCAGTCCCCTTCAGTCATAAATCCTCCAACCGTTAAGCGGCAGGATTCTATGGCTTAATATGTTCATCGTGAGTTGAATACCAAACTGTATCCAGTCTACCATCAGAGGCCCTATCAAAAAGAAATGGGGCGGCGTTTTGCCTTTCATTCTGGCTTATGTCATGGCATTTTGCCCTGATCCTTGCCAGTTTGATATATTGTATTCATGGATCAAATTATCCATCTTCGAAATGCTCATTGCAGATCGAACATAAAATCAACTTGTTACTTCAATCGAACAATCGATCGAACATTCCATCGAATGATTGATTCTTTACTTTACCACATGCAACGAGAACAATGTTCCCGGAAAACAACGCCGCTCATTAGCTTTGTAAACAAATCAGCAATATTTGTTGAACCTGGTTCCTTTGCAACTCTGATAATTCCTGCTGCAATAGATTCACGCGCTTTGTGGTATGCAATGCTGTTGTGCTTCTTCTTACATGGGCTTTCAGGTCGTGTAACATTTGTGACAACTGAATCATTATCACAATACACATTTGTGCTCCCATCAATTGGAACACCCATCATTCTCAACTTGTACCTTAGACCTTCAACCAATTCGATTGCAATTTTCAAAGCAATGATTTCAGATCCAAAAGTTGATGTCTCAACTGTTGTTTGTCTTTTGGAAAACCAAATGACCGGTGCATTATTAATGAAGATAATAACACCAGTATGAGACCTTCTCGTCGCCTTGCATCCGGCATGGTCGGCGTCAACAAAACAACTCATTGTTACATGCTTTCCCAAAGCTTCAGGCATATCTGCTGGTATGACTTCAGCGGCACCAGGATAAAATTCAGACCAGTCACATTTTTGAAATTTACTCTCGTCAACTTTTGGTACAGTATCATCAAAAACCAATTTTGACCTGTTGTACTTTTTTAAATATGCAAATATATGAAATAATTGATTCAAATGCCCGATCCTTGCCTGTGCCAAATACCTTGACATCTGTGAGACTGGCATTACCATGTCAAGTCTTCCTAATTCACAAATCCACCTGAGAACTCCAATTAAACCTTGATAGTAATTTTGCAATTCAGGATTCAATTCTTCTGATATATCAATTTCCGGTCGATAATCATGTGACAGTGGACTGGATGCTGATTTTGGTAGATACTTGTAGCCATATTTTTCAGTTCCTAACTCTTGTTCGACTGCTGCAACAGCTTTCGCTGTGTACTTAGTGCTTGATAATGACCATCTTGGCTTTGAATCACCTTCAAAGTAGAATTTCCCAATATCAGCTCCCAAATACAGAGTTGGCTCTTCAATTGTATCATCCTTCAATTTGAACTTTTGTTCAATGTTTTCAAGCTGGAACTTTGGATCTTCGCCAGAACATAGGATATCATCTACGTATGCAATGAGCATTGCCCAGTATCTGGATCCATCTTTCCTGGTTTCAATTCTTAAGTGCACATCCGGATCTGCCTTGCAAGGTGAATATCCAAGATCTCTCAAATGCTGGGTGAGGTATGACCTGAAAGATGCACCAGCAACCGGCAGTCCATACAATGCGCGGACAATCTTGCAAGGTCTTCCTGCAAGGTGAGGTGGAAAACCATCTTCTTCTCTCGCTTTTAGGAAGTATTTCTCTTTAATCGGGGCTGTCAAATATGCATTTTGAATATCAGCTGATAGAACCTTCAAATCATTCAGCGCTGCCAGCAGAAAGAATATTCTTACTGAGTCTCGACTGGGAACCGATGAATAAGTATTTTCTTTGGCCACTGCAGGGACTTTGTGTCCGTCCCCTACCAACCTGGCCTTCCTTGTTAGGGATCCAAGCTTGATGTCAAAAATCATGTGGGTTGTTATCTGTTTATGGCCAACTGGAATAACATCATCATCAGAAAATTCAAACGCTGCCATATTATTTGTCATTTCCTTATGAATTGCTCTTTCCCAGTGGTCGGTCCCTGTTTTCTTATCAATAGCCAGCGCTTGTTTGATTGAATGTGGCAACTCAACTCCATATTTGTGAGTCTTCAACCAATACTTTGCTGTTTTGGCCGCTTTAAGGATTCGATCCTTCCTCCTCAAAATTTTGTGCACCCACCATCTGAAAGCTGGTGATTTTTCAAGATTATTGTTAACTGCATACTCGGCTAATTGCACTGGAAATGATTCTTTCACATCGCTTAACTTACACCATGATTCAGTGCCATCCTTCCAACTGGCAAGAATTCTCCAACCCCTAGTTGTCGGCTTATGGGTTTTCCTGCCATTTTTTTGCTATGGTCGTGGCTTCATCATCAGTTAGTGCAGTGTTGTCGCATTCGTGGTCAATGAGCTCATCTAGTAGAGTGAACATTCTCCCGTCATCATCAACAGAGCTGTATAGGCTTTCTGCAACAATGTTTGCCGTGTATTCCTCCATGGTGCCATCAGGTAGTTGCAATTTATACAGCCTCGTGTCTAGTATGGGATTCTCATTTCTGATTCCTATTGGTCTGTTTTGTAAGTCGCGAACCCTGTCCTTGACAACGCACCTGAGTCTTTCATCACCTCTTTCAATGATCACTTCATTTCCCAGATATTCATCTGGTTCATCAACATCTTCTACCGATGCTTCTGGCTCAGCCATTTCAAGTTTCATATCCGGTGTTTCTACTGGTTGATTCTCAAATAGCTCTATTTGGGGCTCTGGGTAGTTTTCCTGGAAGAATGATGCGCTGTCCTTGACTTCATCTCCAATCTTGGATTCAATTGATTTGTCAATGGCTTCCATTCTTCTGAGGATATCTCTGTCCCGCCATTCAAATTCCTTGACGGGTCTTATTGAATTTGTAGATATTGGTATTGCTAATTCGGTCAGGAGCCAAAAACAATCCCCCCCACCTACCCTATTCCCACAGGGGCCCAACCATCGTGCCAGCCTTTCAACACCTCGGGTGGAAGAATCACCTTTTTCATAATAAAACACAAAATCATACCATTCTGATGAAGTGTATAATGTAATATCGGGCCTATAGCCATGGACCAATTCAAATGGAGTTCGCCCCATTGAAGAAGGATTGTTTGATGCTGTTCTCTGCCTTATGTTTGCACATAGTTCACCACAAAATGACCATAATCTTCTCGGTGACTTCTTCTTTGCAGACTTGGTTGTGATTGCACTACCAAGATGACCAATTGCTTGTTCTGCTCGATTTTGGAATGGGCAATGTGGCTGGATAAATGTCTGATGGATATGGTTGCGCTTTACAATTGAATTCCAGTGTGTCTTGTAGGTTCTTGGGGATCCTTGTTCTGGCGCACCATCAGAAATCAAATGCTCTGGAATTCCAATTTCATGAATAAATGTCTTCAGTCCTTGGTGGGCTTGTGATTTGTCCTGTATTGGTATAAATACTTCAAACCCATTTCCATTTGTAAAGATCTGTGCACATTTTTCTTGCCTCATAATACTCGTGGTTCTTGCATGCCATGTATCAGTGTACCAGGTTCCTTGTGCGACTCTCTTGTTCCTGAAGCGCTGAGTAGGCAGCCGCTTCATCAATGGTGATTGCAAATTCCTGAGTGCCTTCTGCGTTGTGACTTTCAATGTCTGCTCAGCTTTCTTAAAACTAATGTTCCAAGTTTTGGCTAAGCGTTCACAGTCAACCTTGTTTGGACCTTCAATTGTTATCACTGATGGCCCCCATTGATTTCTTCTGTCAAGAGACCTCCTTTCTAGTGTATTGTCAATTTCTTGCAAGCTAGGGGCCTGTTTTGATTCTGCTTCAGGAGCTTCCATAAAGTCAAATTCTGTATCATCAAACAAAAATTGGTCTACCCTTCGCGCGCTTGAAATATTCCTTACTGAAGAAATCCGATGAGCAATATTTCCATCTGTTGCAATCTGGCATTCAGTTAGCATTCTCCTTGTGGATACTTGATGAACCCTCATCAGTTTGCATTGCTGCATGACACTTGGATGCCGTTCTTTTCCTAAGCTGGTCTTGGGAAGTTTATTTGTAACATTACTAGCAGGTTCTGTTACAACAGAACTTTCCTCCATTGCTTGGTCCTCTTCGGTTGACATAGCTTGAAGGCTGAATTGGTCCCCTGAAATTGGATCTCCATTGTCAATGGCTAGCTCGGCCATCCTGAACTTCAGTGAATGTGGATCCCAGGGGGTATCATTTGTTGCTATCAAATGTTGACATTGGTCAAGCTCAATTCTTGTGGGCTTTCTTGTGGGGAAATATGAGATCACGTTTCTCATACTCAGTTTGATAAAAACTTTCTTCGGATCATCATCCTCCAGTGGAGTTTGAATTGTAATTCCATGCCTGGATCTTGAATCAAATTGGCGAGGTGTCTCTTCAACAGAGTTGAAATTGCAGTCCCTCACTTGATTTGGGCATATCAAGCTGTTTTTCAATTTGTCCCCAAAGTACAGTGCTTGATGGAACACTATGATATATACTTGGCCTGATGTTGGATTCGTCCATGCAGTCGCACAGCTTCCAATGGGGATTTTCTTGATGGGCTTGTATTCTTCAGAAAAAGGTGCGACATCAACGTGTGTTGTGATTTGATCAGGGTTCAGCAATACCATATTGCTTCCTGCTGCGGTAGTATCTGCATGTGAGTCTAACTCACAATATCCTTCTTCATTTTCCCCATCATCAAAACCTACAGGGACATTCATCTGGTATAATGACCGGCTCACCATTTTTAACAATTTGTGTTCTAGTGATAGTGTCCGGTTATTATGTCATTTCTTAGATTTTGATCCAAAACTGTCACCCGCGCCTTCATTTTCAGTTTCTTTCTTTTTAGTCTCAGCAGCCTTGAGATTTCTTTTCTTTTTAGCCTGTCTCATCTGGTAAAGCTCCTGGCGCTGTTCTTTTGACATTGTTTTATAAACCCTTGTTGGGTAAGGCTTGCACTCAACTTTTCCTGTAAAGGTTCCAGTTGTCTTTTGCTTTTTGTTGCTGGTTGTGCCCATAGAATACAAACTTCTGGAACCTCTTTTACTCTTCCCTGTTGCAAGCTTTTTCAATCCAAGACGATTGGTGAATAGAATCAAACATTCATTGAAGTTGTCACGATAGTCTTTGCTCTCATCAATTGCATCTGCTTTTGCAGCATCAAGTCGCTCATCACTGATTGAATTGATAAAATCCCAAACAAATCTCCTTTCGTTATGATTCTTTTCGAATCTCAGAATTGTTCCATGAAAAGCAGTCCAATTTCGCTTGTGCTTGTTCCAGTCATAACCCTTGGAATCTCCAGTGTAGTGTGAATCTTTCATTTCCTGATATGTCTTATTCAGAACCATAGTGATATTGGTATCAGTGTAAGCATGTTGCATGAGGGAAATGAAAGCGTTTCTGGCATTACCAGAATTCAGTGCAGTGTTTTGGAAATGTGCCGCATATTCCCACCCAGGACCTTTTCTTGTTGCATCACACAGCAACCTCCAGACGACGTTGTTGTCCTCGTCGTACTGGTGACCTGACAGGACGCCGCATCTTTCATTGTAATCACTCCAAGTTGGATAAGTATCTGTTGTACTTTGTCCAACTGTTCCAGCCCTGGCTTCATCAGTAACTTCTTCCTTTTGTTGGGGTCTTATGACATACAAGATTGGGAATCCCTCAGAGTTGAATCTGTATCTCAGGTTTTGTCGGAAGCCTTCCTCCCATTCCCTGAATTTTGTGAGATCCTTTAGCTCGGGTGGAGTTGCCTTTTCCTGTGATTTCACACTTGATTCCATCATCTTGATTCTGAATTGCTGCAGTTCCAGGTTGTTTGGGTTTGCGTTCCAGTCGATAGCCCTTGGCTTGACTCCAATCAATGGTTGATACCGGGCCCAATTTGCCCAAGTTAGGAGCCTCGATGATAGCCTGTTACCATAGTGGATACTTTTTGGATTAGGACAGTCCGGACTGATAGATTTCAATCCATGCATGAACGATTTAATGCTTTCCTTGTTGAGGTCTGTAATTTCACGAATATTGGACATCCCTCCCCTCATAATTTCTTCAGCTGATTCATAGTTGATACCAAAATCCATCAAGCTGCTTCTGAAGGCAAGCTGTTCTGGATTCAGAAATCTTCCATTGTTGAATCCCCTGATTTTTATTTTTGGTTGGGATGACCTCCTTCCGTACCGTTCAGCCCTTAGGTCGACGTCTAGTTGGTTCTCATCTTCATCGCTGCTATCACTATCACTCTGATTAACGTCATCTGGATTTCTGTGTTGCTTCACCGCATCCTGTATGGCTCTGATCCTTCTCTTTACCTCCTTGTCGATGACTCTTTTCCAAGTTGAGTTCATTTCTGGATCGGTCATAGCCTTTTCCATTACGCGCATGATTGTTTTCTCATTCAATCTGCCTTCATCCATACTTTCGTCATCACTCTTACCATCCATGGTGATTCCTGGTAGATCTTGGTCCACTTCCATCTTTGTTTCCTCCTCGCTACTGCTGGAGTCATATTTGTCATCGTCCTTTGGCTTTGCTTTTGATCTTGTTTGTCTTCTTGCTGTAGCCATGTTGTAGACAAGATTTCAAATGATCGTTTCGAAATAATTTGGAGGATATTATTCGATGTAAGTTTGGATGGTCGTTTCGATGACGCAATCGATAATTTAATCGAAGGTGGTATGTGGTGGGAGAGTGTAATCGAATCGAGGGATTAGATGTGAGATATGGATATCAATCGTTGGTGACTGTTGAGTGTGATTTGCTTATCTGTTTTGTATTTATCCGGATCGAATTTTTCGTTCCGGTTTTGTTTATACTTTCTGACTATTCGGATCGAGTTTTCGTTCCGGTTAGTTTTGTGTGAGCTTTTGCTTTTGTTGCAAATCAAGATTGTGAGCTTTCCTATCCTTTCTTGGGATTTTTGCTCATTCTGTATTTCTGTGGTGGAAGATTGAAAGATTGTTTCCTGAGAATTTAGTGTTCTCCTTTTCATTTTTGGATCTTTGCGATCTTTTGTTCTTCGAGATTTGGTGTTCTCGATTCTAGAGCAGATGTTCTTTCGCAATCTGTTCTTTCGCAGTCTGTTCTTTGCGGTTTGTTTCCCACCACATAATAGTTTAGGCTCAATCTTCTAGCTCGCGTCATTCTTGTTTTCAGTGAAAGATCAGTGTTCTCGGATATTGATTCCTTTCAACTGATGCCAACCTGGGCAATTCGTTCAGCTGAATCGTCCAGTTTCTTTTCCCTTGCTTGTTTTGCTGGATCTCGAAACCCGGTGGAGCCACCACCTTGGTTCGATTCTTTGGTCTCTTCTTTCAGGGAGACCGCCCTGGTGTTGGTCTGTTCCAGGGCTCCACAGGCAACTGCCTCTTTTACATCCTTGAGGGTTGATGCCGGTAGCTGATCAGGCTATTTCGGATTAGTCTTTGAGCTCAACTGCGTTTCCCGTTGAAACGCCGTCCTCAGCATTGTAGGATGCTGGCCACAGCCCGTAGATGCTGTGGGTCTGATAAACTAAAGAAAGTGTGTCGTAACGAACAACAAATGCAATCAGTCTTATGACCGATTGATTTAGTGAGTAGAACAATCGATGTTACAGTTCATTCGACCTTGTCGATGACGATCGACAGGTTAATTAATCGTCGTCAAATTACTCGTCGTATCGTGTAATTTCAAGCATACAAAACACATGTAATTCTTAAGACACAAAACACACGCAAACCATCTTCGATCGGTCTTTTGCCGTATAATTCACCGTGATATCCTCATTGGAATATCACAGTATTTGTACCTTATTATGTAGAATTAGTACTAAGTTGTACATAGATTTTAGGGCATGATAGTGTTTTAGAGTTGTTCATTCTTCAAAGAGTGAGCTGATGGGGAAATTTGGTAAAGAGACAAACCACATGGAAACGCCGACGATTATTCACTCAAGTTAAATAACCTTACGAATAAGGTTATTTGCCCTTATGACTTTTCGTACAGTACGCGTTACACGGTGAATTCTTTTCAACACCGTACGATCGATTATTTCTCCGACGAACGGTTTTCTACGACGACGACGACATCAACAACGATTATTCGCCGGTTAACAACAAACAAATTGAACCATGCCAACAGCTCCATTTGACTGGACTCCAATTTTTGGAATCGAATTCCGATTTGCAAGTGCTAGCAACCCAACTGCGGCCACATCCCGAAACAAAGCCTACTCCGAAATCATTGGCAAAGATGAACTCTCAGAATTCTTTGTGACCCGCGAGGATGAAGAAGAAGAAGAAGGACCACTAGAAATAGCTCCGGATCCACAACTCCACATCCTCAATTGCATTGCAAAGGCTATTGCCATCAACCTAGTGGAGCCACCGCCGGATGAAATAACAAAAGGCCACATTGCAAATCTCCTCGACAAATGTGTTATCAAACATGTCAGAAATGGCGGATCTACAAAACGAATGAGATACAAAACAGGATTTGACGCTGCTGCGAAGCATGCCATTCGGACCAACACAGATGATGAACCAATTGTTCTAATCGAAATCACAATTACCCACTGGCGTTTCAAGAAAAATTGGCGCCCAGACCTATTCATGGAAGCCTACACTGGAGACCCACCATCAGATGACGAGGCAGACGTTCCAGATACACCCGCCGCAACGGCTGCAACTGTCTCCCCTACTGAGATGGGACAAATTACGACCCTACTACAACAACTGGTCAACAATGGCAACAGCAACAACAATAACAATGCCGGCGCCAACCACCAAGCGTCACTCGACTTACCATGGAATCCAGCAACCTTACCACCACCTGTCAAGGACCGATACTACAAGTGAGATGAATTCCTCACCAGAGATGATATGAAGGACTTCCCAATCACCTACACCGACTCATCAGGAAATGAAACGGTCATCAGGCAAAACTACTACCTACACAACCTAGGCAGTGGTAGAAACGACCAACGTCTGATCACTAGAAGTGGTGACTGTTTTAATTTGACCAGAGCCTCTGACAAGTCCAAGGAAGCAGCTAGAGACAAACTGTTTCTCTCAGGATTCCCACAACTAAAGGATGCAACGGACCCTCAGGTTAGAAAATGGTACAGAGAAATCACAGCTCATTCCCAGCAACACCATATTTATGTACACCCATACTATCTATTCAGGCGTGAAGCTGATCACCTCAGAGGATTCACAATTGGTGATGACCTTCCAAACAACCTACCTTCAAGATATGAATTGGCTATCAATGAATGGGGAAATCTCATTTACACCGCACTCAGATCTGATAAAATCATCCCTGATTCATGTACAAGTATGAAGGCCACTATTCAGAGCTTTGAAGGCGGACAGGGATATGAAGCGCTATACACAGTTATTTCTCAAACACATCCCAACTCAAAAAGGCCATCCAATGCCAGCAGAATGGTCAGAAACCCTCCCAACCAAGATGCAAATGAATCCCTTGAAGAATACTACTTCCGGTACAAGGATTATCTGAGACTTAGAGTGTTCCTCCAAAACCAACCCAGCACTATCAGTTCAACAGAAGAAGTCAGCAACCTTATTGCAGGAACCACTCTCTCAGAAGAGCTCTTCAAAAAGACAGAAGATGAATGCGACTCTGATGACCGATTCAAACGAGACAAATACAAGGCAGGTAGGCTTCTACAAACCCTTCAAACCTATGAACAAGAGATCAAGGCTGAACAAAAGTACAAGAGGAACATCTCCAAATCAATCCAGCCCAAGCAATTGCCTGTCTCAGGTACCAGACCAGGTCACCGGCGCAATGATCGGTTTCAAAAGCGCGCTAGCAACAGCACTGTTAGAACACCTTCTACTTTGACCTCTCACTCAATCAGCCTGATTGAATCACTTGGGTACCCAGAGATGAATGAAGAATCTGACGATCCCTTCCTCCACCAAGCATACTGCAATGCTATCACGGCATTCAATAAGCAACCTAGTCTTTTTGACACATCCAGAAAATGTATTGTTTGCCACATGTCCGGTCACAATTTTGATAATTGTCCTGCATTGCAAGATATTGAGTCCCTGAAGAAACATAGGATTGCTGCGGCTGTTTTTCTGAACAAATCCAATAAACAGACCCAACAACTCTTGGATTCCACCCAACAAATCTCTCAGATCAACATTGGCAATGAAGATCAAGATGAGGTTTCACCTGATGCTACAGTAGAAAACCAAAATTTTTGCAATGGCCAAGAATAGAAAGTCTTTCTTGGAGCCATACTATGACATCACCTCAAGATGATCCCCAAGGATTTGACAACGTCACAGCGCCCCAAGTGAACAGCTTATGCCCCTCCTTGGACTCCAGCAGTGTCAGCTCCTACGAATCTGTCAAAATTGGTGCCGTCAATCTCCTTCCCAAGGACAGCCTCCAGTCAGCAATCCCAATTGATATCTACTGTGATATGGAATCACTCGGGGCTACGACCCCTACATTGGAATCACCCCTGAAGACCAATGAGGATCCCAATTTTGATAGAGACAACCCTACGTCAGTTGATACATACAATGTGCAATCCCTAGTCCCACCGGACCCGATTGCAGCTACAGCCTACTTCCAACAGGGTGTCAGGGCTCAGATTGACACCGGTGCAAAAGTTTCCTGCACAAATCTCAAACACATCCTGCACGATTACAAACCTTACACCAGGATAAGGAAATGCCCTGTCAGGCTTACAGCAGCAATAGGAGGAAAAGCGGCTACCTGCATCCCTGAAGGCTCAGGATATTTGCATATCCCAGCACCAAACCACATAGGGTATCTCAAAGTCTTCTTCTACTATTCTCCCTCCCTGTCAACGACATTACTGAGTGAGAACAATCTCTGTGGAACGACATCTCGCATGCGACGTCCGTTCAGTGGGCAGTCAATCCATAAATCATTCATTGACGACTAGGACTCAGCTGCTCCACAAAACGGCAACCTCACAATTATCTGTCATCACAAGCAGAACACTGCCAGCAGCATTGTGCTCCATGGAAGCATCATTGATGGCCAATGCTATACACACCCAGTACTGATCCCAGACATTGATATTGCATCTCCATATGCCAATTGTGCAACATCGTCCGCCTATGCTTTGGCGAATGACATGCAGTTCAAGGAAGCTTGTGAACTGGCCTCCAAAGAAGCCCTTAACACCTACAGATACGATGTATACACCAACCTTGTCACACTGCAAAAGTGCACCGAAGCAGCTCATGCTCAGTCTGATACCAGCGACGTGCCAAAGTTTGATGCCAAATTGTTCTTCACCAAGATTGTGGACAAAAATATCCCCATCCACGCCATCAAAACCAAGACATCGAAACTTCTTTGGCATCAACGATTGGGACACCTATGCAATGACTTTCTGTATCAGGCTCATAAGCACATCGTTGGAGTACCAAAGTTCAAGCGTCAAACCAGTGTTCTTGACCAATGTCCAACTTGCATACAATGTAAGCAAACCAAAACACCTGCTGGCTCACATTCCACACAAAAGGCCACACAACCGTTTCAAGGTTTATCCATTGATTTTGCATTCTCAGGTGTCAAATCCTCCAACAGCAAACGCAAGCGCGATTATGAAGGCATTCATGGAGAAACAGCTTGGATTCTCATCACAGATCACTACACTGGTATGAAATATGGAGATACGCGAATCTCTAAAGCAGCGCCACTACACTGGTTGGAACATTTCTTCGCTCAGTACAACCCAACTTGTGCCGACAAGTATGTCTCAGTTGATCAAGGAGGAGAACTCTATCACAATCCTGATATCAGAAACCTCTTCTCTGCGTTTGGATATTCAATTTTCCCCACTGGTGCGGATGCTTCACACCAGAATGGTACAGTTGAAAGAGCTCACCAAACTCTTGCTAACTCCATGAGGACAATGCTGTCTGGTGCTAATTTGCCCATCAAGTTCTGGCCCTTTGCTTTCTACCATGCACTTTGGTTGTCCAATGCATTCCCTGAAAGCAACCAACCGCATTCACCATTGGAATTGGCAACTGGCCGTAAGGAAAACCTTGCTGATTTCCGAACCTTTGGTTGTAGAGTTTGGGTTAGACCTCCAGGCAAAAGATCTATTAAACTCAAACCCAATGCCCGCAAAGACATCTTCCTGGGTTTTGTCCCATACACTACCAGAAACATCCTTTGGTATGATACTGAGACCCACCGCGTCAAAATAGCCACCCATGTCAGATTTGATGAAGGCATGAATGATCTCCCACTTGCAGACCTCCCCACTAATGTCAAGCACCTACTCCGGACTGATGACAACACTCCACTTCCTGCAGAACCCCGTGAGGTGTCATCTAGTGAATTCCAATTCTCCATCTCCCCCTTTGCGGATCTCACAAATCTCAGACTCACTGTCTCCCCATCTTGTGCTGATCCAGCCTTTGGTCTTCGATATGCCACCGACTCCCTGCTTGGCAGAGCTTACATCACAGATATCATTCCAAACAGTCCTGCCTCAAAGCTTTTCTCCTCCCGTAAGAAGACTCTCTCTAAGCTTCGAGGGGCTTATATTGTATCTATCAATCACAATCGTGTCTTTACTGCTGCTGATGTTACCACAGCCTTACAGGAAAATCACGATCGAGGGGTGCGGGATTCTTCAATAGATACACCAATTACCTTTGCACTTGAAGAAAAATTATCCATGAAGGAGGTCAGGAAACACTCAAATGAATATGGTTTATTTGCTCCCAATACCTCCTGGAAGGAACCCACTGCTGAAGAAGATCCACCATTCTTGGACCGGATTTCATCAATCAAAGCTATCCAGCGCATTGGTACAAAATACAAGCAGCTGATACAATCAAGAATCAACCAGGTTGATAGCACTGAAACACTCCATGCCTCCATCAAAAAACACTTGGCACCAATTGAAGACGACATGGATGTTGTCATTCCTACCATTGATATTGCATCCCTCAGAGCTATCACTAAGCTTCATAAACCAGGTAACCATTCACTACCCCTAGATGCAGATTCACTACCAACTGAACAAATTGAACTCTTAATCAAAGCCATCAATTCCAAGGCAACTACACCTGAAGAACAAGCACTAGGGCACTTCACTCGACGGAATCTCAAGTCTCTATCCACCTGGGCAGAATGGGAAGCTGGGGAGCGAAAGCAGCTTGATCAGTTTGAAGATTTGGAAATGTTTGGCTCACCAATTCAATACCCTAAGGACCCAAACGCGATTATTCTCAGGCCTCACTGCCAGTACAGTGTCAAGAGAAATGGTGTCCGCCGCGCAAGACAATGTTGCAATGGAAGCAAGTATGCAGCTCCAACCCTGCATGCTATTGCCATGTCATACTCTTCATGTGTTGAACATCCTATCCAAAGATTGTTCTTTGCCATTGCCGCTAGCCTCAATCTCAAAGTCTACGGAGCAGATGCCCAAGATGCTTTCGGACACAGTCCTGGACCTGAAATTCCAACCTTCATGACTGTAGACGATGCATATGCAGACTGGTACAGACACAAACACGGCAAAGACATCGACCGAAGGATGGTGCTCCTGGTTCTTCGAGCACTTCAAGGCCACCCAGAATCAGGTAGACTATGGGAGACCCACATCAACAAGATCTTGAAAGGTCCCGATCTCAACTTCAAGACCACCACGCATGACAGAACAATCTATACAACAGTTTTTGAAGGTGAAACGGTCTACATGTTGAGACAAGTTGATGATTTTGCACTAGCTTGTACATCAGAATCCATATCCGACAAGATCTATGACATTATAGGTGCAAGGCTCAAGCTACCAAAGGAAGACGTGATCCCCTTTACAAAATTGGGATTGCTTGAGGACTTCAATGGAATTGACGTCAAACAAACAGCTGATTACATTGAACTGTCCTGCGCCAATTACATTGACAGAATCATGACATCCCATGGTTGGGAGACTGAATCTAAGATGAAACCCCACTCCAAGCCATCAGCGCCGCTATCAACTGAAGTACTGAGCCAACTGCAATCACATACTGATGGCCCATTAAAAGGTACCAAGGAACATGCTGAATTGCAATCCACATCTGGGTTCTCCTACAGGACGCTCTTAGGTGAAATGATGTTTGCATATGTTAGTTGCCGGCCAGACATAGGCTATGCAGTGACTCTGATGTCAAAGTACAGTTCCAATCCCACTGCCTTCCACTATTCCAGCCTGAAGAATATAGCCCGATATCTCAGAACCACCAGATCTTGGGGTATCAGATTCTACAGGCCAAATGCTGAGCCATCTCTACCACCAGGAGAACCATACAACGATACAGTCCAAGATGTATCACTCTTAAAATTCCCGGAAGACACCAAGCAAGCCAAACTGATGTGCTTTGTGGACGCCGCATATGGAAATGATCCAAAACACCGAAGGTCCACCACAGGATACCTCTTCACTTATGCTGGTGGAGCAATTGCTTACAGATCCAAAGCTCTGTCCCTTACCGCACAGAGTTCTACAGAAGCAGAATTCATTGCTGCAGTCACAGCGGCCAAAACAGCCAGATACCTCAGATCCGTACTCAAAGAATTAGGATTTGCTCAAGCTGGTCCAACTCCTATCTATGAAGACAATGCGTCAGCCATTGAAATCATCAATGCCCAGAAGCCAACTGAAAGGACCAGACATATTGAAATCAGGTTCTTTGCCATTCAAGCATGGTAAGAAAATGGTGAAATCAAGATGATTCATATCCCTGGAGTTATCAACCCAGCTGATGACCTAACCAAACCATTGGGATGGATCTTGCACGCCCGACACGCAAGATTTATCATGGGGCACTACCCAGGTTAAATCGCTTGCGCGTTATGATTCGATTCGAACATTCGATCTATCAATCGATTATGAATATGCGTCGATACGGTTCTATTTGGATGCAATTGAAAAATGAGATCCAGCAGTCATTCGAAGTAATAGAATGATGTAATCCGGCTATTGACAGAAGCCATCAAACAAGTCGACTAAGGTTAACTATACCCCGACAGTAATCCAACATCAGTTGAACGTGTTGGATCAAGGGCTGTGTTGTCGACGAGAAAAATACGGACTTTGTCGGCATCGAATTCGATCGAAAAAGCCGACGAATCGACGACCGAGGTGCGATACGAGATACGAATATTCCAAAGGCCGAAGCTTAGAATCAAACGCACCTCCACTACTTGGAATCCCTAAGTGGTAAAACGATATCACTTAGGACTACAAACAAAAGACAGTAATCGGTTAGAAACAAGACATATCCAAAGACCTGACCAATAAGTGAACACTTGGAATCCATAAGTACATTCAAAAGAATACACTTGACATCCCGTGAGGAAATTACTTATTGCAATCAAGAAAATCAGTATCGATTCCGAATGGGCCTCCTCATCTACCTTAAATACAATGAACAAGCATACGCCCCATCGGATAAAACACTTAACCTCGTAAATGGCTGATACCATCGAATGACCGATACAGTAAGACCAACACGACGCTAATACAGCAACAGCAACAGAAGAATCGGTACGACGGTAAAGCAGGCAGTAACAAATTGCTCTGTTACTGGTATTTTACTGTATTCAACCGGTATCCCTGTGTTAGTGTTGTATGTAGGGATGTCTAAACCGGTCGTCGATCATGTGTAATTCGTCATAAGACAGAGAACACATGATATGACCTAAATGTCTGGATACTTGAAGTCATTTTTATCTCAGGAGGAGTATAAGTAACTTTTCAAGTGTAGAATGGATATAATTCCTGTAGAACGTACGTAAGTAGGGTACGTGTATTTTTGACCGACAACAAGATCTCTACCACATGAAATACAGCAGAGAGCCCCGATACACAGTGAAAATACGTAGTAAAAATAAGAGCGTCTCTCTGAGCTCACATCTCTTTAAATTTTAACATCATATACCTTTGGTCAATTTTTAGAGGAACAACAATGGGGTAGACCACTCAGACTGCTCTGTGATCATGGGTTCTACCAGTCCAGCAAATCTGTTCTTGACTACCTCAAGATGATGTGGATTGGATTATGGCAAAATGAACCATACCATCAACACCAAAATCTCTTCGAACGTCGGTACCAGACCTTCAAACGCATTGTCAATAGAACCATGGATCACACGGGCACTCCACCCCACCTCTGGCTTCTATGCATGCAATATGTTGGTCGCCTCATGAATCATTTGTCTGATCCCACTCTCTCTGACAAACAGCCCTTCTATATTGCCACCGGTATCATTGGTGACATCAGCCCATACCTTAGTTTCTTCTGGTTTGAGCCCGTCTACTACAAGACTCCAGATACACAGTTTGGCTCTCAGACCACTGAATGCCTTGGCCACTTTGTTGGCATTGCTGAGCATGTTGGTAATAGCTTATGTTTCACCATCTGGGATCCCATCACCAATAAACTCCTTGATCGATCTGGTGTACGCACTGCTTTAACTCCCGAGCATCGCAACAAGCGCGCTGGCTTGTTCACTGATGATGGCTTTCTTGCATGGCGCAAGGCCAAAGATGCTTCCATCACTCCTAAATCTTCTGGTGATAGTCCCTCCTTTCGACATTCTACACCACCCCGTTCCGTCACAGCATCACCTCCTCTGCGCATCCCACAGCCATCCTTGCCTACCTTTCTTTATTCCAAGGTTCCTAATACCCGAAGCTATGTCCCTTCTCCACTCCCTAACAACTATGGGGAGATTCTTGATGGCCCTCCAACCCCTCACATCTTCAGCAAAACCCCTGACGGCGTCCCTGTTACTGAAGATGATTTTGGCCCCCCTGAGCTAGCATATTTTGATGTTAGTGAAGCCACACCTCCACCCATCAATCCGGCTATCCCATCTGTTGGCCCATCTGAAGTAGTTGTTACTGATGAAGAAGGCAATGCTCAATTTGGCAATGATGGCACACCCATCACCATCCCTGCTATCCCTGTTGCTGAATTGCAAGGCCGATCTTTTCTAATGGCCCTCCCTGATGGCACACAGAAAAGAATGACAGTTGTTGACATTGAAAACAGTCTTGAGCAAAACAACGACTTCATCAAGTTCAAGTGCAAACATACGGATGATGAACTTGAAGATATCATAGCCTACAATGATGTCATGAATTACATCCACAGGGATGTAACACAAGAAGATGGCAAACTTTGGTCCTTTCGACGCATACTTGGTCATCAAGGTCCACTTGACAACAAGCACCCACAATACAAAGGTTCCAAATACAACCTATGGATTGAATGGGAGAATTGGTGGAGTTGTTAGTTGAACGTTTAACACTAACCCTAAGCGGTTGGCAATTGAATTATATTTTGGTTGGGGACTGGAAAGATTTGCACTGTGTTCAAATCTGGTGGGTTTTGGGGTTGATGACAGAGTTATATTTTGGTCGGGGACTGGCAGGATTTGCACAGTGTTCAAATCTGGTGGGTTTTTCGGGTTGATGACTGAGTTATATTTTGGTCAGGGACTGGCAGGATTTGCACTGTCTTCAAATCTGGTGGGTTTTGGGGTTGATGACTGACTTATATTTTGGTCGGGGACTGGCATGATTTGCACTGTGTTCAAATCTGGTGGGTTTTTGGGTTGATGACTGAGTTATATTTTGGTCGGGGACTGGTAGGATTTGCACTGTGTTCAAATCTGGTGGGTTTTTGGGTTGACGATTGAGTTATATTTTGGTTAGGAACTTGAAAGATTTGCACTGTCTTCAAATCTAGTGAGTTTTTGGGTTGATGATTGAGTAATATTTTGGTGGGGGATTGGCAAGATTTGCACAGTGTTCAAATCTGATGGGTTTTTGGGTTGATGATTGAATTATATTTTGGTTAGGGACTGGAAAGATTTGCACTGTCTTCAAATTTGGTGGGTTTTTGGGTTGATGACTGAGTTATATTTTGGTGGGGGATCGGCAGGGTTTGCACTGTCTTCAACTCTGATGGGTTTTTGGGTTGATGACTGAGTTATATTTTGGTGGGGGATTGGCAGGATTTGCACTGTCTTCAAATCTGGTGGGTTTTTGGGTTAACGGTTGAATTATATTTTGGTTAGGGACTGGAAATATTTGCACTGTGTTCAAATCTAGCGATTTTTTTTGGTTGACGATTGAATTATATTTGTGTGGGGGATTGGCAAGATTTGCACAGTGTTCAAATCTGGTGGGTTTTTGGGTTGATGACTGAATTATATTTTGGTTGGGGACTGGAAAGTTTTGCACTGTGCTCAAATCTGGTGGGTTTTTGGGTTGACGATTGAATTATATTTTGGTTAGGGACTGGAAAGATTTGCACTGTCTTCAGCTCTGATGGGTTTTTGGGTTGATGACTGAGTTATATTTTGGTGGGGGATTGGCAGGATTTGAACTGTCTTCAAATCTGGTGGGTTTTTGGGTTGATGACTGAGCTATAGTTTGGTCGGGGACTGGAAAGATTTGCACTGTCTTCAAATCTGGTGAGTTTTTGGGTTGATGACTGAGTTATATTTTGGTCGGGGATTGGCAGGATTTGCACAGTGTTCAAATCTGGTGGGATTTTAGGTTGATGACTGAGTTATATTTTGGTAGGGGACTGGCATGATTTGCACAGTGTTCAAATCTGGTCGGTTTTTGCGTTGACGATTGAGTAATATTTTGGTCAGGGACTGGCAGGATTTGCACAGTGTTCAAATCTGGTGGGTTTTTGGGTTGACGATTGAGTTATATTTTGGTTAGGGACTGGAAAGATTTGCACTGTGTTCAACTCTGATGGGTTTTTGGGTTGATGACTGAGTTATATTTTGGTGGTGGATTGGCAGGATTTGCACTGTCTTCAAATCTGATGGGTTTTTGGGTTGACCATTGAATTATATTTTGGTTAGGGACTGGAAAGATTTGCACTGTCTTCAATTCTGATGGGTTTTTGGGTTGATGACTGAGTTATATTTTGGTCGGGGACTGGCAGGATTTACACAGTGTTCAAATATGGTGGGTTTTTGGGTTGATGACTGAGTTATATTTCAGTTGATGACTGGAAATATTTGCACTGTGTTCAAATCTGGTGGGTTTTTGGGTTGATGACTGAGTAATATTTTGGTCAGGGACTGGCAGGATTTGCACTGTGTTCAAATCTGGTGGGTTTTTGGGCTGATGACTGAATTCTATTTGGTTGGGAACTGGCATGATTTGCACTGTGTTCAAATCTGGTGGGTTTTTGGGTTGATGACTGAGTAATATTTTGGTCCGGGACTGGCAGGATTTGCACAGTGTTCAAATCTGGTGGATTTTTCAGGTTGATGACTGAGTTATATTTTAATCGGGGACTTGCAGGATTTGCACTGTCTTCAAATCTGGTGGGTTTTTGGGTTGATGACTGAATTATATTTTGGTAGGGGACTGGCATGATTTGCACTGTGTTCAAATCTGGTGGGATTTTGAGTTGACGGTTGAGTTATATTTTGGTCAGGGACTTGAAAGATTTGCACTGTATTCAAATCTAGTGAGTTTTTGGGTTGATGATTGAGTAATATTTTGTTGGGGGATTGGCAAAATTTGCACAGTGTTCAAATCTGATGGGTTTTGGGGTCGACGACTGACTTATATTTTGATAGGGGACTGGCATGATTTGCACTCTGTTCAAATCTGGTGGGTTTTTGGGTTGATGACTGAGTTATATTTCAGTTGATGACTGGAAATATTTGCACTGTGTTCAAATCTGGTGGGTTTTTGGGTTGATGACTGAGTAATATTTTGGTCAGGGACTGGCAGGATTTGCACTGTCTTCAAATCTGGTGGGTTTTTGGGTTGAGGATTGAATTATATTTTGTTGAGGGACTGGAAAGTTTTGCACTGTGCTCAAATCTGGTGGGTTTTTGGGTTGACGATTGAATTAGATTTTTGTTAGGGACTGGAAAGATTTGCACTGTGTTCAAATCTGGTGTGTTTTTGGGTTGATGACTGAGTTATATTTTGGTGGGGGATTGGCAGGATTTGCACTGTCTTCAAATCTGGTGGGTTTTTGGGTTAATGACTGAGTTCTATTCTGGTTAGGGACTGAAAAGATTTGCACTGTGTTCAACTCTGGTGGGTTTTTGGGTTGACGATTGAATTTTTATTTTGGTTAGGGACTGGAAAGATTTGAACTGTCTTCAAATCTGGTGGGTTTTTGGGTTGATGACTGAGTTATATTTTGGTGGGGGACTGGCAGGATTTGCATTGTGTTCAAATCTGGTGGGTTTTTCTTGGGTTGATGACTGAGTTATATTTTGGTGGGTGACCGGCAGGATATGTTCTGTGCTCAAATCTGGTGGGTTTTTGGGTTGATGACTGAGTTATATTTTGATTGGGGATTCACAGGATTTGCACTGTGTTCAAATCTGGTGGGTTTTTCGGTTAATGACTGAGTTATATTTTGGTTGGGGACTGGCAACATTTGCACTGTGTTCAAATCTGGTGGGTTTTTGGGTTGACGAATGAGTTATATTATTGTATGAGTACTTCTTACCATAACTTTACTGACACATACTTACAATACGTACAATAACTACGTACTCAACAACTCCACAGGGCCCCTGCAAAGCACTAATATGGAAAAGACATACGAACCCCTATCCAACGTAGCTACCAATGACCCGGTCACTGTAGCCAAATATGCAAAAGACAACAACATGCTCAACAAACCTGGCTGGAAACATCTCAAACGCATTGTTTCACTCGCTCGAAGAACCAAGAAACTAGACAGGCTAATCCACCAAGCCAAACTTCGCTCCTTCCGCACTGCTCCTCAGTATCAATATGGATTCAAGGTACCTCGAAATCATGAAGAAGCCATCCAGTTTGATACAGCAAATGGCAACACCAAATGGCAGGATGCCATAGCGCTGGAAATGTCACAGCTTCAAGAGTATGATACCTTTATTGACAAAGGTATCTACAAGGCTAGCAATATACCCATTGGCTTCCAACAAATCAAGGTCCACATGATTTATGCAGTCAAGCATGATGGCCGACACAAAGCCCGGCTAGTTGCAAATGGTAATCTCACTGAAGCTCCCATTCACAGTGTGGATGCAGGAGTTGTTTCACTTCGAGGCTTGCGCATGTGCCTATTCCTTGCTGAACTGAATAGCTTAGAGGCATGGGGAACCGACATTGGGAATGCATACCTAGAAGCTGTTACCTGTGAGAAAGTATGCATCAAGGCTGGTGCTGAATTTGGATCACTAGAGGGTCACCTACTAGTGATTTACAAGGCTCTATATGGACTTCGATCATCTGGCAAGTGTTTTGGTGATATGCTGGCTGCCTGCCTCATTGAACTAGGTTTTGAAAGATCCAAGGCAGAGCCTGAAATCTTTATCAAGCCTGGCAACAACAAACATGGGGAGCCAGTATACGAGCTGATATGCACATATGTTGACGACATTTGCCTATGTATGGCCAATCCTGAAACCTTTCTGGTAATCCTGCAGTCTGCACCTTACAATTTCAAATTGAAGGGCTCTGGTCCAATGAACTTCCATTTGGGATGCGGTTTCGAAAGAGATGAACATGGTGTGCTATGCATGAACCCCATCAAGTTCATTGAGAAAATGGAGGGCTCATATGAACAAATGTTCGGCTGTAAACCCACCACCAGGTTCCATTCGCCCCTTGCTGAGAATGACCACCCAGAGCTAGACTCATCATCATTCCTAAGTGATACTGATATCCAAAAGTATCAAAGCATGGTGGGCTCACTCCAGTGGGTCATTGCCATTGGACGTTTTGATGTGCAGACTGCTGTTATGACCTTATCAAGCTTTCGCGTACAACCTAGGGAAGGCCATCTCAATAGAGCCAAACGAATCTACGGATATATTTCCAAGTTTTGTCATTTCAAAATCAGATTCAGAGTGGGCATACCAGATTTTGTACTCACTGAAGGCAGCAGTACAGACTGGTCCAATACCGTATATGGGGAGCACTCTGAAGACCTACCAAGCGATGCACCTAAACCCCTGGGGAAGGTAGTTGTATTATCTCATTTCTATGACGCAAACTTAATGCATGACATCCTAAGTGGCAAAGCTGTCACTGGCATCCTGCATTTTGCAAACAAGACCCCCATCATGTGGTTCTCCAAGAAGCAAGCAACATCTGAAACAGCCACCTTTGGCGCTGAGTTTGTATCTGCTAGAACCTGCATTGAGCAAATTGTTGACATTCGACAGTCCTTCAGATATCTTGGTACTAGAGTACACGACACATCCTACACATGGGGAGACAATGAAAAGATGATCCAAACCTCTACATTCCCATATGCGAGGCTCCACAAGAGGCACCACATTCTCTCATATCACTATGTTAGAAGCATGATCGCAAGAGGCTTCATCCTCATGCAACATCTTGCAGGCAAGGATAACTGTGCTGACATCCCCACCAAGCACTGGGGACACTCAGTAGTGTATCCTTTACTCAAGCCCATCTTTCACTATTGCGGAAACACTGGTGATTTGCTACAGGATGACTGCATCGGATCCTAGAGTATGCTTTCGTGTGGACACATGGGGAGTATTAAATTCCTTTCGTGTCTAAGTTGGTAGAGGTACGAGATCGAGAATAACGAGACCTCGCAAAATTACTGTTCGATACTTAACTGGAGGAGAAGAATCGGTCGTCAATACCGAGCTCATTCTTACGATCGAGTCCGATACTTAGTGATCCAAGAAAGAACACATGACAGATGTTAACATACGCTACCTTCTGTTAAGTGTCTTATTTTCAAGAAAAGACAGCAGAGGTTCGAAACTCTGCTCACGAATATATGTGTTGTATTAGCGGCAACACGATATTCACCGTAATACGGTAATTTACCGTACAAAATACACGTAAATTCGCGTGCTGTATTAGCGGCAGCACCGATCTTTAGAAGAGACACTTGCTCTCCAGCAAGAAACATCTCTTCATCTTATACTTTTAGATTATTTGATTATTCAACCTTAAACCTTGCACCGGATGCCTCCTTTGCGTCCCATTTGTAGAACTACAAGCCTAAGATCTAACTGATTGCGTCGATTGGTCGATAGTCAAAATAGATCTGATTGGATTCGCATCCAGTCGTAGTGGATATCAGAGAAATATTAGAACACAACAGACCGGCACCTCAACCGGCCTGCAGCTAAAGCTCCTGTTGCTCTTCTTTGCCTTTGGATAGAATCAGCTCAACAGCCAGTTTCAGAAGGAAATTAACAGCCGGTTGTGGGTGACCCAGTTCAAGCAGACATTGTCGGATGGGTAAGGCCTCCCGTGCATTCAGGAATAATGACGCCACTTCGGCCTCAGCTGCTGACGCCATAACATTTTTGATTATTTTTGCCAGTACGAGAATAGCGCCGTTGAATGTGTGATCGGCTGTATCCCCTAGGTAATGATAGCCCCCAGCTCGGCTCTTGGCCTCTGGGCACACCAAGTACGCTACATCGCTATCCACTCGTAGTATCATGTCACTTGCCCTGTAGATGATGGATGCGTCAGGATTACATGCCGCATAGTTGAGGAAGTATTTTGTGGCCGCTAGTGTTGTTTTGTTATTCTTGGTAGAGGCAATGTCGTTGAGCGCATGTAACATCGTGTTGTCGACCGCTCGGGCATAAAATAGGAATTTTCCTGTGACTTGTTGGATGAATTTTATTTCTTCGTCCGATAGTGTGGTCACGTCCTCGAGCTTTGCGTATTGTATTTTTTCGACGTAGGCTGGAACGTCCGCGCGCGAAGGGCCCGCGAACGTGTGTGCCGGTCGCACGTGTTCGAATTCTTTCAATGCTTGTTCCACGTACCCATCCATAGACAATCGTACTTCACGTTTGTCGTAGTCCCAACGTAGATGAACCCCGACGTACTGTTTCCCCGACCAGTCCACTTTGAATGTATACTTGGCTCCGACGGCCGCTACTAGGTGATCTACGTCTTCCTGTCGGGTGTACTTGATCCCAAAGTCATCCACCACTAGGGTAAAGTTTATGTCCCTTTCATCATGTAGGAACAGTCCCTCTGTGTGGGGTGCTTTCCTGTATCCGTACTTCTGGAGGTGGTCAACTAGGTCGTCGTGGGCTATCTTTCCACTCTGTTTTAACCCGTACCATGCCTTTTTGATCCGGGCATATACATATTCTCCTTGTTTGAGTCCTTCCAGTTGGTACGCTATCCGGACTTGGGGGGGAATCATGTCCCACCGGAACTTTACGTATTCGGGTTCGTCTAGAGTGGAGCATAAGTACATGTTAGAAATGTCGCCGGTACAGTATTTGGCCCCAGGGGATGACACTACGCTGTTCCAGTGGGTTTTTATGGTCTCCATGCTTGCCGTCCGGGTGGACACGTTACCATGGTACTCCAGTTGGTCTCCCCCTGCTGTGATTCTAGTCCTGTAGGGGTCGGCCTTCTCGGGGCGTCTGGCGACTGTATATCGGGGATATGTGACCCTTTTGTGTATGGGCACGTCAGTTCTCCTGATCCAGTCCAATACGTCCATCCCTTCTATGTTATTCTGTTGAAAGCCTTGGAATAACCGGCTGAACTCGTCCTCGCCCGACTTGAGCCATAATTCTTGGATCTGTGCTTTGGGGTGCCTGATTAGATCACGGTACGCTGCCCACTTGTTCAAGTCCTCATCCCATATGGATCCTCCACACGCTAGTTGGGGCACATACGGTAACTCGTTCATCCGTAGGGTCTGTTTTGGTACGGGGATCTGGACCGGATCACGCGGGTAAACTCCCATTAGGGCCTTGGGCTTAAGCTTGGATTTTGAGTAGTATTGGTCGGATTTATAGTACCTGGACACTTCACCGTGCGTGTAGTCCGCAATGTCCCCATCCGTGAATCTTACTCTATAGTATTGATTGGTTTGGTCATAACTTATGACTTCACCTTCATACCACCCTGAGTTGAACTTCTTTCTGATGATCGTGCCTATAGCCCAGGGGTGTCCCCGGCGGGCACTGCGTTGTTGCGTAGGGTTCACCCTTGGAGGTACGCGCGCATTCTCGGGTAGCTGCGTAGGTGGCACCCTTGGAGGTTCGCGCGCATTCTCGGGTACCTTGGGTTTTGTATTAGGTGTCACCCTTGGAGGTTCGCGAGCATTCTCGGGCACATTGGATTTTGTATTGGGCCCGTTTGATACCTTCTGGGTCGTATCACGATGCTTGGCATCTTTGAGCATATTTCGTTTTTCTTGCGTATTTTTATGTAATAGGTCTTGTATACTCCGAAGGGCCTCGTTAACTTGTGTTCCCTGTTCCATATAAGGGATTGGCGGATGGGGTTTACTAGCAATTTCCTTTAGGTCTTGGAGTGTCATGAGCAGCCGGTCTGTAGAGGAGGTACGCGGCATCTCAGTCTTGGGGAAGAATGCTATGGTGTTGCTGATTCTGGTAGCGCGGCTGGCCTCCCCGACACACGTGTAATTTCTGTAGTGCTTTAAGGCCGGTCCAATGTAGTAGCCCCTCGTTCCATGGTCCTGCCATGCACCGCGTTCCTGAGCCCTGTCGTGGATAATCACCCGACAACCCATAGGGGCGAGGGGGTGCTTGTTGTAGTCATATACCCCGCGTCTG
Source organism: Pseudo-nitzschia multiseries (assembly GCA_037355745.1). Lineage (NCBI taxonomy): Eukaryota > Bacillariophyta > Bacillariophyceae > Bacillariales > Bacillariaceae > Pseudo-nitzschia > Pseudo-nitzschia multiseries. The sequence continues at coordinate 283,922 of CM074791.1, forward strand.
AGCTCATATGCCGATAGTTTGGGCTGGGTACATGAAGCACGTAACAAGTTGAGGGTAACGAGGGCCTGTGGGATCAGTAGGTCCCAATCATCTATTGGGTACTTGTCATCCACCCCATTTAATCCTGCTATAAAATGGTTCTTGAATGTCTGTATGGCCCTTTCTGCGTGGTTGAGACGATGGTCCCCGGGCAATGCTAGTTGGTAATCGAGGTTGCTCTTTGTGATGTATGCGATTAGTTTCTTGGAGGTCTCGTTGTCCATACGTACTATTTTTGCGTTCACGTTGTCCTCTTTCATCCGCGCATAGCACGCCGTGAATCCCTGTAGGAGGTCTTCGCTCTTGCGTGACTGAATGGGTTCCACGTCAATATAGTTGGAATCGTAGTCGTACATGAGGAATACGTACTGGTGTCCACGACGTGACGTGACTGGGTATCTCCCCGGCAGGTCCCACGCAATGAGTTCCTTCGGCTCGTCTTTGGTTCGTGGCCCTGCGTGGTTGGTTGGTTGCATTTTATTTGCCGAAACTATGTCCACGCAGACATTATGTATCTTCTTCCGGCCGACTTGGGGTGGTTCTGTATCGGCTGTCGGCCTGTTCTTCGCCTTCTTTAATTTGCGCGTGCTTTGGATGCCTTGTCGAACCATTTGTAGGTGTCCCATAGTAGTTTCTTCTGTGAGTGGGAGGTGTCGGTTGACACGTTGTGCAGTGAGACCCGGCCACGTGGCATATGAGCCGCGTTCAATGGCGCGGACCCACGTCTCTTTAGTGGGGTACCCTGCTGCTGTGTGGTAGAATTGTATTAGTTTGGGGATGGCTTGAATCTGGTATGCTCCTGCCCCCGTGTGAATCGGATATTCGGTTTCGTTGTTGTTGTGGACGGCGCTGGTTGCGCTGTGTTCGTTTTGTTCGTTCTTGTTTTGCGGGGGGCCGGATTTGTTTTGTTCGTTTTCGTTTTGCGGGGGGCCTGTCACCCTTGGAGATTGAGTCGTCCCATGTTTGTCGGGCACAACAACCGGCAAATCGTGTTGTTAAGTAAAAACAAGATATAACCGTTACGTGCGGTTAAATATGAACCAATAAGAAAACAGATCGACGTGCACACATATACGAATGAGATGTGCGGCGAAACTAACAATGTACGGTCTTACGGACAATGTACGTACGTTCGTACGAATACAATGAATGCAATGAGGAGTGAGACTAGATTACTGATGGATAGACACTCGGGCATAGGAAGACCAACAAGGCAACATAAGTATCGAAGGTAGTCTATCACAGAAAACAAAAGAATGAGTCACGACCAAATGAATTGATCATTGATAGAAGAATCGGACACAGCGAAATATCACAAGAAAGTAGTACACAAAAATTCAGAGGCATAGGATCCAATACTAAGTATGTCAATGATATACATGTGTATATCAATGAAATATGGGAAATATCAATGGCATACAAAATGGATACGCGAAGCCCAATTATGTTAGAAACAAACAAATGAGACATGTTTCTCCGACGAATTTACCGATGAAACGTTAGTTAATCTACAACACGAGAATACACGTGCAGTCTCATGATGGAGGATTGCTTAACACGGGATTGCATGTGAAATCCGATTAAGTATTCGAAAAAACAGAAAATAGATTAATTAACTCATAATCCGGAATTACAGTTGTTGATTAACAGTCGCAAGATTCATACGAAGTCTATATAACAAACATACCTACGAGTTACAATCCATTCCGGAGTACTCCTACGAGCTTTATACGAGAAATTTTCTCGAAGTTTCTACTAGAAATTTCCTACTAACAAAATTAATCTTAGAAATTATCGATCGCGAACTTCAGAAAATTCTAACCGATTGGTACCACTGACTCAAACCTAACACACTGGTACGAAACCACCGAAATAAGCAATTATCTCGGACGGGAGCTATTGAATACTACTGATATTTGGCTAGAACAACAAAGAAAAAGATATACATAACAAGAAACAAAAATAAAAATACGTAACAACCGAAAAAAAAAAAATTACACGACAAAATGCAAACCTTTACAAACAGATTTTTTCAAACCCTGGGTGCAGTCACTTACCCGGCCTTCTATATTATGAGAAACAACGATTGGTGGAGACAAAATGAAGATGTATCACAGGATACATCCGAGGACGAGGATAACCAGATTCCATCGACAACAAACAGCTCCTCGACCCGACGCCAACGCCAACGACAACGACGTTCAAGACGGGCCAACTACAATCAGGAATTATCATCATCATCGCCGTCTTCATCTTCATCATCTTCTTCATCATCAGAAAGTGATGACGATGATAGTGGCTCAAGACCCGGCAAACGCAGAAATGCAGAACTGGGTAATCTCCGAAGACAAGCAGCAGAAGCTAAACGTCAAATGGAAGAAATCAATGCCCTCAAGGAAGAGATGAGAGCAGCAAGAGCACGAGGACGAGAAAAAGAAAGAAGATATGAAGCGGAGATGAATGCTTTGAGACAAACAATTCAAGAATCACGCAACAAGGACGATGAGATGGAAGCGCTTAGACAAGAAGTGCGGTCGGCCAAAGAAAAGGCAACGAGCCAGCAGTTACTCAAGGCAAAACCAATCCATGACTTTGATGGCCAACAGGAAAACTGGACAAAGTGGAAATCCGATGCGATAGCTACTTTTGCGGCCACAGGACATGAGGAGATTATGAATGATGCAGAGGCGGCCCGGAATTCACCGAGCAAAAACAAGGCACTTTGGGGAACATTGTTGTCGGCGTGCAGTGGCGGTAGTGCTCATTCAAAAATCATCAAGCATGAAGATACATTTGATGGTCATGCGGCATGGCAAGAACTATTGGGCTGGTATGATTCTGACAACCGGCGAGAATCTTATGCTGAGACACTGAAGCTTCGTCTACGATACAACCTGTTGCACCCAAATGGCAATATTTCTGAGTATATTAACACATTTGAATTGACCTACCATAAACTCCGGAAAATTCCACCATACCATATGACTGAATGGGATGCAAAAAGTATTTTTGCTCGCAATATTCGAGACCCAAATCTGGAGAGATTCAAAGAAGAATTACTGGAACACAAAACTGACAGGACCCTAGAAGAGATGATTATTAAGCTTCGCATCCATGATGAAGAACTTGCCCGCACCGCATACGATAGCAACAGAGGAGGCCACAAACGAGTCCGCCGCACCCCTGATGGTCCTAACAAACGACAACGTACGGGTTCCTACGGCACAGGCACTCTTACAGGGACTATTCATCCCAACCTCAAAGGTATCATCAGAATCCCTCCAGACACATGGCAAGACCTTTCTCAACTGTATCGCGATTGGGTCCTCAAATACAACCAAGCTATCCGCCACAGTGATACTCCTGTACCTCCCACTCCAGAGGGGGTTATTGTTGGGTCTCCACAAGATGATGGACTGAATCATTTTATTCCCAAATCCGGTCGCCAACGTCGGGTTCGACGTGTAATGGTACCCACCGGAACGACCTTACCGGTCTCACCATCACCGTCGCTACCGGAATCGCCGCCCGCCGGGTCACACACATCAGCAGACACACCTGCGTCACAACCTCCGGATGTCGATAGTGATCAGGATAGCATTGGAACAATCGATGAAACTGAATTATTCCCTCCAGGTTCCACGGCTCTCAAAACGGTTCGATTTCATCTACATTCTGGGGGGGATGATGGTGAGGATCAGGCAACGCAGAATGCAGTGAATTCAACACCACAACGAAACGCATCGTCTTATTTTTACACAACAAGAAGAAATAAGATAGAAATAAAATCTGATGAAAATGAGAACGAGGATAGTGATGGAGAGGACGATGGAGAGGACGTACCAGATCTTGTTGCAAGAATGGATCCTGATTCGGACGATGAAAATGAGAACAACAATAATGATAACAAGCGGGGCCAACGAAAATCAAGGAAAACTGACCAGGGACCTTTACCAGCTCGACGACAAGAAAGAAGACCTAGAAGAACAACACGAACTAATTCAGCAAGCACCGCCAACATACATCGATACAGAGAAGTTCAACAAAATGACAATATTGCAGTTATTGATAGTGGTGGAGGAAGAAGACCAACGGTTACGGAACAAGCATGGCTTCGAATTGGAGGAGAAACTGGAGGGAAACCATGTATAGGTTCCTTAGGGGGTCGCGTTGTCCGGTGAGTATGACTCGTTGGGAGGGGCCATATACAGACACGTTGTCTTTAGAGAACGCCACTTTGCACCCGTGATCGCAGAGTTTGGGCACCGAGACCAATGGTAGCTCCACTTCAGCAAACTTGTGACAGCCGCGTGCCTCGCTGGGGAGTTGGGGTAGGTCTAATTGGTTGGTTGCGTTGGATAGCATAGTGCTCCCATTTGCACATCCTACGGTCAGTGCCCCCGGTGTGTCCTGATGTGCCCCTCCTTGGTAGGTCGTTGGGACAAAATGGTCTGTTGCCGCGGAATCCAGGGCCCCATATCCGGGTGGGGCCCTGATATGGAACGCAACGTCTTGCGCAAAGGTCACAGATCGTGGTGGTCGAGGTAGTTTATCTCTCGAGGGTCCCGCACGTAGGATACTGAGTAATTGTGAATCATGATTACTAGGTTTATGTATACTACTACTGTGGCTCCTCCCACGCCGTCAGGAGTGGGGGGGGCCTCGTACACCCCACGACCGGCGCCATTGGGATTGGGTCCGTTCCACTTCATCCACCTGTCGTTGTTTCTGGTGGATCCTCCCATTTGGTTCTCGTAGGAGGCTCCATCCTGGTGGGCGGCTTTGTTCCTCTTGTGGAAGCATTCTTGTCCGGTGTGTGAGAGGTTGACACCGCACGAGTGGCAATAATATTTGTATTGTTTCCACTCGTGGGCCAGCGGGCGTCCCGAGGCTGCCTGTCTGGGCCGACCCGCGTCGGTTGCCTTAAGTCTGTTGACGTCTGCTTGTAGGGCTGCCATGGCCGTTTCCCACTGGTGTGACATTGTCATTGTAGATGCCGCCGTCGCCGTCGAGGCTGTATTCTCGGACACCCGCGAATAGATCTCTCGGCACACGTTGGCCAGTTCGAGTTGTTGTGTTTCCAGGTCAGTGAAACTGTCAGAAACGTCGGTCATTGTGGATGTCCACCATGTTGGCCGATGCAGATTTGTTGTGGTATGCGCTGTACAATTCCTTTAGCCGTTGGCCCCAGAACTTTTTGTAGTGGATGAACTCGTCACCCGTGGCTATGGTTGTCCTGTGTTGTTTCCAATCTTCATTAACCCTGTGTAGTGTAATCGGGTCATGTTTGCTGCGCATGAAGGCGTCCCGGGCATAATCGATCATCTGTGCCGAGGATACTTCTGCAGTTTCCGGGAGTAGATTGATTTGCCATTGGTACTTAGTCAATTGTCTGAAGTACTCCTTGGATCCAATAGGGCTCGGTGTATACGATAGGTCATTCATTTTCTTCGCGAGCTCGCGGGTAAGCCGGTGATGGGCATCTGTTGTACAGAGGTCAGCTTCCATGGCCTGGAATGCGGCCAGTACCGTGGTTCCTCTGGGGAATGCCTCGGAGCCCGGGTCTTTTAGTTCATCTAGCATGGTGGGAAACTTCTTGTCGGTGATGAGTAGGGCCTCTCTATCATATTTGTTCCACTCCACGTATAGAGCGCGTCTGCGTTTCCATAGTTTATACGCGTCCGAGGTGAGCTCTATTGTGCTATCGAGTTCTTGAGGCTCTGTCGGTGCTGTGGGATATGCAGCTCCGGCGTCTCTTGTCTTGTGTTGTTCCTTACTTTCCAACAGGAATGCATACCCACTTCCTTGTAGGTATTTGATGGATACTACTTCGGCCAATGCGTTGGCTAGGGTCTTTTTGAACTCGTACACATCTACGCTCGTTGGTATTGCTATGGGCTTCAATTGGGTCTCATCCAGATGGTCCTTGACCCCGGTGTAATCCTTCTTCTTCACCATCTTGTCGTCGGTATCGCTATCCTCACTGTCTTCAGTATAGTCGTATAGCAACCTGTTCTGTGTTTGCAATTGCGTGTTTTGCTCCTCTGTGTATTCGAGTACGTCCCTGTTGTACTGTTCGAGTTCTACCAGTTGGTCTCTCAGATCCCGGATTGCGGTGGAGCCTACGTTCCTGGAATCGTCAATGCTGGTGTCAGGGGTAACTACTATTGTTGTAGGGCCGGGGATTCCTTCGGTTTGTGTTCCCTCTGGCATTGGGGTGTGGTAATCTTATCAATAACTAATAAGACCAAGGTCGTAAACGTCGTTGGGTTATGTAGTTAGTTATTTCGGTTTTTATTTTACGGTGTTGGAAAGAGTTATTGATAAGATTATGATCGGATTGTTTCTGGACCATATTGTTCTCTCATTTACTAATTTGTCTTTTCTTTGTGTGGGAATACGCGTATCGAGAGTTCGATACCAATACGCGTATCGAGAGTTTGATACCCTTGGATACTCGTATCGTGTGTTCGATACTCAGTGTTTTAAGTATCTCTTGATACTCTTGAGCGCCTATGAATATTTTACTTATTGCGCTCTCTTCTTGATAAAAGATCTAGAACACTTTGGAATTGTACGTCTTGTTTTACGTTTACGTAAAACAATACGTAAATCGTTCGCGTATACGTAAATTGTATGTTACGTATTACGTATCACGTAAATTACGTACGTATCTTATTACGTATCACGCATTTCATGTGTACGTGAATACGTAAATTCACGCTTGATTCGGTATTCCAATATGTTCACCTCCATTTTCAGAGCCCTCCAAACATCAGCAATTGAGATCATCAATGCCCAGAAGCCAACTGAAAGGACCAGACATATTGAAATCAGGTTCTTTGCCATTCAAGCATGGAAAGAAAATGGTGAAATCAAGATGATTCATATTCCTGGAGTTATCAACCCTGCTGATGATCTAACCAAACCATCGGGATGGATCTTGCACGCCCGACACGCAAGATACATCATGTGACACTACCCAGGTTAAATCGTTCGATTGCTTTGATCACTCTATGGCCACGTCCGAATTGCTTGAACGATTTCATATTACAATCACGTTGATTTGATTTGATCGATCGATCCATCGAACACAACCTCAATATGACCAAGGTTAAATATATGCCAACAGTAATCCAATACCACGCGAGTCGAGTAGAGTATTGGATCAAGGGGTGTGTTGTCGGCGAAAAATACGGACCATTGTCGGCATCAAATTTAATCGAGAAAGCCGACAAAACGAAACGACGATAGAGGTGCAGAATATTAACACGGAGTAACGACAGAGATACGATTATTTCGATGATCGAATCTTAGAATCAAACGCACCTCCACTACATGAAAATCCCTAAGTGGTAAAAAACGATATCACTTAGGACTACAAACAAAAGACAGTAATCGGTTAGAAACAAGAAAGATCCAAAGACCTGAACAGTAAGTAAACACTTGGAATTCTTAAGTACATTCAAACGAATACACTTAATATCCCGTGAGGAAATTACTTATTGGAATCATGAAAATCAGTACCGATTCCGAATGGGCCTCCTCATCCATCTTAAATACAACGAACAAGCATACGCCCCATCGGATAAAACACTTAACCTCACGAATGACCAATACCAACAGAATGACCGATACAGCAAGACCGACACGACGCTAATACAGCAACAGCAACAGAAGTATCGGTACGAAGAAACCCCTACTAGTGAAAATACTGGGGAAGATCTCTACCATGTAAAATACAGCAGAGAGCACCGATACAGTAAAAAATAAGAGCGTCTCTCCGAGCTCACATCTCTTTAAATTTTAATTATCCAATACCTTACCGGTCGATTTTTAGAGTAACAACAATTTGATGGTATCGGTCATTTATGTTGTTAAGTAATCTGTTCGATGGGGCGTATGCTTGTTCGTGGTATTTGAGATAGATTAGGCCCATTCGGAATCGGTATTGATTTTCTTGATTGCAATAAGTAATTTCCTCACAGGATATTAAGTGCATTCTTTTGAATGTACTTAAGGATTCCAAGTGTTTACTTACTGTTCAGGTCTTTGGATATTTCTTGTTTCTAACCAATTCTCCTCTTTTGTTTGTAGCCTTATGAAAAGAATACACCGTGTAAACGTGTAAACGCATATTCGTACGTACGAAGAGTCACGAAGGCAAATAACCTTATTCGTAAGGTTATTTAACCTGAGTGAATAATCGTTGGTGATTATCCATGTGGATTGCCTCTTATCGAAATTCTCCCCATCAGCTCACTCTTTGAAGAATTAACAACTCTAAAACACTATCATGCCCTAAAATCTACGTACAACCTAGTACTAATTATACATGATAAGGTACAATAATGTGATATTCCAATGAGAATATCACGGTGAATTATACGGTAAAACGGAAGACCGATCGAAGATGGTTTTGCGTGTGTTTTGTGTCTTAAGATTACATGTGTTTTGTATGCTTGAAATTACACGATACGACGAGTAATTTGATAACGATGGGTAATTAACCTGTCAATCGGCAAAGACGATCGAATCGTAACAAAGAAAGATTTTACTCACTAAATCAATTATTCGTAAGACCGATTGCGTTTGTTTTATTACTGTTACGACGCACTTTCTTTAGTTTATCAGACCCACAGCACTCTACGAGCTGTGGAGGACCAACGAATGGCGTTTCCCGAAACGCAGTTGAGCTCGAAGACGAATCCGAATAGCCTGATCACCTACTGGCATCAACCCTCAAGGATGTAAAAGGGGCAGTTGCTTGTGGAGCCCTGGAATAGACCAACACCAGGGCGGTCTCCCTGAAAGAAGAGACCAAAGAACCGAACCAAGGTGGTGGCTCCACCGGGTTACGAGATCCAGCAAAACAAGCAAGGGAAAAGGGCTGGGCAGCTCAGTCGAAAGGGTCGCCCAGGTTGGCATCAGTTGAAAGGAATCAATATCCAATTCGAGAACACTGATCTTTCACTGAAAACAAGAATGAGCGAGCAAGAAGATTGAGCCTGAAGTATTCTGTGGTGAAACAGATTGGAAGGAACAGATTGCAAAGAGCATCTGTGTTGGCTTGGATTACTCTGTTGATCGGGTGCCACGTCTGCTGCGGGTAGCCGGGGTGTGGTTGCTGCGCTCCCAGGTAGGAGTGTTTGGAATTGTCCTGTCGATCTGCTTCGTCCAGTCGACCTGCTTCTTGTTCTCCCAGCAACCGGAATGTTAGGCATTGTTGCCATGTAAGTGTAGGTCGATGCCGAGGGATTTCGTTCTCTTTGTGTTGTTGTTTCGTTTTCGCAACGACGGTCCAAATTAGTTGAATTTTTCGTTGGTGTTGGTAAATTCTAGAGTACTGGGGATGAGGAATTGAATGATCGTTGTGGTAACAATCAATATTCCCAAAGGGTTGATGTGGATATGACAAGTGCCGTGTCGGATCAGAGAACTATCAATCGTCGTACGTAGTCGATCGTTCGATGATCTGCTGTCGGATTGTTTCTTGTATCGGCGTGTCGTCAATAGAGATGGGATGAAACACAACAAGATGCGTTTACTTTGTATGGTTGTTTTGCAATTATTGCGCATGGAATAAGGCAATTATCGATGGATATTTGCAGTCGGTGTTTATCGGTGCTTAACACAATCGAATGATGGACGTCGATGTGTCCTTGACAATATGGTGTCACAAGGAGTGTAGACGTGGAAGTATGGTCCTTGGATGGAGGTAGATTGCTATTGGCGTGTCCAATGCAATGGGCTTCTATTAAAGACGAATGGCTTGTCCGTTTGGTCTTTGTTGTACTGTAATCGGATCAGAGAACTATCGATCGTCGTCCGTAGTCGAGCGTTCGATGATCTGCTGTCGGATTGGTTCTTCGTAGAGTACTTCTACCGTTGTCTTCTTCTGCAAGCTTCAACAAGCTTGCGACTGTTAATCTGTTAATTTCCTTCTGAAAATGGCTGTTGAGCTGATTCATCCAAAGGCAAAGAAGAGCAACAGGAGCTTTAGTTGCAGGCCGGTTGAGGTGCCGGTCTGTTGTTTCTAATATTTCTCTGATATCCACTACGACTGGATGCGAATCCAACCAGATCTATTCTGATTATCGACCATTCGACGCAATCAGTTAGATCTTAGGCTTGTAGTTCTACAAAAGGGACGCAAGGGAGGCGTCCGGTGCAAGGTTTAAGGTTGAATAATCAAATAATCTAAAAGTATGCGCTTCAGCTTGCTGGAGAGCAAGATAGCACTTTAAAGCGTGCTGCCGCTAATACAGCACGGTGAAATTACGAGTATTACGGTAAAATACCGTGTTACGGAGAATATCGTGTTGCCGCTAATACAACACATACGGTATTCTATACAGCAGACAAACAGATTCGTGAGCACAAAGATCGAACCTCTGCTGTCTTTTCTTGAAAACAAAACACTTAACGAGATGGCTAGCATATGCTAGTTTCTGCCGTGTGTTCTCTCTTTGATACCTTAAGTATCGATAATTCGCTCGTATGAGTGACGATCATTTGGCTCGCAAGATTGAGCCATTTGGTCAATAATGAGACACCTGGCTTACACGATCAAGCCATTTGGTCAGAAAATGAGATATCTAGCTCACAGATTGAGCCATTTGGTCCTTAATGTTAAACATCATGATTCGCGGGCAAGTAAGCTGAACTCGTGTGAGTAAAGAATGAGATACCACTGTACCACTGTTACATACGCTATGCCGGACATGAAAGGAATTTAATACTCCCCATGTGTCCATGGGAAAGCATTGATTAAGATCCGATGCAATCGTCCTGCAACAGATCACCTGTGTTTCCACAGTAATGAAAGATGGGCTTGAGCAATGGATACACCACTGAATGTCCCCAATGTTTTGTGAGGATATCAGCGCAATTATCTTTGCCCGCAAGATGTTGCATGAGGATGAAGCCTCTAGCTATCATGCTTCTAACATAGTGATATGAGAGAATGTGATGCCTCTTGTGGAGCCTCGCGTATGGGAATGTGGAGGTTTGGATCATCTTTTCATTGTCTCCCCATGTGTAGGATGTGTCGTGTACTCTAGTACCAAGATACCTGAATGACTGTCGAATGTCAACAATTTGCTCGATGCAGGTTCTAGCAGATACAAACTCAGCCCCAAAGGTGGCTGTTTCAGATGTTGCTTGCTTTTTGGAGAACCACATGATGGGGGTCTTGTTTGCAAAATGCAGGATGCCAGTGACAGCCTTGCCACTTAGGATGTCATGCATTAGGTTTGCGTCATAAAAATGAGACAACACAACCACCTTACCCAGGGGTTTAGGAGCATCATTAGGGAGGTCCTCGGAGTGCTCCCCATACACTGTATTGGACCAGTCTGTGCTGGTACCTTCAGTGAGTACAAAATCTGGTATACCCACTCTGAATCGGATTTTGAAGTGTCGAAACTTAGAGATGTAACCATAGATTCTTTTGGCTCTGTTGAGATGGCCCTCCCTAGGTTGAACTCGGAAGCTTGACAAAGTCATAACAGCAGTCTGCACGTCAAAACGTCCAATAGCTATGACCCATTGAAGTGACCCAATCATGCTTTGATACTTTTGGATATCAGTATCACTTAGAAAGGATGTTGAGTCTAGCTCTGGGTGGTCGTTCTCAGCAAGTGGTGAATGGAACCTGGTGGTAGGTTTGCAGCCAAACATTTGTACATACGAGGCCTCCATTTTCTCGATGAACTTGATGGGGTTCATGCAGAGCACACCATGTTCATCTCTTTCGAATCCACATCCCAAATGAAAGTTCATTGGCCCAGAACCCTTTAATTTGAAATTATAAGGTTCAGACTGTAGGATTATCAGAAAAGCTTCGGGATTGGCCATACATAAACAGAGGTCATCAACATATGTGCATATGAGCTCATATACTGGCTCCCCATGTTTGTTGTGGCCAGGCTTGATAAAGATTTCGGGCTCTGCTTTGGATCGTTCAAAACCTAGTTCAACGAGGCAGGCAGCAAGTAGATCACCAAAGCACTTGCCAGATGATCGAAGTCCATAGAGGGCCTTGTAAATCAATAGGAGGTGGCCTCTTAGTGATCCAAATTCAGCGCCAGCCTTGATGCATACTTTTTCGCAGGTAACAGCTTCAAGGTATGCATTACCAATGTCAGTTCCCCATGCTTCTAAGCTATTCAGCTCAGCAAGGAATAGGCACATGCGCAAGCCACAAAGGGAAACAACTCCTGCATACACACTGTGAATGGGAGCTTCAGTGAGATTGCCATTTGCAACTAGCCGGGCTTTGTGTCGGCCATCGTGCTTGACTGCATAAATCATGTGGACCTTGATCTGTTGAAAGCCAATGGGTATATTGCTAGCCTTGTAGATACCTTTGTCAATAAAGGTGTCATATTCTTGAAGCTGTGACATTTCCAGCGCTATGGCATCCTGCCATTTGGTGTTGCCATTTGCTGTATCAAACTGGATGGCCTCGTCATGATTTCGAGGTACTTTGAATCCATACTGATACTGTGGAGCAGTTCGAAAGGAGCGGAGCTTGGCTTGGTGGATTAGCCGGTCTAGTTTCTTGGTTCTTCGGGCAAGGGAAACAATGCGTTTGAGATGTTTCCAACCAGGTTGATCAAGCATGTTGTGATCCTTTGCATATTTGGCTACAGTAACAGGGTCGTCTGCAGCGACATTGGAGAGAGGTTCATAGGTACGCTCCATGTTTTCCCACTCAATCCATAGGTTGTATTTGGAACCTTTGTATTGGGGGTGCTTGTTGTCAAGGGGACCTTGATGACCAAGTATGCGTCGAAAGGACCAAAGTTTGCCATCTTCTTGAGTGATATCTCTGTGGATATAATTCATGACATCATTGTAGGCGATGATATCTTCAAGTTCGTCATCTGTATGCTTGCACTTGAACTTGATGAAGTCTTTGTTTTGCTCAAGACCGTTTTCAATGTCAACAACTGTCATTCTTTTCTGGGTGCCATCTGGGAGGGCCATTAGAAAAGATCGACCTTGCAAGTCAGCAGCAGGGATGGCAGGGATGGTGATGGGTTTGCCATCAGCGTGAAATTGGGCATTGCCTTCTTCATCAGTAACAACTACCTCAGATGGGTCTACAGAAGGGGTAGCGGGATTGATGAGTGCAGGTGTGACTTCACTAACATCAAAATATGCTAGCTCAGGGGGACCAAAATCATCTTCGGTAACAGGTACGCCGGCAGGGGTTTTGCTGAAGATATGAGGGGTTGGAGGACCATCAAGAATCTCCCCATAGTTGTGAGGGATTGGAGAAGGGACATAGCTTCTTGTATTAGGAACCTTGGAATAAAGAAAAGTAGGCAGGGATGGCTGGGAGATGCGTGGAGGAGGTGCGGGGACGGAGCTGGGAGGTGTAGGAGGTGAAGAGGAGGGACTATCACCAGAAGACTTAGGGGTGACGGAAGCATCTTTGGCCTTGCGCCATGCAAGAAAGCCATCATCAGTGAACAAGCCAGCACGCTTGTTGCGATGCTCGGAAGTTAAAGCAGTGCGTACACCAGAGCGGTCAAGGAGCTTATTGGTGATGGGATCCCAGATGGTGAAACATAAGCTATTGCCAACGTGTTCAGCAATGCCAACAAAGTGGCCAAGACATTCAGTGGTCTGTGAGCCAAACTGTGTATCTGGAGTCTTGTAGTAGACGGGCTCAAACCAGAAGAAACTAAGGTAGGGACTAATGTCACCAATGATACCAGTAGCAATGAAGGAAGGCTGTTTGTCAGAGAGAGTGGGATCAGACAAGTGATTCATGAGGCGGCCAACATATTGCATACAAAGAAGCCAGAGGTGTGGTGGAGTGCCCGTGCGATCCATGATTCTATTGACAATGCGTTTGAAGGTCTGGTACCGCCGTTCAAATAGATTTTGGTGTTGATGGTATGGTTCACTTTGCCATAAGCCAATCCACATCATCTTGAGGTAGTCAAGAACAGATTTGCTGGACTGGTAAGATCCATGATCACAGAGCAATCTGAGTGGTCTACCCCATTGCCGAACAAAATTTTGGAGACAAGGGAGAAAATCAGCAGTAGTCCGCATTTCTTCAACATGGATGATATGGGATTTGCGACCAAAGAAAACTTGAGCAATCTTGGAACCACCATTGATAGCAGGGGTGTCTGAATAGATGACATCAGAGAGGACATCATCATTGAGAGGCCGGACATTCATGGCAGGCTGTGGTGATTGGAACCTTTTGAAGATGTTACCATCAGGACTAAGTGACAGTGAGCCATACTGAGTGGAATTGTTGAAGGTGGCCTTGATACGGTCAAGAGAGATCCATCCAAAGAAAGGCTTCAGTGACAAGTAATCTATATCAGTGGGCGATTGGACATGGGCTGCGGCAGTAATGTAGGTGGAAAGAGTCTGATTAGAGCACCGACTGAGGATTGCTTGGTGAATATAATCAGCTGGGCTGAGCCAAAAAGAGGGATCAGAAGCATCTAATGCCTGGATGTGTGAAGTGGCGCTGTTGGACAAGAATGAAGTGACCGTAGGAGATATGCCAATGTTGATATCCCTGAGGGAACCAAATTCATCATAGTCTTTATATGGGAGTGATGTGACAAGAGGCGGGTATTTCTGGATGAAGGTATCATCCTGGGGGGTATATGCGCGATCTAGTGTAGATGGGTCCCAGTGTTGATCACTGGTCATGACAACATGAGGAAGATGAGCAAATTCCTCACTGGTATACTTTCGCATGGCAAGATAAGGCAACCCATGGGATATACTGAGGGGAAAGACATAACCATCGGTGGTGGTGATGACTTGGGTGCCGCCTGTCTTGATGGAGGTGTCATCTACAACCGAGAAGTATGCTTCCATCTGAGGAGAAGACAAGATGGATGGGTGCTGTCCAGTATAGGCACACTCATGAAAGATGATGATGACAGGACCTCTGTTGGAAACAGAGTACGCGCCACATGTGGCAATGGGGATGTTCTGGATTTGATGATTGTTGATACCAGTTACATTGACATATCGCGGTGGAATATCTTTGGAGATGAGACATGCATCATGCCCTATGATACACCCATTTGCGCCTCTGTCAACCATAGCAGAACCGGGTGTGGAGACGTTGGTTTTGCTAGAGTGATATGTGGCAATGGGGTGTGACGGTGAAACATGAGAGTCACAATCAGGTGATGCCCAATGGTGGAATTTCACAGACATTGAAGACTGACCGACAGGGACATATACATTGCCTTGTTTCTTGTAAAGGATATCAGGATTATCTGCAAGGAAGCGAGCTGGATGTGCAGGAGAAACAGAAGACTTGAGGGGCCTGGTATCCTCGTGAGAAGATGTTTTGTATACACCTAGGGATGCATGGAACGCAGATCTGGCTGAGCTTTCCTCATCAGGTGAGAGGACTGGCTCGTTGTCATGTGGTGAGGGGACCTGCTCATCAGTAAGGTGTTCATAAGCTCGTCGTGTGATTGGCTTGCTGGAATTGGGGTCCGGTGGTAGTGCAGCATCAAGGAGCTCAGGTCGAAGGCAAGCAACTAGGCGCTTCTTGTCATCAGCTGTGAAGCCAAGCCAATGTTTCATACCTTGCTTGGATAGAGTTTTCCAGACGACAGAAGGTAACCTTGTGGTTGGGTCGGGGGTTCTTCCAGCCTTGTAAACAGCATAGTCTTGATAGTCGCCATCAAAATCAATAGGAGGCAAAAATGATGCGGAGTCATCGGTTATTCCAGAATATGTGGATGGTGTCACAGAGGAGAAATCATGGGAGTTGGCCTTAACAGCCGTTCGACTGCGAGGCTGGGTCAGTGATGCTTGGGAATCCAGCCTGGTTGCTTCAAGGAGGAGGGTATTTTTCAATTCACTGATAGCAACAGCTTCATGCTGTCGAAACTTAATCAAGTCCTGTGCTGCAGGGGGATCATCGACCTTGTAGAACTGTTCACTGAGCTGGAAGCTACTACTACAGGCCTTGCAGAGGTGCGTTTTGACAGTATCAAAATCAAGTGGCCTCTGTGGGTCGCGTAGTGTGTTGAGATGTTCCAACTGTGCAAACCATTGGGTGATGAACTTGACCTTGGTATCCTTCCATGTCCTCAAATCAATGTCCAATAGTTGCTGCATCACGATGGATGTGTCATATACTTTGGATTTGGATCTGTCGTGCAATGATACAAAGTCAAAGAAGGCTTGTCTACCATCCCTTGAGGAGGTATGGCTGAGCACGCAGGAATAGGAGAGATCACTCTGAAGGGCATGTAGGACAAGGGTCCAGAAGAAGGCACATTGCTTGTCATGGAGGGCCTTTTCATACCCGACGAGTGGTGTATCAGGCCAGTTGGGATCGAGAAATGTATGGGTATCTATATCAGATGTTTCCAGCTTTGCCTTGAATTTGACAAGCCAGCGTTCAAACCTTGCATCATTCTGCAGAGTTGGAAAGGTGGTTTCATCCCTTGATTTCTTGGTCCAGGATTCGTATCTAAGCTGTTCGATGGGCTTGGAGGATCTTTCCTGTTGTCGTCGTGGTGTGCCTGTGCTGTTGATTGTGGTAGTGATTCCCATATCCGTGCCAGATGCTCTTCTGGCTCTGACAGCACTAAAACAGTAGTTCTGAAAGGCGTCTTTGGTATACTGGGCTCGATCCTCTGAGTCTAGTCCTTGTGCTGTGAGGTGTTGGCCGAAGTCGATGACTTGCTGTATGGACATCTGTACATGTCGATAAATTGGTGTTCTTGCGCCCCCTTTGAGGAAAGCTAGGTCTCGCTAGGTCTCCAATGTTCTCGATGTACAAGAAGGCTAGCCATGTCTTGATCCTTCCGGCAATGAGGGCCTCACACAAAGCGTCATTTTGTTCCCTTGGTATATCAAATATTTCATGCAAGAAGGTGGCTAGCGGCCGGTCAAACGATGGGAAGAGGTCCGCGATAGACGTGTCCTCTTCCTCCTCTTGGCTTGGATTACTCTGTTGATCGGGTGCCACGTCTGCTGCGGGTAGCCGGGGTGTGGTTGCTGCGCTCCCAGGTAGGAGTGTTTGGAATTGTCCTGTCGATCTGCTTCGTCCAGTCGACCTGCTTCTTGTTCTCCCAGCAACCGGAATGTTAGGCATTGTTGCCGTGTAAGTGTAGGTCGATGCCGAGGGATTTCGTTCTCTTTGTGTTGTTGTTTCGTTTTCGCAACGACGGTCCAAATTAGTTGAATTTTTCGTTGGTGTTGGTAAATTCTAGAGTACTGGGGATGAGGAATTGAATGATCGTTGTGGTAACAATCAATATTCCCAAAGGGTTGATGTGGATATGACAAGTGCCGTGTCGGATCAGAGAACTATCAATCGTCGTCCGTAGTCGAGTCGATCGATGATCCGCTGTGTGAATACTGTGAGATGTTGTCGCGTAGACGAAAAAGGTGTAAGACAGCTATTGTTGGAACAGCTGTAGTCGATGGTTTGTGGTGCTTAGCACAATCAAATGATGGGCGTCGATGTGTCCTTGACAGATGGTGTCACAAGGAGTGTAGACGCGAAAAATATGTTCCTTGGATGGAGGGATTGCTATCGGCGTGTCCAATGCAATGGGCTTCTATTAAAGACTTCGGCTTGTCCGATTTTGTGTCTTTGTTGTACTGTAATCGGATCAGAGAACTATCGATCGTCGTCCGTAGTCGAGCGTTCGATGATCTGCTGTCGGATTGGTTCTTCGTAGAGTACTTCTACCGTTGTCTTCTTCTGCAAGCTTCAACAAGCTTGCGACTGTTAATCTGTTAATTTCCTTCTGAAAATGGCTGTTGAGCTGATTCATCCAAAGGCAAAGAAGAGCAACAGGAGCTTTAGTTGCAGGCCGGTTGAGGTGCCGGTCTGTTGTTTCTAATATTTCTCTGATATCCACTACGACTGGATGCAAATCCAACCAGATCTATTCTGATTATCGACCATTCGACGCAATCAGTTAGATCTTAGGCTTGTAGTTCTACAAAAGGGACGCAAGGGAGGCGTCCGGTGCAAGGTTTAAGGTTGAATAATCAAATAATCTAAAAGTATGCGCTTCAGCTTGCTGGAGAGCAAGATAGCACTTTAAAGCGTGCTGCCGCTAATACAGCACGGTGAAATTACGAGTATTACGGTAAAATACCGTGTTACGGAGAATATCGTGTTGCCGCTAATACAACACATACGGTATTCTATACAGCAGACAAACAGGTTCGTGAGCACAAAGATCGAACCTCTGCTGTCTTTTCTTGAAAACAAAACACTTAACGAGATGGCTAGCATATGCTAGTTTCTGCCGTGTGTTCTCTCTTTGATACCTTAAGTATCGATAATTCGCTCGTATGAGTGACGATCATTTGGCTCGCAAGATTGAGCCATTTGGTCAATAATGAGACACCTGGCTTACACGATCAAGCCATTTGGTCAGAAAATGAGATATCTAGCTCACAGATTGAGCCATTTGGTCCTTAATGTTAAACATCATGATTCGCGGGCAAGTAAGCTGAACTCGTGTGAGTAAAGAATGAGATACCATTGTACCACTGTTACATACGCTATGCCGGACATGAAAGGAATTTAATACCTACTAATACTCCAAAACTCCCTTCAGAGCGACCATCCGACCATTAGAATATCCTCTCCACCATGGTACGAACTAGAGCATACGACAACAGTGAAGAAGAAAAAATGGAAGTGGACGATCCACAGGATTCTGATGAAAACAACGGAGGAGGAGGTAGGGGAGATGATGAAGAGTTTGAAGATAAAATCATGCAAGTAATGGAAAGGGCCCTTGGCGACCCAGAAACAAACTCAACCATGAAGAGAATCATCGACCAAGAGGTAAAGAAAAGAATCAGAGCAATAAGAGATGCAGAAAGAAGGGGTGAGAACCCAGATGACGAGGATAGTGACAATGACGAGGGAAACGATGCTGACCAAGGTGCCGACGCAAGGGCTAACCGACTTGCAAGCAGGTTGTCTCAACCCAGAATAAAGATCAGGGGATTCAACAATGGAAGATTTCTAAATCCAGAACAGCTCGCCTTCAGAAGTAGCCTTATGGATTTTGGTATCAACTATGAATCAGCTGAGGAAATCATGAGGGGAGGGATGTCTAATATCCGTGAAATTACAGACCTAAACAAGGAAAGCATCAAGTCATTTATGCATGGATTGAAATCCATCAGTCCAGACTGTCCGAATCCAAAAAGTATCCACTACGGTAACAGGCTATCGTCGAGGCTTCTCACATGGGCGAGTTGGGCACGGTACCAACCATTGATTGGAGTCAAGCCAAGGGCCATCGACTAGAAAGCAAACCCAAACAATCTGGAATTGCAGCAATTCAGAATCAAGATGATGGAGGCGAGTGTGAAATCACAGGAAAAAGCAACCCCACCTGAGCTAAAGGACCTTACAAAGTTCAGAGAATGGGAGGAAGGCTTTCGACAAAACTTGAGATACAGATTCAACTCTGAGGGATTCCCAATCTTGTATGTCATAAGACCCCAAGAGAAGGAAGATGTTACTGATGAAGCCAGGTCTGGAACAGTCGGGCAAAGTTCATCAGATACCTACCCAACTTGGAGTGACTACAACGAAAGGTGTGGCGTCTTGTCAGGTCACCAGTATGATGAAGATAACAACGTCGTCTGGAGGCTGTTATGTGATGGAACAAGAAAAGGTCCTGGTTGGGAATATGTGGCACATTTCCAAAACACTGCGCTGAACTCAGGTAACGCTAGAAATGCTTTCATTTCATTGATGCAACATGCTTACACTGATACCAATATCACTATGGTTCTGAACAAAACCTATCAGGAAATGAAAGAATCACATTACACTGGCGATGCTAACAATTATGACTGGAACAAACACAAGCGAAACTGGACTGCTTTTCATGGAATAATTCTGAGATTTGAAAAGAACCACAATGAAAGGAGATTTGTCTGGGATTTTATCAATTCAATTAGTGATGAGCGGCTTGATGCTGCAAAAGCAGATGCAATTGATGAGAGCAAAGACTATCGTGACAACTTCAATGAATGTTTGATTCTATTCACCAATCGTCTTGGATTGAAGAAACTTGCAAATGGGAAGCATAAACGAGGTTCCAGAAGTGTGTATTCTGTGGGCACAACCAGCAACAAAAAGCAAAAAACAACTGGAACGTTTACAGGAAAAGTTGAATGCAAGCCCTATCCAACAAGCGTTTATAAAACAATGTCAAAAGAACAGCGACAGGAGCTTTACCAGATGAGACAAGCAAAGAAGAAAAGAAATCTCAAGTCTGATGAGACCAAGAAGAAAGAAGCTGAGAATGAAGGCGCAGGTGACAGTTTTGGCTCAAAATCTAAGAAATGACATAATAACCGGACACTATCACTAGAACATAAACTGTTAACAATGGTGAGCCGGTCATTATACAAGATGAATGTTCCTGTAGATTTTGATGATGGTGAAAATGAAGAAGGATACTGCGAGCTAGATTCACATGCAGACACTACTGCCGCAGGAAGTAACATGGTATTGCTGAATCCTGACCAGATCACAACACATGTTGATGTTGCACCTTTTTGCTGAAGAATACAAGCCCATCAAGAAAATCCCGATTGGAAGCTGTGCTACGGCATGGACAAATGCAACATCAGGCCAAGTATATATCATAGTGTTCCATCAAGCGCTGTACTTTGGGAACAAATTGAAGAACAGCTTGATATGCCCAAATCAGGTGAGGAACTGCAATTTCAATTCTGTTGAGGAAACACCTCGTCAATTTGATCCAAGATCCAAGCATGGAATTACAATTCAAACGCCAATGGAAGATGATGATCCGAAGGAAGTTTTTATCAAACTGAGTATGAGAAATGTGATCTCATATTTTCCCACTAGAAAGCCAACAAGAATGGAGCTTGATGAATGCCAACATTTGACTGCAACAAATGATACCCCTTGGGATCCACATTCACTGAAGTTCAGGATGGTCGAGTTAGCCATTGACAATGGGGATCCAATTTCAGGGGACCAGTTTAGCCTTCAAGCCATGTCGACCAAAGAGGATCAGGACATGGATACAAGTTCGATTGTAACAGAACCTACAAGTAATGTTACGGATATGCTCTCCAAGACCAGCTTAGAGAACAGGCATCCAAGCGTCATGCAGCAATGCAAATTGATGAGGGTGCACCAGGTATCAACAAGGAGAATGCTAAGTGAATGCCAAATTGCAACAGATGGAAATATTGCTCATCGAATTTCTTCAGTAAGGAACATTTCAAGCGCGCGAAGGGTAGACCAATTCTTGTTTGATGATACAGAATTTGACTTTATGGAAGCTCCTGAAGAAGAATCAAAACAGGCCCCTAGCTTGCAAGAAGTTGACAATACACTTGAGAGAAGGTCTCTTGATAGAAGAAATCAATGGGGGCCATCAGTGATAACAATTGAAGGTCCAAACAAAGTAGACTGTGAACGCCTAGCCAAAACTTGGAATATTAGTTTCAAGAAAGCTGAGCAGACATTGAAGGTCACAACCCAGAAGGCGCTCAGGAATTTGCAACTACCATTGATGAAGAGGCTGCCTACACAGCACTTCAGGAACAAGAGAATTGCACAAGGAACCTGGTACACTGATACGTGGCATGCAAGAACGACCAGTATTATGAGACAGGAGAAATGCGCACAGATCTTCACAAATGGAAATTGGTTTGAAGTATTTATACCAATACAGGACAAATCCCAGGCGCATCAAGGATTGAAAACATTCATTCATGAAATTGGAATCCCAGAGCATTTGATTTCTGACGGTGCACCAGAACAAGGATCTCGATGAACTTACAAGACGCACTGGAATTCAATTGTAAAGCGAAATCATATTCACCAGACATTCATACAACCACATTGCCCATTTCAAAATCGAGCAGAACAAGAGATTGGACATCTTGGGAGTGCTATCACAACCAAGTCAGCAAAGAAGAAATCACCTAGGCGATTATGGTCATTTTGTGGTGAATTATGTGCAAACATCAGGCAGAGAACAGCATCAAGCAACCCTTCTTCAATGGGGCGAACTCCATTTGAATTGGTCCAAGGCTATAGGCCCGATATTACACTATATACTTCATCAGAATGGTATGATTTTGTGTTTTACTATGATAAAGGTGATTCTTCTACTCGAGGCGTTGAAAGGCTGGGACGATGGTTGGGTCCCTGTGGCAATAAGGTAGGTGGGGGTGATTGTTTTTGGCTCCTGACTGAATCAGCAATACCAATATCTACAAATTCAATAAGGCCTGTCAAAGAATTCGAATTGAGAGATAGAGATATCCTCAGAAGAATGGAAGCAATTGACAAATCAATTGAATCCAAGATTGGAGATGAAGTCAAGGACAGCGCATCATTCTTCCAGGAAAACTACCCGGAGCCTCAAATGGAGCTATTTGAGGATCAACCAGTAGAATCACCTGATCTGAAACTTGAAATGGCTGAACCAGAAGGGTCAGTAGAAGATATTGATGAACCAGATGAATATCTGGGCAATGAAGTGATCATTGAAAGAAATGATGAAAGACTCAGGTGTGTTGTCAAGGATGGAGTGCGAGACTTGCAAAACAGACCAATTGGACTTAGAAATGAGAATCCCATACTAGACACGAGGCTGTACAAATTGCAACTACCTGATGGCACCATAGAGGAATACACGGCAAATATTGTTGCAGAGAGTCTGTACAGTTCTGTTGATGATGACGGAAGGATGTTCACTCTACTAGATGAGCTCATTGACCATGAATGCGACAACACTGCACTAACTGATGATGAAGCCACGACCATAGCAAAAAATGGCAGGAAAACCCATAAGCGGACACTTGTTTCTAACCAATTCTCCTCTTTTGTTTGTAGCCTTATGAAAAGAATACACCGTGTAAACGTGTAAACGCATATTCGTACGTACGAAGAGTCACGAAGGCAAATAACCTTATTCGTAAGGTTATTTAACCTGAGTGAATAATCGTCGGCGATTATCCATGTGGATTGCCTCTTATCGAAATTCTCCCCATCAGCTCACTCTTTGAAGAATTAACAACTCTAAAACACTATCATGCCCTAAAATCTACGTACAACCTAGTACTAATTATACATGATAAGGTACAATAATGTGATATTCCAATGAGAATATCACGGTGAATTATACGGTAAAACGGAAGACTGATCGAAGATGGTTTTGCGTGTGTTTTGTGTCTTAAGATTACATGTGTTTTGTATGCTTGAAATTACACGATACGACGAGTAATTTGATGACGATGGGTAATTAACCTGTCAATCGGCAAAGACAATCGAATCGTAACAAAGAAAGATTTTACTCACTAAATCAATTATTCGTAAGACCGATTGCGTTTGTTTTATTACTGTTACGACGCACTTTCTTTACTTAGGTGATATCGTTTTTACCACTTAAGGATTCCAAGTAGTGGAGGTGCTCATCGGAGTATTCGTATCTCATATTCCGCACCTCGGTCGTCGTTTCCGTTTGTCGGCTTTTCCAATTGAATTTGATGCCGACAAAGTCTGTATTTTTTTCGCCGACAACACACCCCTTTTTCCGACACGCTATCAATGTTGGATTACTGTCGGAGTATAGTTAACCTGATTATAGAATGAATTATCAAATGCTGACGAAGGGATTGATAGTCGCCAAAGGTATCGACCATGGTATAAATCAAATAAAATTTGTCAAGGCAAATTGGAGAATCATGTAGAGATCGTGAAATCGATGGAAGGTTAATCGGAGTTGGAAACAATCTGAGTCGAAGGAATCGATCATAGTGGGATCCAAAGTCGGAGGGGAGAAGAGATGTGCTTGGATGAAGTGTATTGGATATCACGGATGGAAAAAGGTTCGTCCATTGGCTTGTCGTTTACAATCGTTCCATAGAATCAAATGGTGGTGCTTATCTTAGGAAGAGGTGGAACATTGATAATCGATTCAAATGTGGAGTAGAAGAAGGGATCGACAGTCAACAGAGGGATCGGCCATGGTACAAATCGAATCAAATTGGAGACAAGACGGAATGGTGATGCGTATCCTGGAATGGAGATTGGGGAATCTGAATCCTGGTGAGATGGATTGGTTGAACGGGAGAGGCAGGCTCGATGGAGGATTTATTGAGCAATGCTTGGTATCACGGAGGGGATGTCCAAGAACCATCTGGGGCAATTTGGGAATTCGAACAAGAGAATTGGTAGGAAGATCCGTTGATGCCAGAATCAAAGATTGGTGTTCATCTTAGGAGGGAATTGGACGTGATTGTAGATATGAACGAATCATAGAAATCGTTGAGCGTGGAATACAATTGAGATATCATAGGGGTCAATATGATTGTATAATCGAATCGTAATCGTAGAAGTCGAGATAGTAGGATAAAGTCAAACGTCGAGGATTGAATTGTTTGCTTCAAGCCGTAGATTTAGAATCGTCGTAGAGACTAGACGTTGACAAAGATCACTAAAGGAGGGTTTGATCGGAATGTCTTCTCGGAATAATTGAATTGGAGTATCATAAGCAATAACGTAACTTGAACTACTTGTTGAGAAGCGAGCAATCATGGATTCAAGACAGGAGACTTGGAGGAAACGATCGTTTTAAGTGTAGGATAAGGTCGAAAGTTGGATTGTCTTGGTATTCTTGAACTGTAGTAGGTGGAGAATCAGATTCGTGAAATAAGATCAAATGGTATTGTTGTAGGGAGACGATGCTGGAGTTTGAATCAACGCATAGAAACTCAATAAATAGAGATCGAACCAAATGGTAGTAGGAGTCGAGTGAACGGCATCGGAGACGATTGATTGATCGTGGAGGAATTACCAACCGTAGTCAATGAGAATCGAATCGGAATTGTAGAAGTTGGTTGAGAATTGATTGACAAAGGAAGGAGTTGTTGATCATTGAGGATCTCAACGGAGGGGAGATCAATGAGAAGAAGGGATTGAATCATAGAATCGAATCAAAATCGTAGTTCGTTTCAAATCAATTTGCTTGACGATGTAAAGGATTGATTGAGGGAGCCAAATCGTCTTGTACAAACTTGATCGTAGAATTGGATCGTCGTTCACAATTGTATCGTAGAATCATATGTTGGTGCTGATCTTAGGAAGAAATGGAACATCGACAACCGATTCGAATGTGGAGTAGAAGAAGCGATCGACTGTCAACATAGGGATCACATATTGATGTAGCTTGGAGAATCTGAATCGATTCATAGGAGCTTGATCGTAGATTGTCCTAGATTGCATTGTGGAATCATATCAAAGGGAAGAAGAGATTGCAGAGTCAAATGTCGACGAAGGGCACTAAAGTTGAAATCTATCAATGCCACATGGAGTATTGAGTTGAGTCAAATGGTTGGAGATAAAATGGAACATTGATTCGCATCCTTGAAGAGGAGATCGGATCCAACGTAGTAGGATAGATGGATCAAGACAGAGGAAGACGCAAATTGGTTCATTCTGCATCAAAATATAAATTTGTTTGAGCATTGATTTCGTGATCAAAGCGATGAGATCGGTTTATCATAGAATCGTAAAGAGACGTGTCGTAGAAACGAATGGAATCGGAGGGGATTCATTTCTGACTTGGTAGGAAGAAGATCTATCGGTTCCAGAATCAAATATCAATCGGTTGAGTGTGGAATACGATTGAGAGATCGGAATGTGGTTGATAGATTGTAGAAATCACTATGATCGTTAAGTCGAATCGTAATCGTTGGATTGTTCGGATGGTTCAGAAGCAATTGCAACCGCTTGAATTGAATCAAACATTAGAAAAAGTGTGTCGTAATAAAGAAAGTGTGTCGTAACAAACAACAAACGCAATCGGTCTTACGATCGATTGATTTAGTGAGTAATAGATACAGTCGATTGTCTCCGACGATCGAATCAACGGGTTAATTACTCTCATATCGCCGAATCATCGTGTCGATTATACGGCATATTACCGTGTAATTCTTAGCACACAAAACACATGCAAACCACCTTCAATCGGTCTTTCGTGTTACCGTATAATTCACCGTGATATTCTCATTGGAATATCACAGTATTTGTACCTTATTGTGTAGAATTAGTACTAGGTTGTACGTAGATTTTAGGGCATGATAGTGTTTTAGAGTTGTTAATTCTTCGAAGAGTGAGCTGTTGGGAAAATTCCCGCTAAGAGACAATCCACATGGATAATCACCGACGATTATTCACTCAGGTTAAATAACCTTACGAATAAGGTTATTTGCCTTCGTGACTCTTCGTACGTATGAATACGCGTTACACGGTGAATTCTTTTCAGTCCCCTTCAGTCGTAAATCCTCCAACCGTTAAGCGGCTGGATTCTATGACTTAACCTATTCATCGTGAGTCATTGTCGTGTTGAATACCAAACTGTATCCAGTCTATCATCAGAGGCCCTATCAAAAGAAAAATGGGGCGGCGTTTTGCCTTTCATTCTGGCTTGTATCATGGCATTTTGCTCTGATCCTTGCCGGTTTGATATATTGTATTCATGGATCAAATTATCCATTTCGAAATGCTCGTTGCAGATCGAACGTAAATCAACTTGTTGCTTCGGTCAAACGATTGATCGAACATTCCATCGAACGATTGATTTTTATTTTCTTACCACATGCATCGAGAACAATGTTCTCTGAAAACAGCGCCACTCATTAGCTTCGTAAACAAATCAGCAATATTTGTTGAACCTGGTTCCTTTGCAACTCTGATAATTCCTGCTGCAATAGATTCACGCGCTTTGTGGTATGCAATGCTGTTGTGCTTCTTCTTACATGGGCTTTCAGGTCGTGTAACATTTGTGACAACCGAATCATTATCACAATACATATTCGTGCTCCCATCAATTGGAACACCCATCATTCTCAACTTGTACCTTAGACCTTCAACCAATTCGATTGCAATTTTCAAAGCAATGATTTCAGATCCAAAAGTTGATGTCTCAACTGTCGTTTGTCTTTTGGAAAACCAAATGATCGGTGCATTATTAATGAAGATAATAACACCAGTATGAGATCTCCTTGTTGCCTTGCATCCGGCATGATCAGCATCGACAAAACAGCTCATCGTCACATGTTTTCCCAAAGCTTCAGGCATATCTGTTGGTATGACTTCAGTGGCACCAGGATAAAATTCAGACCAGTCACATTTTTGAAATTTACTTTCATCAACACTTGGTACAGTATCATCAAAAACCAGTTTTGACCTGTTGTACTTTTTCAAATATGCAAATATATGAAACAACTGATTCAAATGCCCGATCCTTGCCTGTGCCAAATACCTTGACATCAGTGATACTGGCATTACTATGTCGAGTCTTCCTAGTTCACAAATCCACCTGAGAACCCCAATTAAACCTTGATAGTAATTTTGCAATTCAGGGTTCAATTCTTCTGATATATCAATTTCCGGTCGGTAATCATGTGATAGTGGACTAGATGCTGATTTTGGTAGATACTTGTAGCCATATTTTTCAGTTCCTAACTCTTGTTCGACTGCTGCAACAGCTTTCGCTGTGTACTTAGTGCTTGATAATGACCATCTTGGCTTTGAATCACCTTCAAAGTAGAATTTCCCAATATCAGCTCCCAAATATAGAGTTGGCTCTTCAATTGTATCATCCTTCAATTTGAACTTTCGTTCAATGTTTTCAAGCTGGAACTTTGGATCTTCGCCAGAACATAGGATATCATCTACATATGCAATGAGCATTGCCCAGTATCTGGATCCATCTTTCCTGGTTTCAATTCTTAAGTGCACATCCGGATCTGCCTTGCACGGTGAATATCCAAGATCTCTCAAATGCTGGGTGAGGTATGACCTGAAAGATGCACCAGCAACCGGCAGTCCATACAATGCGCGGACAATCTTACAAGGTCTTCCTGCAAGGTGAGGTGGAAAACCATCTTCTTCTCTCGCTTTTAGGAAGTATTTCTCTTTAATCGGGGCTGTCAAATATGCATTTTGAATATCAGCTGAGAGAACCTTCAAATCATTCAGCGCTGCGTCCGAGAACTGTTTCTCTACCCCCCGCGGGCTATCGCGCGGTATTTTTACAATTCTCGACCCTATTTTTTAAATTTCCTATCTTTTTAGGTCGCGTGTCTACTAAAATACCTCGCGCGTCGCACACCTTTACTTTCGAGACAATATCTCGTCACTCCTCAAATAAAATTACTATTTTAGGGTTAAGGATATCATATCCTTTCGTGACAAGCACTATTTTGTGTACAACTTGTGCACGAATGACTTATTTCATTTTCTCAACATGTTGCCACCATATAATGGGCTCCGTCCCAAATCCTCCAACTCCAACTCAAATCCAACTCCAAACAATCCCATTTTCATTACAATGGATAGGGACCTGTCCCCCCCCCCCTTGTATCTCATAAACCAAGAACTCCAAAAATTGGTAGGATAGGCAAACGATTCTAGACAACAATACGAACAAGGCCTGCAAGTCTCAATGCGTTAGAAGCAATAGGAGGGCCTAGCAGAGGACTCCAAATCCGAATTTTCACCTCCACAGAAAACACCCCCTCCAAACCCAAGGGACAGCAGATATCTCCATACTGAAGGCGCCGCGGGCAACGATATTGCAGGGATCCCTTCATTATACTAAGAAGGACAAGGCCTGCAAGTTTCGAATCGATTGATTGAGTGGATTGGAAGTATCTAAGTGGCAAAGCTTTGGACACACGAGGTCCATTTTGAAGGGAAACAAGGGAAAAAAACGGTGAATATTAATATCTCCATACTGAAGTCACCGCGGGCAACGATATTGCAGGGATCCGTTCATTATACTAAGAAGGACAAGGCCTGCAAGTTTCGAATCGATTGATCGAGCACATAAGAAGAATCAAACCGGTGAAGCAGAAGGGAGAAATTTGGTTGTATTTCAAGGAAGCAACCCAAATAACGGCGACAGCAGATATCTCTATAACAACGACACCAACAGCAACGATATTGCAGGGTCCCCTTGATTACATCTATGAGAAGACGCCCGCCAAGTTTCGTATTGATCCATTGAGCGGATCAGAAGGAATGGACTCAACATAGCAGAGTGACAAATTTGGTTGTATTTCAAGGAAGCAACCCAAATAACGGCGACAGCAACTATCTCTATAACAACGACACCAACAGCAACGATATTGCAGGGGCTTCTTCATTACATCTACGAGAAGACGCCCGCCAAGTTTCGTATTGATCCATTGAGCGGATTAGAAGGAACGGACTCAACATAGAAAAGTGACAAATTTGGTTGAATTTCAAGGAAGCAACCCAAATAACGGCGACAGCAGATATCTCTATAACAACGACACCAACAGCAACGATATTGCAGGGTCCGCTTTATTACATCTATGAGAAGACGCCTGCCAAGTTTCGTATTGATCCATTGAGCGGATTAGAAGGAACGGACTCAACATAGAAAAGTGACAAATTTGGTTGTATTTCAAGGAAGCAACCCAAATAACGGCGACAGCAGATATCTCCATACCGAGGTCGCCGCTGTCAACGATATTGCAGGGCTCTCTTCATTACATCTAGAAGAACACGCCGCCCAAGTTTCGGATGGATTGATTGAGAGGAATAGAAGAATCGAACCGGTGAAGCAGATTGGGAAAATTTGGTTGTATTTCAAAGAAACACCCCAAATAACAGTCACACCAGATATCTCTGGACCAACGGCACCAACAGCAACGATATTGCAGGGTCCTCTTCATTACATATATAAGAACACGCCGCCCAAGTTTCGAATTGATTGATCCAGCGGATCAGAAGAATCGAACCGGTGAAGCAGAGGGGCAAAATTTGGCTACATTTCAAGGAAGCAACCCAAACAACAGTCACAGCAGATATCTCTGCACCAACGGCACCAACAGCAACGATATTGCAGGGTCCTCTTCATTACATATATAAGAACACGCCGCCCAAGTTTCGAATTGATTGATCCAGCGGATCAGAAAAAAACGACTCAACATGGATGGGAAAGATGATGGGCAAAATTTGGCTAAAATATGGGCTTCCAAGCCCCGGCCCGGTTGCTGTTGTTGCTCTTGCTTTGCAACGTGAGGAGGAGGAGCGTTTCGCTGATTCGTTGCCGCTTGCCGGTGGAGGAGGAGCGTTTTCGCTGATTCGTTGCCGCTTGCCGGTGGAGGAGGAGCGTTTTCGCTGATTCGTTGCCGCTTGCCGGTGGAGGAGGAGCGTTTTGGCTGATTCGTTGCCGCTTGCCGGTGGAGGAGGAGGAGCGTTTTCGCTGATTCGTTGCCGCTTGCCGGTGGAGGAGGAGGAGCGTTTTCGCTGATTCGTTGCCGCTTGCCGGTGGAGGAGGAGCGTTTTCGCTGATTCGTTGCCGCTTGCCGGTGGAGGAGGAGCGTTCTCGCTGATTCGTTGCCGCTTGCCGGTGGAGGAGGAGGAGCGTTTCCGCTGATTCGTTGCCGCTTGCCGGTGGAGGAGGAGGAGCGTTTCCGCTGATTCGTTGTCGCTTGCCGTTGGAGGAGGAGCGTTTCCCGCCGCCGCTTGCTGCTGTTGCTCTAGCTGCCGCTTGCTGCTGTTGCTCTTGCTGCCGCGAGTCGTTGACGTTCTTGTTGCCGACGATCCTATTCGAATACATGATAATTGAACAAAATGGGTGAGTATCTATTGATGTACTACATAGAGTAAATACTAACAACAGAATAATATGATAATGTACATGCCGACCGATTCGTAATTATCACCAACCAGGAAAATTCCTCGCACCTACAGGGAAGAAGACTAAAGATTTGCCGACGGATCCGTTGTTTCCCCCCCCTCGATCTTCCGGCGATCGTTGTTGATTCCAATCCAATTCGATGACGACGATTCGATGACGACGATTCGATGACGACGATTCGTACGATTCGATGCCGACGATTCGTTGCGATGGTTGCTTCCGATTCGATGGTTGCTTCTGATTCCGATTAGATTCGTTGCTTCCGATTCGATGGTTGCTTCGATGGTTTCGATTAGTTGCTTCCGATCCGGTCCTATGAAAATAAGAAGAAAAACAGATAGGAAATACATTATCAGTAATGCCGGTGGAGTGGAAGACCAATCAAATCAATTGCCGTTGCTGATGCCTAGTATCTCTCTCATTCTTACCTTTGCTTGTTCCGACGTTCCGACGTTCCGACGTCCCGACGTTCCGACAACCGTCCCGATGAAATTGTAGTTGCTGCCGTAGAATACTTCTTACTCCATGTCACGAAAAACAGTACCTTGTTCCTGTTGATATAATTGCAAGGGACAAAGCCAGTTCATTGATTTCAAGACGTATATGTAAGGCTGCAGTCCAAACAATACTATCTATCCAGCAAATCCCCTTCTCGTCAAATGCTAACTACTTCTTTTGCAGTACAAGGCTGTTATTTCGGACTAAAATATCTGACAACAGATCCTCCGGCTCAAAAGAGGTTTTGGATCAAACGTTCTCGGACGGAGTGTTGATTACAAGAACCAACACCCTAGTCAAATAAGTCGGATGTAAGAAGGCAGATTATGAAGTGATTTTTTTTTGTTGCGAGGTAGATTTTTTTTTGTTGCGAGGTAGAAAAAGTGATTTTTTTTGTCGCAAGGTAGAAAAAGTGATCTTTTTTGTTTGTCGTGAGGTAAGAAAAGTTTATTAGTGTTTGTGTGGGAAAGATTTTTTTTTTTGTCGCGAGGTAAAAAAAATCATACATCCTGTACAATTCTACAGGATTTGGTACTAGTGTTGATTTCTAGACTACTGTAGAATTCTACACGTTTTTTGTACTAGATAATTCTATCTCGTACGTACGTACGAAAAAAATCAATCTCGTACGTATGAAAAGAATTCAAAAAAGAATCTCGTACGTACGACGTTCGAAAAAGAATCTCCTACATACTAGATTGTACGGTATGTATGTACGTTTGAAAAATAATCTCGTACGTACGATGTTCGAAAAAGAATCTCGTACATACTAGATTGTACGGTATGTATGTACATTCGAAAAAGAATCTTCTAATTTTCGGCAGGGGTAAAGAACTTGCGAGAAGTCCACATAAAAGACCCAATAATTACTGAATTTTCGAACATTATGTAACCCTAACCATATTCGAAACAACTTTTCCACACAGAACGCCAAAATCTTAAGGTTTGACTCTACAAATGGCAAACATGGGGGTATTTTGGGTGCAATTCCAGGGCACAAAAAAACTTATTTGGTAATGACTCCAAAAAGTATCCGGTCCAAGCAATGAATACATTCATCATGACTCATTAAATGCATATTGGGAACAACTTGTCACATAGAATGACCAAAATCTTTAGGTTTGACTCTACAAATGGCAAACATGGGGGTATTTTGGGTGCAATTCCAGGGCACAAAAAAACTTATTTGGTAATGACTCCAAAAGTATCCGGTCCAAGCAATGAATACATTCATCATGACTCATTAAATGCATATTGGGAACAACTTTGTCACATAGAATGACCAAAATCTTTAGGTTTGACTCTACAAATGGCAATCATGGGGGTATTTTTGGTGCAATTGTAGGGCAAAAACTGAGTAATTGGGTAATGACTACAACAATATCTGGTCCAAGCCAGGAATACATTCATCATGACTATTCCAATGCATATTTGGAACAACTTTGTCACATAGAATGCCCAAAATATTAAGGTTTGACTCTACAAATGGCAATCATGGGGGTATTTTTGGTGCAATTCCAGGGCACAAAGTTACTTATTGGGTAAGGACTCAAAAAGTATCTGGTCCAAGCCATGAATACATTCATCATGACTCTTCCAATACATATTGGGAACAACTTTGTCACATCGAATGACCAAAATCTTAAGGTTTGACTCTCCAAATTGCAATCATGGGGGTATTTTTGGTGCAATTCCAGGGCACAAACTAACTTAGTGGGTAATGACTCCAAAAGTATCCGGTCAAAGCAATGAAAACATTCATCATGACTCATTAAATGCATATTGGGAACAACTTTGTCACATCGAATGCCCAAAATCTTAATGTTTGACTCTCGAAATGGCAATCATGTGTGTATTTTGGGGGCAATTCTAGCGCACAAACTGAGTTCTTGGGTAATGACTACAACAATATCGGGTCCTAGTCACGACTGCATTCATCATGACTCATCCAATTCAATATGGGGAACAACTTCGTCACATAGAATGCCCAAAACCGTAAGGTTTGACTCTACAAATGGCAATCATGGGGGTATTTTTGGTGCAATTCTAGGGCACAAACTGAGTAATTGGGTAAGGACTCAAAAAGTATCTGGTCCAAGCAAGGAATACCTTCATGAGGACTCATCCAATACATATTGGGAACAACTTTGTCACATCGAATGCCCAAAATCGTAAGGTTTGACTCTCTAAATGGCAAACATGGGGGTATTTTTGGTGCAAATCCAGGGCACAAACTAACTTATTGGGTAATGACACAAAAAGTATCCGGTCCAAGCAAGGAATACATTCATGAGGACTCATTAAATGCATATTGGGAACAACTTTGTCACATAGAATGCCCAAAATCTTAAGGTTTGACTCTACAAATGGCAATCATGAGGGTATTTTAGGTGCAATTCTAGGGCACAAACTAACTTATTGGATAATGACTCAAAAAGTATCGGGTCCAAGCCATGAATACATTCATCATGACTCATCCAATGCATATTGGAAACAACTTTGTCACATAGAATGCCCAAAATCTTAAGGTTTGACTCTACAAATGGCAAACATGGGGGTATTTTTGGGGCAATTCCAGGGCACAAAGTAACTTATTGGGGAAGGACTCAAAAAGTATCTGGTCTAAGCCATGAATACATTTATCAGGACTAATCAAATGCATATTGGGAACAACTTTGTCACACAGAATGCCCAAAATGTTGTGGTTTGACTCTCCAACTGGCAAACATGAGGGTATTTTGGGTGCAATTCCAGGGCACAAACTACCTTATTGGGTAATGACTCTAAAAGTATCCGGTCCAAGCAAAGAATACATTCCTCGTGACTCATCAAATGCATATTGGGAAAAACTTTGTCACACAGAATGCCCAAAATGTTGTGGTTTGACTCTACAAATGGCAATCATGGGGGTATTTTGGTGCAAATCTAGGGCACAAACTAACTTATTGGGTAATGACACAAAAAGTATCCGGTCCAAGCAAAGAATACATTCATCATGACACATCCAATGCATATTGGAAACAACTTTGTCACATAGAATGCCCAAAATCTTAAGGTTTGACTCTACAAATGGCAAACATGGGGGTATTTTTGGTGCAATTCCAGGGCACAAAGTAACTTATTGGGGAAGGACTCAAAAAGTATCTGGTCTAAGCCATGAATACATTCATCATGACTCATCAAATGCATATTGGGAACAACTTTGTCACACAGAATGCCCAAAATGTTGTGGTTTGACTCTCCAACTGGCAAACATGAGGGTATTTTGGGTGCAATTCCAGGGCACAAACTACCTTATTGGGTAATGACTAAAAAAGTATCCGGTCCAAGCAAAGAATACATTCCTCGTGACTCATCAAATGCATATTGGGAACAACTATGTCACACAGAATGCTGGAAATGTTGTGGTTTGACTCTAGAAATGGCAAACACGATGAGGGTATTTTTGGTGCAAATCTAGGGCACAAACTGAGTTATTGGGTAATGCCTCCAAAAGTATCCGGTCCAAACTATGAATACATTTATCAGGACTAATCAAATGCATATTGGGAACAACTTTGTCACTCATAATGCCAGAAATGTTGTGGTTTGACTATCCATATGGCAAACATGAGGGTATTTTTGGTACAATTCCAGGGCACAAGCAGTCACATTTGGTAATGACTACCAAAGTTATTGTACCAGGCCATGAATGCATAACACATGACTTACGAAATGCATGTTGGGAACAACTTTTAAATGCATATTGGGAACAACTTTGCCACACACAGTACAGACAATGTTGTGGTTTGTAGATACAAATGGCACACAAGACAGTACGGTATGTTAGGTGCAGTCTACGAGATTCTACATGTGACTAGAGGATTGAAATACATAACCTTAGTGTGATCAAAAGTTTCCCTTCTGAAAAAATTATGGCGCGGGAGGGGTGGCTGGCACAGGTACGTGATCTACTTCTACAAATATAACAGCGCGCCCAAAACCAGACAACACACAGAAGAAGTTAGGGAAAACAACATAGTACAGAACCCACGGAAAAACTCTACACACAAAACATCGTACACATACTACACAAAACACCGTACACACACACACACACACGACACACACAACACACACAACACACAACACCGTACACAACCCGACAAAATTATTAGTACACACACATAACCACACAAAAAGAAACACATGATTCTTGATCGGCACCGTATTCAGTAAATAAAATACAAAAAATATGAATGCTATCGGAAAGACACGACGAAGCAAAAAATCCGAGGGGAAGACCCTTCGAAACAACAAAACCATCCGGCCCGGTGATCATCAAAATACAGGGGACAACAACGGTAAGAAAAAAAGAGTGAAAACAAACACCGCAATTACTAACAAAGTGAGTAACAGTAATACCACAACTATGAACGCATCAAAGGGCAACAGTAAAAAAAATGGTACCGACAACACAATTTCTACTACTACAAACACGGAAGAACAAAACACCATCAACCAGAGTAACGAACCAGCGCTGAGCATTACCAACACAACCACCACTACAGTAACGAACCAACAGAAAGAAGGAACAAAAACCAATGTGGTAGAGAAAACATCTAAAGGAGAAAGCTACAATTTAGAGGATGTTGCGGAACTTGTCATGAAAAAAATCCAATATGACAAATTGGCAGAGGAACTGGCAAAACACTTACGGCAACAAGAGAGGGAACCACCTATAGGGATGGGAAAGGTAGTAATGGTACCTAAACAAACGGAGGCAACCATGCAGGGAGAGGGGACTGATAATGCCAGCAACACAAGAGAACGAGCAGTAAGTACAATTACAGACGAATATGGGCTTATAATAGACAACGATATGCTTAAGGCTTTGAGTGATATGACTGAAACAGTGGACAAGCAGCTAAGGGATTACGTCAAAAAACATTGGTACCACAACATGAAGTTCCCTATCAATGAAAAGGTAACGGCGCATGTAATACAAAAAGCTGTTGAAGCAAGTGCGATCATGAAGCCACAAAATATTCCACTTGCGTCATTCTGTTCCTTTTACAGGAAACGAGTAGGGACAGTACTGACCGCATTGAGGCACAACTCACAAACATTAGCGAGAAAAAACTGGATAGGTAAATACAGGTGGGAGAATTGGTTGTTGAAATTAGGAATTTTGGAATCTATTTTTGGTCCGACAACACTAACATGCTGCCCGTTGATACTGATGATACTTCCGTACAGACGATTACAGAAAAGGTCGAGTCCCTATCACATTCCCTGGTACTGTGGCAGTTATTGAAGGCACAGAATATGAGGACACAGGTATTTTAAACCCTAAATACAGAACATACAAAGACGCGGAAGATGAAGATTTTTATTATTTTGTTACAAGAATCATGTCGGCAATCAATCCGACAAATTCCAATTTCAAACAACGGAAGGAGAGGCACTTGCTGAGTGATATATTTACTATAGCAGATGAAGCATTTGCATTGGTACTGATCTACAATGAGCATCATGTATGGGTGAACCAGCAGCGGCGAAAGGGTGATGCCACAATTCCGCGACAAAAAAAAAATTCTGCGATTCTGACAGTGGAAGCAGAAATGGATGGATGGATGAAGGACGTGAGTTGTTCAGTGACTTGTGCGACAAAATTGGCGAGATGCGAAAACACCCAGAAACAGGAAGGAAATTGGAAGAAATGATGAGGGACAGATTTAGGAACGAAAGTTCAACAGATTACACCAACAATAAGCATGGCGATGCAAATATTACTAGTAGCAGCTCCACTAATTGTAGTGGACCAAAAAAGAAAAAGAAAAGAAACATCTATATTGATCCGGCAATAACAGCATCGATGAATGAAAGTTTATCTATTGGTGAACTAATGTAGAAAATAACAGTACATACATAATACAAACCTACTAATAATCTTGAGCTTAATTTTGAGAATCTTAGAAATAATGGAGGATTCGTAATACGTTGCAATAGGAATAAATAAAGCATAATAGAATCTACATTTTAAAAAGGGAATATTGTAGTCGAGAAATAGAATTAACAATTAGGAGAGCAGAATTGAATTGTTGTTTGGTAGATTAATGTTTTGGAATTAATACTGACTCAAGATTTCTTTTTTATTCATGAATACAAGTAAGTGTTGTTCGTACAGAATAATAAGACTGAAATCAATTTTTTTTATTCGAGAGTAGAGTAATGTGCATCACGCGCACAGAATTGTTTTTTGTATTATTTTAAGGTAATAACTGGGGGTGGGAATTTCAGGGTGTCCAGAAATATTGCCGTGTTAAAATCACGCACAAAATTTGTGCGCGAGAAGTAAATTCGAACCCCGCGAAACAGTTCTCGGACGTGCCAGCAGAAAGAATATTCTTACTGAGTCTCGACTGGGAACCGATGAATAAGTATTTTCTTTTGCCACTGCAGGGACTTTGTGACCGTCCCCTACCAATCTGGCCTTCCTTGTTAGGGACCCAAGCTTGATGTCAAAAATCATGTGGGTTGTTATCTGTTTATGGCCAACTGGAATAACATCATCATCAGAAAATTCAAACGCTGCCATATTATTTGTCATTTCCTTATGAATTGCTCTTTCCCAGTGGTCAGTCCCTGTTTTCTTATCAATAGCCAGCGCTTGTTTGATTGAATGTGGCAATTCAACTCCATATTTGTGAGTCTTCAACCAATACTTTGCTGTTTTGGCCGCTTTAAGGATTCGATCCTTCCTCCTCAAAATTTTGTGCACCCACCATCTGAAAGCTGGTGATTTTTCAAGGTTATCGTTAATAGCATATTCAGCCAATTGCACTGGAAATGACTCTTTCACATCACTTAGCTTACACCAAGATTCAGTGCCATCTTTCCAACTGGCTAAAATTCTCCAACCTCTAGTTGTAGGTTTATGGGTTTTCCTGCCATTTTTTGCTATGGTCGTGGCTTCATCATCAGTTAGTGCAGTGTTGTCACATTCATGGTCAATGAGCTCATCTAGTAGAGTGAACATCCTCCCGTCATCATCAACAGAGCTGTATAGGCTCTCTGCAACAATATTTGCCGTGTATTCCTCCATGGTGCCATCAGGTAGTTGCAATTTATACAGCCTCGTGTCTAGTATGGGATTCTCATTTCTGATTCCTATTGGTCTGTTTTGCAAGTCGCGAACCCTGTCCTTGACAACGCACCTGAGTCTTTCATCACCTCTTTCAATGATCACTTCATTTCCCAGATATTCATCTGGTTCATCAACATCTTCTA
The DNA here is from genome assembly GCA_037355745.1 of Pseudo-nitzschia multiseries. NCBI lineage: Eukaryota > Bacillariophyta > Bacillariophyceae > Bacillariales > Bacillariaceae > Pseudo-nitzschia > Pseudo-nitzschia multiseries. The sequence goes on from CM074791.1 coordinate 322,471, forward strand.
CCGATGCTTCTGGCTCAGCCATGTCAAGTTTCATATCCGGTATTTTTACTGGTTGGTTCTCAAATAGCTCTATTTGGGGCTCTGGGTAGTTTTCCTGGAAGAATGATGCGCTGTCCTTGACTTCATCTCCAATCTTGGATTCAATTGATTTGTCAATGGCTTCCATTCTTCTGAGGATATCTCTGTCCCGCCATTCAAATTCCTTGACGGGTCTTATTGAATTTGTAGATATTGGTATTGCCGACTCGGTCAGGAGCCAAAAACAATCCCCCCCACCTACCCTATTTCCACAGGGACCCAACCATCGCGCCAGCCTTTCAACACCTCGGGTGGAAGAATCACCTTTTTCATAATAAAACACAAAATCATACCATTCTGATGAAGTATATAATGTAATATCGGGCCTATAGCCATGGACCAATTCAAATGGAGTTCGCCCCATTGAAGAAGGGTTGTTTGATGCTGTTCTCTGCCTTATGTTTGCACATAGTTCACCACAAAATGACCATAATCTTCTCGGTGACTTCTTCTTTGCAGACTTGGTTGTGATTGCACTACCAAGATGACCAATTGCTTGTTCTGCTCGATTTTGGAATGGGCAATGTGGCTGGATAAATGTCTGATGGATATGGTTGCGCTTTACAATTGAATTCCAGTGTGTTTTGTAGGTTCTTGGGGATCCTTGTTCCGGCGCACCATCAGAAATCAAATGCTCTGGAATTCCAATTTCATGAATAAATGTCTTCAGTCCTTGGTGGGCTTGTGATTTGTCCTGTATTGGTATAAATACTTCAAACCCATTTCCATTTGTAAAGATCTGTGCACATTTTTCTTGCCTCATAATACTCGTGGTTCTTGCATGCCATGTATCAGTGTACCAGGTTCCTTGTGCGACTCTCTTGTTTCTGAAGCGCTGAGTAGGCAGCCGCTTCATCAATGGTGATTGCAAATTCCTGAGTGCCTTCTGTGTTGTGACTTTCAATGTCTGCTCAGCTTTCTTAAAACTAATGTTCCAAGTTTTGGCTAGGCGTTCACAGTCAACTTTGTTTGGACCTTCAATTGTTATCACTGATGGCCCCCATTGATTTCTTCTATCAAGAGACCTTCTCTCAAGTGTATTGTCAATTTCTTGCAAGCTAGGGGCCTGTTTTGATTCTGCTTCAGGAGCTTCCATAAAGTCAAATTCTGTATCATCAAACAAAAATTGGTCTACCCTTCGCGCGCTTGAAATATTCCTTACTGAAGAAATCCGATGAGCAATATTTCCATCTGTTGCAATTTGGCATTCAGTTAGCATTCTCCTTGTGGATACCTGATGGACCCTCATCAGTTTGCATTGCTGCATGACACTTGGATGCCGATCTTTTCCTAAGCTGGTCTTGGGAAGTTTATTTGTAACATTACTAGCAGGTTCTGTTACAACAGAACTTTCCTCCATTGCTTGGTCCTCTTCGGTTGACATAGCTTGAAGGCTGAATTGGTCCCCTGAAATTGGATCTCCATTGTCAATGGCTAGCTCGGCCATCCTGAACTTCAGTGAATGTGGATCCCAGGGGGTATCATTTGTTGCTATCAAATGTTGACATTCATCAAGTTCCATTCTTGTGGGCTTTCTTGTGGGGAAATATGAGATCACATTCCTCATACTCAGTTTGATAAAAACTTTCTTCGGATCATCATCCTCCAGTGGAGTTTGAATTGTAATTCCATGCTTGGATCTTGGATCAAATTGGCGAGGTGTCTCTTCAACAGAGTTGAAATTGCAGTCCCTCACTTGGTTTGGGCATATCAAGCTGTTTTTCAATTTGTCCCCAAAGTACAGTGCTTGATGGAACACTATGATATATACTTGGCCTGATGTTGGATTCGTCCATGCAGTCGCACAGCTTCCAATGGGGATTTTCTTGATGGGCTTGTATTCTTCAGAAAGAGGTGCAACATCAACGTGTGTTGTGATTTGGTCAGGATTCAGCAATACCATATTGCTTCCTGCTGCGGTAGTATCTGCATGTGAGTCTAACTCACAATATCCTTCTTCATTTTCCCCATCATCAAAACCTACAGGGACATTCATCTGGTATAATGACCGGCTCACCATTTTTAACAATTTGTGTTCTAGTGATAGTGTCCGGTTATTATGTCATTTCTTAGATTTTGATCCAAAACTGTCACCAGCGCCTTCATTTTCAGTTTCTTTCTTTTTAGTCTCAGCAGCCTTGAGATTTCTTTTCTTCTTAGCCTGTCTCATCTGGTAAAGCTCCTGGCGCTGTTCTTTTGACATTGTTTTATAAACACTTGTTGGGTAAGGCTTGCACTCAACTTTTCCTGTAAAAGTTCCAGTTGTCTTTTGCTTTTTGTTGCTGGTTGTGCCCATAGAATACAAACTTCTGGAACCTCTTTTACTCTTCCCTGTTGCAAGCTTTTTCAATCCAAGACGGTTGGTGAATAGAATCAAACATTCATTGAAGTTGTCACGATAGTCTTTGCTCTCATCAATTGCATCTGCTTTTGCAGCATCAAGTCGCTCATCACTGATTGAATTGATAAAATCCCAGACAAATCTTCTTTCATTATGATTCTTTTCAAATCTCAGAATTGTTCCATGAAAAGCAGTCCAATTTCGCTTGTGCTTGTTCCAGTCATAACCCTTGGAATCTCCAGTGTAGTGTGAATCTTTCATATCCTGGTATGTCTTATTCAGAACCATAGTAATATTGGTATCAGTGTAAGCATGTTGCATGAGAGAAATGAAAGCGTTTCTGGCATTACCAGAATTCAGTGCAGTGTTTTGGAAATGTGCCACATATTCCCAACCAGGACCTTTTCTAGTTGCATCACATAGCAACCTCCAGACAACATTGTTGTCCTCATCATACTGGGGACCTGACAGGACGCCACATCTTTCATTGTAATCACTCCAAGTTGGATAAGTATCTGTTGTACTTTGCCCAACTGTTCCAGCCCTGGCTTCATCCGTAACTTCTTCCTTTTCTTGGGGTCTTATGACATACAAGATTGGGAATCCCTCAGAGTTGAATCTGTATCTCAGGTTTTGTCGGAAGCCTTCCTCCCATTCCCTGAATTTTGTGAGACCCTTCAGCTCGGGTGGAGTTGCCTTTTCCTGTGATTTCACACTTGATTCCATCATCTTGATTCTGAATTGCTGCAGTTCCAGGTTGTTTGGGTTTGCGTTCCAGTCGATAGCCCTTGGCTTGACTCCAATCAATGGTTGATACCGGGCCCAATTTGCCCAAGTTAGGAGCCTCGATGATAGCCTGTTACCAAAGTGGATACTTTTTGGATTAGGACAGTCCGGACTGATAGATTTCAATCCGTGCATGAACGATTTAATGCTTTCCTTATTGAGGTCTGTGATTTCGCGAATATTAGACATCCCTCCCCTCATAATTTCTTCAGCTGATTCATAGTTGATACCGAAATCCATTAGGCTGCTCCTGAAAGCAAGCTGTTCTGGGTTCAGAAATCTACCATTGTTGAATCCCCTGATTTTTATCCTGGGTTGGGATGACCTTCTTCCCAGCCGTTCAGCTCTTGCGTTCTCTGCATTTTGGTCAGCATCGTTTCCTTCATCCTCATTTTCGCTATCCGCGTCATCTGGATTCACACCCTTTCTTTCTGCATCTCTCATTGCCCTGACTCTTTTCTTTATTTCTTGGTCGATGATTCTCTTCATGGTTGAGTTTGATTCTGGGTCCCCAAAGGCCCTTTCCATGACTTCCATGATTTTATCTTCCAAATCTTCCTTTTCTTGCATACCTCTTCTATTGTTTTCATTAGAATTCTGTGAATCGTCATCGTCTGAATCGTCATCGTCTGAATCATCATCGTCATCCACTTCCATTTTTGTTTCTTCCATGTCGCCGTCCGCTCTAGTTCGTACCATGGTGGAGAGGGGTGCGATATTTCAAACGAAGTTTCGGATTATTTTATGAAGTATGGATGGTCGATTCGTAGGATGTTTAATCGATAGATGGTATGTGGAGAGAGAATGTAATCGAATCGAGAGTTTTGGGTGTGAGATATGGATGGTAAATGTTGACTGCCGTCAAGTGTGATTCGCTTATCTGTTTTTGTATTCGTATATCCGGATCGAATTTTCGTTCCGGTTTGTTTTGTATTTTCTGACTATTCGGATCGAGTTTTCGTTCCGGTTAGTTTTGTGTGAGCTTTTGCTTTTGTTGCAAATCAAGATTGTGAGCTTTCCTATCCTTTCTCGGGATTTTTGCTCATTCTGTATTTCTGTGGTGAAAGATTGAAAGATTGTTTCCTGAGAATTTAGTGTTCTCCTTTTCATTTTTGGATCTTTCCGATCTTCCCGATCTTCGGGGATTGGTGTTCTCATATCTTTGGATTTTCGTTTTCGCGGGCAGATGCTCTTGCAATCTGTTCCTTCTTGGCAGATGCTCTTTGCAATCTGTTCCTTCCAATCTGTTTCACCACAGAATACTTTTGGCTCAATCTTTTCGCTCGCGTTATTCTTGTTTTCAGTGAAAGATCAGTGTTCTCGGATATTGATTCCTTTCAACTGATGCCAACCTGGGCGGCCCTTTCGACTGAGCCGTCCAGCTTCTTTTCCCTTGCTTGTTTTTGCTGGATCTCGAAACCCGGTGGAGCCACCACCTTGGTTCGATTCTTTGGTCTCTTCTTTCAGGGAGACCGCCCTGGTGTTGGTCTGTTCCAGGGCTCCACAGGCAACTGCCTCTTTTACATCCTTGAGGGTTGATGCCGGTAGCTGATCAGGCTAGTCCGGATTAGTCTTCGAGCTCAAACTGCGTTTCTTGCGGAAACGCCGTCCTCCACAGCTTGTAGAGTGCTGTGGGTCTGATAAACTAAAGAAAGTGTGTCGTAACAAACAACAAACGCAATCGGTCTTACGATCGATTGATTTAGTGAGTAATAGATACAGTCGATTGTCTCCGACGATCGAATCAACGGGTTAATTACTCTCGTATCGCCGAATCATCGTGTCGATTATACGGCATATTACCGTGTAATTCTTAGCACACAAAACACATGCAAACCACCTTCAATCGGTCTTTCGTGTTACCGTATAATTCACCGTGATATTCTCATTGTAATATCACAGTATTTGTACCTTATTGTGTAGAATTAGTACTAGGTTGTACATAGATTTTAGGGCATGATAGTGTTTTAGAGTTGTTAATTCTTCGAAGAGTGAACTGATGGGGAGAATTTCCCTAAGAGGCAATCCACATGGATAATCACCGACGATTATTCACTCAGGTTAAATAACCTTACGAATAAGGTTATTTGCCTTCGTGACTCTTCGTACGAACGAATATGCCTTTACACGGTGAATTCTTTTCAGTAACAAACAACAAATGCAATCGGTCTTACGATCGATTGATTTAGTGAGCAAGAGTATTGTTACAGTTCATTCGGCCTTAGCGGACGACAGGTTAATTACTCATCGTATCATCGTTTCATCGTGTCGATTATACAGCGTATCATCGCGTAATTCTTAGCATACAAAGCACATATAAATAAGACACAAAACACACGCAAAACCATCTTTGATCGGTCTTTTTACCGTATAATTCACCGTGATATTCTCATTGGAATATCACATTGCTTGTACCTTATTACGTAGCATTAGTACTAGGTTGTACATAGATTTTAGGGCATGATAGTGTTTTTAAAGAAAGTGCGTCGTAACAAACGAAATCGGTCTTACGATCAATTGATTTAGTGAGTAGAACAATCAGTTTATTACAGTTCAATCGTTACAGTTCGATCGTCTTTGCCGATCGAATCGACAGGTTAATTACTCGTCGTATCGTGTAATTTCAAGCATACAAAACACATGTAATTCTTAAGACACAAAACACACGCAAACCATCTTCGATCGGTCTTTCTTTGTATCGTATTACCGTGTAATTCACCGTGATATTCTCATTGGAATATCACAGTATTTGTACCTTATTACGTAGCATTAGTACTAGGTTGTACATAGATTTTAGGGCATGATAGTGTTTTAGAGTTGTTAATTCTTCAAAGAGTGAGCTGTTGGGAAAAATTCCCGCTAAGAGACAATCCACATGAATAATCACCGACGATAATTCACTCAGGTTAAATAACCTTACGAATAAGGTTATTTGCCTTCATGACTCTTCGTACGTATGAATACGCGTTACACGGTGAATTCTTTTCAGTCCCCTTCAGTCATAAATCCTCCAACCGTTAAGTGGCTGGATTCTATGACTTAACCTTTTCATCGTGAGTCATTCGTATGTTGAATACCAAACTGTATCCAGTCTACCATCAGAGGCCCTTTCAAAAGAAAATGGGGAAGGCATTTTGCCATTCATTCTGGCTCGTATCATGGCATTTTGCCCTGATCCTTGCCAGTTTGATATATTGTATTCATGGATCAAATTTTCCATTTTCGAAATGCTCATTGCAGAACAATTTGTTTATTATTCGTCTTCGAAATGCTTGTTGCAGATCGAACCTTTCCATGATCAAACTTAGTAAAATCAACTTGTCGCTTAGGTCGAACGTTCGATCGAACATTCCACTGAATGATTGATTTGTTCCTTAACTCACCACATGCAAACAAAACAAGCCTACCACATGCATCGGGAACAATGTTCTCGAAAGACAGCGCCACTCATTAGCTTGGTAAACAAGTCAGCGATATTTGTTGAACCTGGTTCTTTTGCAACTCGGATAATTCCTGCTGCAATAGATTCACGCGCCTGCTTTGTGGTATGCAATGCTGTTGTGCTTTTCTTGCATGGGCTTTCTGGCCGTGTAACATTTGTGACAACTGAATCATTATCACAATACACATTTGTGCTCCCATCAATTGGAACACCCATCATTCTCAACTTGTACCTTAGACCTTCAACCAATTCGATTGCAATTTTCAAAGCAATGATTTCAGATCCAAAAGTTGATGTCTCAACTGTTGTTTGTCTTTTGGAAAACCAAATGATCGGTGCATTATTAATGAAGATAATAACGCCAGTATGAGATCTCCTTGTTGCCTTGCATCATGCATGGTCAGCATCAACAAAACAACTCATCGTTACATGTTTTCCCAAAGCTTCAGGCATATCTGCTGGTATGACTTCAGCGGCACCAGGATAAAATTCAGACCAGTCACATTTTTGAAATTTACTCTCGTCAACATTTGGTACAGTATCATCAAAAACCAATTTTGACCTGTTGTACTTTTTCAAATATGCAAATATATGAAACAACTGATTCAAATGCCCGATCCTTGCCTGTGCCAAATACCTTGACATCAGCGAGACTGGCATTACAATGTCCAGCCTTCCTAATTCACAAATCCACCTGAGAACTCCAATTAAACCTTGGTAGTAATTTTGCAATTCAGGGTTCAATTCTTCTGATATATCAATTTCCGGTCGATAATCATGTGACAGTGGACTGGACGCTGATTTTGGTAGATACTTGTAACCATATTTTTCAGTTCCTAACTCTTGTTCAACTGCTGCAACAGCTTTCGCCGTATACTTAGTGCTTGATAATGACCATCTTGGCTTTGAATCACCTTCAAAGTAGAATTTTCCAATATCTGCTCCCAGATATAGGGTTGGCTCTTCAATAGTATCATCCTTCAGTTTGAACTTGCGCTCAATATTTTCAAGCTGGAACTTTGGATCTTCACCAGAACATAAGATGTCGTCTACATAGGCAATGAGAATTGCCCAGTATCTGGATCCATCTTTCCTGGTTTCAATTCTTAAGTGCACATCCGGATCTGCTTTGCAAGGTGAATATCCAAGATCTCTCAAATGCTGTGTGAGGTATGACCTGAAAGATGCACCTGCAACCGGCAGTCCATACAATGCGCGGACAAATCTTGCAAGGTCTTCCTGCAAGATGAGGTGGAAAACCATCCTCAGCTCTCGCCTTTAGAAAGTATTTTTCTTTAATTGGGGCTGTCAAATATGCATTTTGAATATCAGCTGAGAGAACCTTCAAATCATTCAGCGCTGCCAGCAGGAAGAATATTCTTACTGAGTCTCGACTGGGAACCGATGAATAAGTATTTTCTTTTGCCACTGCAGGGACTTTATGACCGTCCCCTACCAACCTAGCCTTCCTTGTTAGGGATCCAAGCTTGATATCAAATATCATGTGGGTTGTTATTTGCTTATGGCCAACTGGAATAACATCATCATCGGAAAATTCGAACGCTGCCATATTGTTGGTCATTTCTTTGTGAATTGCCCTTTCCCAGTGATCAGTGCCTGTTTTCTTATCAATAGCCAGCGCTTGTTTGATTGAATGTGGCAACTCAACTCCATATTTGTGAGTCTTCAACCAATACTTGGCTGTTTTGGCCGCTTTAAGGATTCGATCCTTTCTTCTCAAAATTTTGTGCACCCACCATCGGAATGCTGGTGTCTTTTCAAGATTGTTGTTGACAGCATATTCAGCTAATTGCACTGGAAATGACTCTTTCACATCACTTAGCTTACACCATGATTCAGTGCCATCTTTCCAGCTGGCTAAAATCCTCCAACCCCTAGTTGTCGGTTTATGGGTTTTCTTGCTGTTTTTTGCTATAGTTGTCGCTTCCTCATCACTTAAAGCGGTGTTGTCTTTTTCATGGTCAATGAGTTCATCCAGTAGGGTGAACATGCGTTCGTCATCATCAACAGAACTATACAGACTTTCTGCAACAATATTTGCCGTGCATTCCTCCATTGTACCATCAGGTAGTTGCAATTTATACAGCCTCGTGTCTAGTTATTGAATTACTAAGTCAAGCGTGAAGCGTATGTATACGCGATACGTAAATTGTGTCACACGTAACGTACAATTTACGTATACGTACTGTTTTACGTAAACGTGATGCGTAATACGTATTATTGTTTTACGTAAACGTAATACGTAATACGTATTATTGTTTTACGTAAAACAATAATACGTAATACGTATTATGTTTTTGCAAAACAAGACATACGATTCCAAAGGGTTCTAGCTCTTTTATCACAAGAAGAGCGCAATAAGTGAAGTATACATAAGCGCTCGTGAGTATCAAGAAATACTTAAAGCGCTGAGGGTCGAACACACAACGCGAGTATCTATGAGTATCAAACTACCGATACGCGTATTCCCACACAAAGGAAAGACAAATTAGTAAATGAGAAAACAATATGGTCCGGAAACAATCCGATCATAATCTTATCGATAACTCTTTCCAACATCGTAACAGTAACAGATAAAATAACAAATAATAACGACGTAGCGATCTTTGGTCCTATTAGTTATCGATAAGATTACTACACCAGCAATTAACACAGCAGAAGCCAGAAGGGAACAATACAGAACACAACAATTCTCCAACCTACAGAGGAGTCACACCAGACACCAGCATCGACACTGAACACGAACTCCGATACCTACGAGGGCGAATAGAGGACCTGACCGAAGACAACTACGACCTACGTGAGTATACGCTCAGCCAAACCAACCAACTACAAAACCAGAATCAATTATTGGCAGTGTACGGAGAAGAGAGCGACAGTGACGAGAGTGAAGACACCATGTCCAAGAAGAGAGGAGACTACTACGACGTGCTGAAGGAACTGATGGAGCCTACACAACTGAAGCCGGTCCAAATCCCGACCAGCATCGACGTGTATGAGTTTAAGAAAGCCCTTACAAACGCACTGGCCGAAGTGACCTCCACAAAATACATACAGGGGGGAGGATACGCGTTTCTCTTAGAGACAGAGGAACAATACCGGGCTCGGGAGAGGAACCCAAACGCAGTGTATCCCACGGCGCCCGCCGAACCCTCCGAGCTAGACAGCACAGTGGAACTCACGTCAGATACTTACAAACTGTGGAAACGAAGCAGAACTCTATTTGTGGAATGGAACAAGTACAATCGTGAGGCCCTCCTGCTAACCGACAAGAAATTCCCTAGGATGCTCCACGAGTTAAAAGACCCGGGGTTGGAGGCCTTCCCCAGAGGGACCACAGCCCTTGAGGCCTTCCAACACATGGAGGACGAGCTGTGTACGTCGGACGCACAGCGTGATTTGACTGCTGAAATAGCCAAGAAGATGTGGGAACTCGACTACGTCCCCAGCCCATTGGGCCCCAAAGAATACTTCCGCCTACTCACCAAATACCAATACCAAATCAACCTCCTACCGGCTACAGCCAAGGTGACAGCAGCCCAAATGATGGACCACGCCCACATGGCCTTCAAGCGGAGCAAACACGACCCCATTACACTCCACAGAGTGGAGGAAGCATGGAAACAACACCGGGCGGCAGTCGACGCGAACACAGAGGAACAGGAACTGTCGCAATACAAACGCTTTTGGGGGCTACGCCTCAAGGAACTATACAGTAGCTACCATGCCTTCACCGGGTCAGCTAACAAGGTGGAAATCCAGCATGACCAACGACTTGCCGTCATCGAGGACAACCAACGGGCCCTCGTCAGTGTCTGCCAGGATCTCAAGTCCCAGGCGGAATCGGCAACGGCAGCATCCACCCTAACCATGTCAAACCACCAGTTGGAGTCCGCCCTGTCCGCCCTCACACGACAAATGGGAATGTTGGTCGCCAGTCAACAAACCCAAAATGGCACCGGCCCACAACAGGTCCCGCAGTCCCACCAACCACAGCAACCGGGACGTCGGCAGCACCAGGCTACGAACAAACCACCATCCCAGTGGAAACAGTACAAGCACTACTGTCACTCGTGCGGCGTCAATCTCTCGCACGATGGAGGAGATTGCTTCCGGTTCAAACCAAACCACCAAGTAGGGGCCACATTTGCCAACAAAATGGGTGGATCAACCCAGCGCGAGGACAGATGGATGAAGTGGAGCCACCCCATCACGCGGGACACCCACGACAGCCCCTCCCCCTGACGGTGTGGGGAGGAGCACAGTAACATACTTAATCAAAATAGTAACAGACCCAAGTCATCGTCATTACTAAGTATCTTACGTGCCCCTTCGAGTCGCACTACCCAACGGCCCACCGGCACCAACAAACGCGTAACCTTTGCCATGGCATCCATCACGCCCCCGGCGCCCGGATTTGGGGCCCTAGACTCAGCCGCCACCGATCATTTCGTGCCCACCTCATATCAGGGAGGCGCCCACCAGGAAACACCCGGCGGCGTCATCGTAGGCTGTGCCAATGGTAGCACTATGGCATCGCAAGCCACCGATGTCCTGGACCTCCCCTTGTTACCACTCGCAGCGCGAGGTTGCCATAAGTTCGATGACGTGGACCTCCCCCTCGTCTCAGTGCCGAAGTTGTGCAACAATGGGTGCAGCGTGACGTTTACCAAGGATAAAGTGGAGGTCATGGGCCCCACCAACCACACCGTGTTGCTCGGCACTCGGGATCCCCTCCGGGACCTTTACATGGTCCCCCTCCATCCAATCAAAACAGCTACCCCCCCCGTTTCAGACACAGACACAATCACACGGGGGCCGGCTGAATCTCCAAGGGTGACGAACCCCCACCCACCATTTTCAGATACAGACAAACAACTACAGATACACACTGGGGCGGGAGCATACCAGATTCAAGCCGTTCCCAAGCTCATAGCTTTCTACCACGCAGCAGCGGGCTATCCCACCAAGGAAACGTGGATACGCGCCATCGAACGAGGTTCATTTGCCACCTGGCCGGGGCTAACTGTCCAGCGAGTTAATCGGATCCTACTGGCGTCAGAGGAAACCACCATGGGCCACCTCCAGATGGTCTGACAGGGGATACAAAGCACGCGCAAACCAAAGAAGAAATCACCAAAAATAGACCAAACGGCGCCCAACACTCGGTCATCTCAAGCCCACCAGAAGAAGACACACGACGTCTGCGTGGACATCGTGTCAGCATCAGACATGCAACCGACCAACGATGAACCCAAGGAACTCATAGCGTGGGACCTACCAGGCAGATACCCCGTCACATCATGCCGTGGACACCAATACGTATTCCTAATGTACGATTACGACTCCAACTACATTGACGTGGAACCCATCAAGTCTCGTAAGAGTGAAGACATACTCTATGGGTTCGCCAAGTGCTACGATCGGATGAAGGAGAACAACGCCCACGCCAAGATTGTACGAATGGACAATGAGACATCCAAGAAGCTAATCACCTACATCACGCGGAACAACTTAGACTACCAATTGGCATCCCCAGGGGACCACCGGCTCAACCACGCGGAGCGGGCAATACAGACCTTCAAAAACCACTTCATAGCCGGGTTGAATGGGGTGGATGATACCTTTCCCATAGACGATTGGGATCTACTAATACCACAAGCGATCATCACCCTCAACCTATTACGCGCATCCCGAACGCAGCCCAAACTGTCCGCGTACGAGCTACGCCACGGGATCTACGACTACAACAAACACCCAATGGCCCCATTCGGATGTAGAGTCATCATCCATGATAGGGCCCAAGAGCGCGGAGCATGGCAGGACCATGGGACGAGAGGTTTCTACGTGGGCCCAGCGTTAAAGCACTACCGGAACTACACCTGTATTGGGGGAAAGAGTAGGGCCACCAGAGTGAGTAATACGGTGGCATTTTTCCCAAAAGCCAAGATGCCACAAAACGTCTTCCACGGATCGATTAATTATGATCCTCCAAGATTTAAAGGAAGTAACAACTAAGCCCCATCCTCCGATTCCCTACGTGGAACAAGGGACGCAGATCAATGAAGCCCTACGCCGAGTGCAAGAACTACTTAACGTGGAGGCGCCGCAGCCCTTAAGTGGAGAGACGGATCCCCAAGAAACACTGAACGGGCCCAATACCACATCAACCAGCCCAACTGTGAATGCGTGCGAACCTCCAAGGGTGCCGATAGGACGTGAAACAAATTCTACCCAAACTCAGGCGAAGCCTACGCAACGACTCAGCGCCCGACGAGGACACCCCTGGGCAATAGGGACCATCATAAGAAAACGGTTTAACACGGGGTGGTATGAGGGAGAGGTGATCAGCTATGACCAAACCAATCAATACTACAAGGTCCAGTTCACCGACGGGGACACGGCTGACTACACTCATGGTGAAATATCCCGATTCTACAAATCAGACCAATACTACTCGAAATCCAAAATTAAGCCTAAGGCCCTCATGGGGACGTACCAGCATGCCCCATTGGGCTTTCCAGTACCAAAGCAAGCGAACAAACAGCGGGCCGGACCAACATACACCCCACATTTAGCGTGTGGGGGCTCCATATGGGACGAAGATTTGAGCAAGTGGGCTGCCTATCGGGATCTCATCAAGCATCCAAAGAGCCACGTGCGGGAGTTATGGCTCAAATCAGGTGAAGACGAATTTGGGCGATTATTCCAGGGCTTCCGGAGCAATCATATAGAAGGGATGGATGTGTTAGATTGGATACGCAGACAGGATGTACCCGTACACAAGAAAGTAACCTACCCCCGGTACACAGTCGCCATACGCCCCGAGAAAGCAGACCCCTATCGGACAAGAATAACCGCGGGGGGAGACCAATTGGAATACCATGGCAATGTATCAACCCGCACCGCGAGTATGGAGACCATTAAAACCCATTGGAACAGCGTGATATCCACCCCCGGGGCGAAATACTGTACAGGCGACATTTCAAACATGTATTTATGCTCCACACTCGATGAGCCCGAGTACGTAAAATTCAGGTGGGATATGATTCCTCCGCGGATACGTGTCGCCTACAACCTGGAGGAACGTAAGCAAGGGGAATATGTTTATGCCCGCATCAAAAAGGCGTGGTACGGACTAAAACAGAGTGGTAAAATAGCGCATGATGACTTGGTTAACCACCTACAACAATACGGCTACCAGAAGGCACCCCACACCGAGGGACTATTTCTCCATGACGAGAGGGACATCAGTTTTACCCTAGTCGTGGACGACTTTGGGATTAAATACACACAACAAGACGACGTCGATCACCTAGTCGAGGCCATAGGGACCAAATACACCTTCAAGGTCGACTGGTCGGGAAAACAATACGTAGGGGTCCAGCTACGTTGGGACTACGACAAGCGGGAAGTTCAATTATCGATGGATGGCTACGTGGAACAAGCCCTAAAGGAATTTGAACACGTGAGACCTTCGCGCACATACGCGGGCCCCTCACGAGCTGACATACCGGCCTATGGCGCAAAAATACAATATGCAAAACTCGAGGATACTTCCACATTGACCAACGACGAGATCAAATTCATACAACAAGTCACAGGGAAGTTCCTGTTCTACGCACGGGCTGTGGACAACACAATGCTCCACGCACTCAACGACATAGCTTCAGCCAAGGACAACCAAACGACCCTCTTGGCGACGAGACATTTCCTCAATTACGCAGCCTGCAACCCGAACGCCACCATAATCTACAGAGCCAGTGACATGATACTCCGAGTGGATAGCGATGCGGCGTACCTAGTATGCCCAGGGGCCAAGAGCCGAGCAGGGGGATATCACTATCTGGGCGATATGATGGGAAGCACTTTCAATGGGCCCATTCTCGTATTGGCAAAAATAATCAAGAATGTGATGGCACCCGCGGCCGAAGCCGAGGTACCATCTTTATTCTTGAACGCAAGAGAGGCAATACCAGTCAGGCAGTGTCTCATCGAGCTGGGGCATCCACAACCAGCTACCCCGCTGAAGACCGACAATAACACTGCGGAAGGCATATTAAACGGCACGATCAAACAGAAGAGATCTAAAGCCATTGACATGCGTTTCTATTGGCTAAGAGACAGAGCTGAACAAGGGCAATTTAATATGTTCTGGGAACCGGGAAAACATAACCTGGCGGATTACCCCACCAAACACCATGCTGGAAGCCACCATAAGAAGGTGAGGCCTATCTATTTGTATGAGACGGACAGTCCAAGGACCATCCAAGGGTGTATTGAATTACTAAGTCAAGCGTGAAGCGTATGTATACGCGATACGTAAATTGTGTCACACGTAACGTACAATTTACGTATACGTACTGTTTTACGTAAACGTGATGCGTAATACGTATTATTGTTTTACGTAAACGTAATACGTAATACGTATTATTGTTTTACGTAAAACAATAATACGTAATACGTATTATGTTTTTGCAAAACAAGACATACGATTCCAAAGGGTTCTAGCTCTTTTATCACAAGAAGAGCGCAATAAGTGAAGTATACATAAGCGCTCGTGAGTATCAAGAAATACTTAAAGCGCTGAGGGTCGAACACACAACGCGAGTATCTATGAGTATCAAACTACCGATACGCGTATTCCCACACAAAGGAAAGACAAATTAGTAAATGAGAAAACAATATGGTCCGGAAACAATCCGATCATAATCTTATCGATAACTCTTTCCAACATCGTAACAGTAACAGATAAAATAACAAATAATAACGACGTAGCGATCTTTGGTCCTATTACTAGTATGGGATTCTCATTTCTGAGTCCTATCGGTCTGTTTTGCAAGTCGCGAACCGTATCCTTGACAACGCACCTGAGTCTTTCATCACCTCTTTCAATGATCACTTCATTGCCCAGATATTCATCTGGTTCATCAATATCTTCTACTGATGCTTCTGGTTCAGCCATTTCAAGTTTTAAATCAGGTGATTCTACTGGTTGATTCTCAAATAGCTCCATTTGGGGCTCCGGGTAGTTTTCCTGGAAGAAGGATGCACTATCCTTCACTTCATCACCAATCTTGGATTCAATTGATTTGTCAATTGCTTCCATTCTTCTGAGGATATCTCTATCTCTCCATTCGAATTCTTTGACAGGCCTTATTGAATTTGTAGATATTGGTATTGCTGATTCAGTCAGGAGCCAAAAACAATCACCCCCACCTACCTTATTGCCACAGGGAGCCAACCATCGCGCCAACCATTCAACACCTCGGGTGGAAGAATCACCTTTTTCATAATAAAACACAAAGTCATACCATTCTGATGAAGTGTATAGTGTAATATCCGGTCTATAGCCATGGACCAATTCGAATGGGGTTCTCCCCATTGAAGAAGGGTTGTTCGAGGCTGTTTGCTGCCTGATATTAGCACATAGCTCACCACAAAATGACCATAATCTCCTCGGTGACTTCTTCTTTGCAGACTTGGTTGTGATTGCACTACCAAGATGACCAATTGCTTGTTCTGCTCGATTTTGGAATGGGCAATGTGGTTGGATGAATGTCTGATGAATATGGTTGCGCTTTACAATTGAATTCCAGTGTGTCTTGTAGGTTCTTGGAGATCCTTGTTCTGGTGCACCATCAGAAATCAAATGTTCTGGGATTCCAATTTCGTGAATGAATGTTTTCAATCCTTGATGCGCCTGAGACTTGTCCTGTATTGGTATAAATACTTCAAAGCCATTTCCATTTGTGAAGATTTGTGCACATTTTTCTTGCCTCATAATACTGGTGGTTCTAGCGTGCCACGTATCAGTGTACCAGGTTCCTTGTGCAACTCTCTTGTTCCTGAAGCTCTGAGTGGGCAGCCTCTTCATCAATGGTAGTTGCAAATTCCTGAGTGCCTTCTGCGTCGTGACTTTCAATGTCTGCTCAGCTTTCTTAAAACTAATATTCCAAGTTTTGGCTAGGCGTTCACAGTCAACTTTGTTTGGACCTTCAATTGTTATCACTGATGGCCCCCATTGATTTCTTCTATCAAGAGACCTTCTCTCAAGTGTATTGTCAACTTCTTGCAAGCTAGGGGCCTGTTTTGATTCCTCTTGAGGAGCTTCCATAAAGTCAAATTCTGTATCATCAAACAAAAATTGGTCTACCCTTCACGCGCTTGAAATGTTCCTTACTGAGGAAATCCGATGAGCTATATTTCCATCTGTTGCAATCTGGCATTCAGTTAGCATTTTCCTTGTGGATACCTGATGGACTCTCATCAGTTTGCATTGCTGCATGACACTTGGATGCCGTTTGTCTAAGCTGGTCTTGGGGAGGTTATCTGTAACATTACTAGCAGGTTCTGTTACAACCGAACTTGTATCCATTGTTTGGTCGTCTTCGGTCGACATAGCTTGAAGGCTGAATTGGTCCCCTGAAATTGGATCTCCATTGTCAATGGCTAGCTCGGCCATCCTGAACTTCAGTGAATGTGGATCCCAGGGGGTATCATTTGTTGCTATCAAATGTTGACATTCATCAAGTTCCATTCTTGTGGGCTTTCTAGTGGGGAAATATGAGATCACGTTTCTCATACTCAGTTTGATAGAAACTTTCTTCGGATCATCATCCTCCATTGGCGTTTGAATTGTAATTCCATGCTTGGATCTTGGATCAAATTGGCGAGGTGTCTCTTCAACAGAGTTGAAATTGCAGTCCCTCACTTGGTTTGGGCATATCAAGCTGTTTTTCGATTTGTCCCCAAAGTACAGTGCCTGATGGAACACTATGATGTACACTTGGCCTGACGTTGGGTTTGTCCATGCCGTAGCACAGCTTCCAATCAGGATTTTCTTGACGGGCTTGTATTCTTCAGAAAGAGGTGCAACATCGACGTGTGTTGTGATCTGATCAGGATTCAGTAATACCATATTGCTTCCTGCCGCAGTAGTGTCTGCATGTGAGTCTAGCTCACAATATCCTTCTTCATTTTCCCCATCATCAAAATCTACAGGAACGTTCATCTTGTATAATGACCGGCTCACCATTGTTAACAATTTGTGTTCTAGTGATAGTGTCCGGTTATTATGTCATTTCTTAGATTTTGAGCCAAAACTGTCACCCGCGCCTTCATTTTCAGTTTCTTTCTTTTTAGTCTCAGCAGCCTTGAGATTTCGTTTCTTTTTAGCCTGTCTCAACTGGTAAAGCTCCTGGCGCTGTTCTTTTGACATTGTTTTATAAACGCTTGTTGGATAAGGCTTGCACTCAACTTTTCCTGTAAAAGTTCCAGTTGTCTTTTGCTTTTTGTTGCTTGATGTGCCCATAGAATACAAACTTCTGGAACCTCTTTTATGCTTCCCGGTTGCAAGCTTTTTCAATCCAAGACGATTGGTGAATAGAATCAAACATTCATTGAAGTTGTCACGATAGTCTTTGCTCTCATCAATTGCATCTGCTTTTGCAGCATCCAGTCGCTCATCACTAATTGAATTGATAAAATCCCAGACAAATCTCCTTTCATTATGATTCTTTTCAAATCTCAGAATTGTACCATGAAAAGCAGTCCAGTTTCGCTTGTGCTTGTTCCAGTCATAATTCTTAGAATCTCCAGTGTAGTGTGAATCTTTCATTTCCTGATATGTCTTATTCAGAACCATAGTGATATTGGTATCGGTGTAAGCATGTTGCATCAATGAAATGAACGCGTTTCTTGCATTTCCTGAGTTCAGCGCAGTGTTTTGGAAATGTGCCACATATTCCCAGCCAGGACCTTTTCTTGTTGCATCACACAGCAACCTCCAGACGACGTTGTTGTCCTCATCATACTATTGACCTGACAGGACGCCACATCTTTCATTGTAATCACTCCAAGTTGGATAAGTATCTGTTGTACTTTGCCCGACTGTTCCAGCCCTGGCTTCGTCAGTAACTTCTTCCTTTTCTTGGGGTCTTATGACATACAAGATTGGGAATCCCTCAGAGTTGAATCTGTACCTCAGGTTTTGTCAGAAGCCTTCCTCCCATTCTCTGAACTTCGTAAGGTCCTTTAATTCTGGTGGGGTTGACTTTTCCTGTGATTTCACACTTGATTCCATCATCTTGATTCTGAATTGCTGCAGTTCCAGGTTGTTTGGGTTTGCGTTCCAGTCAATAGCCCTTGGCTTGACTCCAATCAATGGTTGGTAGCGGGCCCAATTTGCCCAAGTAAGGAGCCTCGATGATAGCCTGTTACCATAGTGGATACTTTTTGGATTAGGACAGTCCGGACTGATAGATTTCAATCCATGCATGAATGATTTAATGCTTTCCTTGTTGAGGTCTGTAATTTCGCGAATATTAGACATCCCTCCCCTCATAATTTCTTCAGCTGATTCATAGTTGATACCAAAATCCATTAGGCTGCTCCTGAAAGCAAGCTGTTCTGGGTTCAGGAATCTACCATTGTTGAATCCCCTGATTTTTATCCTGGGTTGGGATGACCTTCTACCCAGTCGTTCTGCTCTTGCATCCTCGGCATTTTGGTCAGCATCATTTCCCTCATCGTTGTCGCTATCCGCGTCACCTGGGTTCTCACCCCTCCTTTCTGCATCTCTCATAGCCCTGACTCTCTTCTTTACTTCTTGGTCGATGATTCTCTTCATGGTTGAGTTTGTTTCTGGGTCCCCAAGGGCCCTTTCCATGACTTCCATGATTTTATCTTCCAAATCTTCCTCTTCTCCCATACCTCCTCCATTGTTTTCATTAGAATCCTGTGGATCGTCCTCGTCCACTTCCATTTTTTCTTCTTCAATGTCGCCGTGTGTTCTAGTTCGTACCATGGTGGAGAATTTCAAACGAAGTTTCGAATTATTTTTTGATGAAGTATGGATGGGCGATTCGTAGGGTGGTATTCGATGGAAGTTGGTATTGAATATTTAATCGAATATTCAATCGAAGGTGGTATGTGGTGGAAGAGTGTAATCAAATCGAGGATTGGATATGATTAGATGGGTATTAATCGTTTGTGACCGTCGAGTGATGTGCTTATATTCGAAACGACTATATTCCGGTTCGTTTATACTTTTGTTCGGATCGAGTTTTCGTTCCGGTTGTCTGTATTTGTGTGAGCTTTTTGCTTTTGTTGCAAACCAAGATTGTGAGCTTTCCTATCCTTTCTCGGGATTTTGCTCATTCTGTATTTCTGTGGTGAAAGGGTGAAAGATTGTTTCCTGAGAATTTAGTGTTCTCCTTTTAGTGTTCTCGACGATCTTTCGCGATTTGGTGTTCTCATATCTTTTGATTTTCGTTTTTCGTTTTCGCGGGCAGATGCTCTTCGCAATCTGTTCCTTCTTGCAAGCAGATGTTCGCAATCCGTTTCTTCCATTGTGTTTCACCACAGAATACTTCTGGCTCAATCTTTTCGCTCACGTCATTCTTGTTTTCAGTGAAAGATCAGTGTTCTTGGATATTGATTCCTTTCAACTGATGCCAACCTGGGCGACTCGTTCAGCTGAATCGTCCAGCTTCTTTTCCCTTGCTTGTTTTGCTGGATCCCGAAACCCGGTGGAGCCACCACCTTGGTTCGGTTCTTTGGTCTCTTCTTTCAGGGAGACCGCCCTGGTGTTGGTCTATTCCAGAGCTCCACAGGCAACTGCCTCTTTTACATCCTTGAGGGTTGATGCCGGTAGCTGATAAGGCTAGTCCGGATTAGTCTGGTCTTCGAGCTCAAACTGTGTTTCTTGCGGGAAACGCGGTCCTCCACAGCTTGTAGAGTGCTGTGGGTCTGATAAACTAAAGAAAGTGCGTCGTAACAAACGAAATCGGTCTTACGATCAATTGATTTAGTGAGTAGAACAATCAGTTTATTACAGTTCAATCGTTACAGTTCGATCGTCTTTGCCGATCGAATCGACAGGTTAATTACTCGTCGTATCGTGTAATTTCAAGCATACAAAACACATGTAATTCTTAAGACACAAAACACACGCAAACCATCTTCGATCGGTCTTTCTTTGTATCGTATTACCGTGTAATTCACCGTGATATTCTCATTGGAATATCACAGTATTTTTACCTTATTACGTAGAATTAGTACTAGGTTGTAGGTAGATTTTAGGGCATGATAGTGTTTTAGAGTTGTTAATTCTTCGAAGAGTGAGCTGTTGGGAAAAATTCCCGCTAAGAGACAATCCACATGAATAATCACTGACGATTATTCACTCAGGTTAAATAACCTTACGAATAAGGTTATTTGCCTTCGTGACTCTTCGTACGTATGAATACGCGTTACACGGTGAATTCTTTTCATTTTAGAGTTGTTAATTCTTCGAAGAGTGAGCTGACGGGGAGAATTTCCCTAAGAGGCAATCCACATGGATAATCACCGACGATTATTCACTCAGGTTAAATAACCTTACGAATAAGGTTATTTGCCTTCGGGACTCTTCGTACGTACGAATATGCCTTTACGAGGTGAATTCTTTTCAGTCCCCTTCAGTCGTAAATCCTCCAACCGTTAAGCGGCTGGATTCTATGACTTAACCTATTCATCGTGAGTCATTGTCGTGTTGAATACCAAACTGTATCCATTCTACCATCAGAGGCCCTATCAAAAAGAAATGGGGCGGCGTTTTGCTGTTCATTCTGGCTTGTATCATGGCTTTTTGCCCTGATCCTTGCCGGTTTGATATATTGTATTCATGAATCAAATTATCCATTTCCGAAATGCTCATTGCAGATCGAACGTAAATGAACTTGTTGCTTCGGTCAAACGATCGATCGAACATTCCATCGAACGATTGATTTCTATTTCTTTACCACATGCACCGAGAACAATGTTCTCTGAAAACAGCGCCACTCATTAGCTTCGTAAACAAATCAGCAATATTTGTCGAACCTGGTTCCTTTGCAACTCGGATAATCCCTGCTGCAATAGATTCTCGGGCCTTGTGGTATGCAATGCTGTTGTGCTTCTTCTTACATGGGCTTTCGGGTCGTGTAGCATTTGTGACAACCGAATCATTATCACAATACACATTTGTTCTCCCATCAATTGGAACACCCATCATTCTCAACTTGTACCTTAGACCTTCAACCAATTTGATTGCAATTTTCAAAGCAATGATTTCAGATCCAAAAGTTGATGTCTCAACTGTTGTTTGGCGTTTGGAAAACCAAATAATTGGCGCGTTATTAATGAAGATAATAACACCAGTATGAGATCTTCTTGTTGCTTTGCATCCAGCATGATCAGCATCGACAAAACAGCTCATCGTCACATGTTTTCCCAAAGCTTCAGGCATATCTGCTGGTATGACTTCAGCAGCACCAGGATAAAATTCAGACCAGTCACATTTTTGAAATTTACCCTCATCAACATTTGGTACAGTATCATCAAAAACCAATTTCGACCTGTTGTACTTTTTCAAATATGCAAATATATGAAACAACTGATTCAAATGCACAATCCTTGCTTTTGCCAGATACCTTGACATCAGCGAGACTGGCATTACAATGTCTAGCCTTCCTAATTCACAAATCCACCTGAGAACTCCAATTAAACCTTGGTAATAATTTTGCAATTCAGGGATCAATTCTTCTGATATATCAATTTCCGGTCGATAATCATGTGACAGTGGACTGGACGCTGATTTTGGTAGATACTTGTATTAAATTCCTTTCGTGACCAGAAGTACCAAAGCTACCAAAGGGTAGATTTCCTATTCGTACGAATCAATGAGTCCCGTATCCATCTAAGTAATCGATTCCCACGGCATATCGATTCCCATGGCGCATCGATTCCCATCGCGCATCAACGATGAGCAATCCCTGTCTTACGATATTGCCATTGTTCTTCGATGAGCAAACTCTGATTTCATAAAATATCACACGAGCTACGGGAGCAATTCCTGACCTTAATGATAAACATATCATGGGGTCTTCCTAACGGAACAAGAGAAGAAAACCGTTGGCGTGTGATTCTCACATAATACATATACATGCATACAAATATATATGGTCAACGACTAATACATGTATGGAAATAATCAGCGAGTAATCCCAGCACTACGCAACAGCAGTTGCAACGTATTCATCTCAATAAAAGAGATATCTTGCATTTCGGCAAGATTTCACTTTATCTCATACTTTTAACATTCAACTGATTTATATCCCAAAATTCACACTAGTAGTTGCTATCAACTACTTGTAATCTACATACTAAGGTCTGTCTCGCTGCAATCTGAATAAGTCACAGCAAGAGGAGATCTGGCGTTTCCCTAGTCTCGCCTGTAGTCCGATTATCCGTTTGTCTCGCTGCAATCTGAATAAGTCACAGCAAGAAGAGATCCGGCGTTTCCCTAGCTTCGCCTGTAGTTCGATTATCCGTTGCCGAAAGTATCCAACCACAATTGTCACGCGTAGAGTACAACCGTTCGTCTACTAACACACTAACGCAGCGTTGCTGTTCGTCAGAAGCCCTTGAATCAGACTCTCAACGAATCAGATTCAGAAGGAAAATAATAGATTAACAGTCGCAAGCTCTAAGAAGGCTTGCACACAAAACGGAACAGGAACGGAATTGAATACAATCCCTACGCTGGCATATGCACATCGCACATCGTACA
The DNA here is from genome assembly GCA_037355745.1 of Pseudo-nitzschia multiseries. NCBI lineage: Eukaryota > Bacillariophyta > Bacillariophyceae > Bacillariales > Bacillariaceae > Pseudo-nitzschia > Pseudo-nitzschia multiseries. The sequence goes on from CM074791.1 coordinate 345,733, forward strand.
CGAAGCAGTTCCCATTCTCAGTCACCGCGCAATTCTTTCCAAGGCTCGGAACCACCACAAATGCCGAACATACCGTTGATGCCCGGCAATGCACTCGGAGGCGAAGAGAAGAATGACGCCGAAGTCGTCACTATCAACCGCTTTCCCAGCTTCGATGCTGATATGAGAAAGATACTCGTATCCTTACTCAACGTAACAAGTGAGATTACTAGCAAGTTGTGCCTAGCTCTCAAAGAAGGCGGATTATGCGAATGGAAGTCATTCCTCGACGCACTTATCGAACCGGATTTTGCACGCAAACTTACCTATACGGAGGGAGGATTGCCAACGCATATCCCTCGATCCATTCAAAGGAGCATAGAAGCACTTGCGGATTTCGCTATCGACCTACAAGAAGCCGATGTCGCTCTAGAAGAAGACGAGAGGAACTGGAAGGATGTAAAGTCATATACATACAGGGAATTCCAGTCATTCCGCAAAAGAACGTGCCCAACGCTTACGTAACGAATCTGTTCTGAACCCACCACCTCCTCCGGCGGGAAGTAACAAAAAGTCATCTCAGCAGGTAAAGTACGAATCATGGTGCCGAAAAGCACGAGATGAAAAGTCCTTTACACCCCTCACGAATGACTCGAGATTGGAACACTGGCTCGTCGGTTTCAAAGCTAAACTCGAGGCATACGACATTGATACAGAGACATTCCTCGATGAAACTTGGCCTCCAGCCACGCTTCTGGGTTATACCCGTGATCTCTTCGTCAAGCAGTGTGCCTTCTTCTGGGTACTAATGTTGGAAGTCTTCAAGAGTGACCTTTCTGCATCATGTGTACACAGTCATTCTACCACTCGTGATGGACGCAAGGCCTACTTCGACTTCGTAAACCTTCATAGCCAATCAAAAGCAAAGGTATACGACAACTCGACTCAGCTACAAGCGTTGCTCAAGTTGAACCTCAACAATTGGAAGGAATCCAAAGTGAAATTCATCACACATTGGTTTGATGAATTAAATCACCTCAACAAGCTCCGTCCTCCCAACAAGCCTCTTGAGTACCATACTGTTAAATCAGCATTGTGTCAGGCATGCTATTCCAGCTTCCAGCTAAGCGAACAGTTTGCCAAAGTCAAGGATCCAGGTGGGACGAATAGCACCGTAACGGATGCGGTTGCCGAAGCCGCTGCTATCCACGATCTTAAAATCACGCTTTTACTCGAAGCAACTTGACTTGATTCCCAGTCCGCGATGTCTGCTCCTCGGTCGACCGTACGTGCACACGTTCATGATTTTTCTTCTGAATCGAGCCAAAACCATGATGACTATGCTCTCCCCATCGAATTTGAAGGAGACTATCAAGATTATGCTGTGTTTAAGGCTGGACGTACCCCTGACCCTACCACAAGATTGCCTACAAACATATGGAAGGCCTTGTCACGTCAGGACATGTGGCTCAGTTTTTCTCCGGAAGGCAAGAAAATCGTGGTTGCCTCATTGCGACACGACTTACTTAACACTAACCAACCTGACCCCAACAGTGTCAAACCCATTACCCGGAAGGCATACCAACATGAACACTCGGTATCATTTCGAGAAGACGATACTTCGACCAAAGATGAGCATGCCAATTCCGCAGCAGACCTTCATCCTGCTGTAGAGAATGATCGTAGAGGTGTTTTCCATGCATCCCTAGGTGTATACAAATCAACGACCTCTTCGTCTAAGGACCAGCGACCTCTCAAGTCTTCCGTGTCACCCGCGCATCCCGCTCGATTCCTTTCAGACAACCCTGACATTCAGTACAAAAAGGACGGTGACACCCAAATACCTGTGGGAACACCATCGTATTCTGCCAATTTTCACCAGTGGTATACTCCCGAGGATGATCTCACCTTTCCTAACGATGGTCCAGTAACGTCATACACATACTGTATACACAAAACTACGGTTACTAGCCCTGGTTTTGCCATGGTCGATCGCGGCGCAAATGGCTGCATCATCGGTAATGATGCATGTCTCATCTCCAAGGATATCCCACCGCGATATGTTAACGTCACTGGCATTAACAATCATCAGGTACAAAATATTCCCATTGCTACATGTGGAGCATATTCCATGTCGAACAGAGGCCCCGTCATCCTCATTTTCAATGAATGTGCCTATACAGGACGACACCCTTCTATGTTGTCATCCCGCCAGATGGAAGCATATTTTTCCACTGTCGACAACACATTCATCAAAGCGGGCGGCGGACAGGTCATCACCACCTCCGATGGATATGCACTGCCCCTTAGCATACGACACGGTTTACCATACCTTGCGATGCGAAAGTATACGACTGTTGAGTTTGACACGCTCCCACATGTTATCATGACATCCGATAAACATTGGGACCCATCTGTTCTCGATACCACGATCAGTGCGAAGGATGAACAATTCCTCCAGAAATATCCTCCCCAACCACAGCAACTCCCTTATGCCGATTACGACGAATATGGGAACCCACGCTGTCTTGAAGGATTAGATATCTCTGTTTCTCCCGGGTCCTCCACGGTCACATCCCTCAGCTCGTATTCCAGCCATTCCACTCGATCTCCCTTTCTTCCTATTGATGATCATAGGGCCAACGATCGCTCCTTTTGGCTTACTTCCACCGACTATGTTCATCAAGAACGTCTCGCATGCTGTGCGCTACCCGCAGTCTCTGGAACAGTCACTGCGTTTCCGACAGATTGTACTGCCAGTGACACTACACGCATTGCAGCTACGCCCCGCGAAAGATACCCCAACGAACATGACTACTTATCCCTGAAACCTTTCTTTTGTTGGGTTTCCACCCATCGCATCAAGGCCACGTTTGAAAACTCAACCCAATACGGTTCGTTAGCGGCTAGCCCTGATGGAAACATTTTCAAACGGTTTCATTCCCCTCAACCGGCCATGAACGTTCGCCCCTTCAATGACGATGTTATGTCCGATGCTGTCTATTCAGATGTCCCAGCAATTGATGGTGGCTCCAAGATTGCTCAGATCTTCTTTGGTCGCAAATCACATATTATACATGTTGAGGAAATGCGTACCACCGGCGATTTCCTATCCTACTTCCAGAACTTTGTTCGAAAATGGGGCAGGCCCATCCGCCTCCTTTGCGACCACGGTAACTATTAATCCAGTAAGAAGGTCATCGATTACCTCAAAATGTTATGGATTGGACTCTGGCAAAGTGAACAGTATCACCAACACCAGAATCAATTCGAACGACAATACCAAACGTTCAAACGCATTGTCAATCGCGTCATGGATCGTACAGGCACACTACCACACCTATGGCTACTGTGCATGACATACGTCACGGGTCTCCTCAATGTTGTTTCTGATCCTACCCTGTCCGATAAACAACCGCTCTTCATTGCCACCGGTACACTTGGCGACATCAGCGCATACACCAGTTTCTTCTGGTTTGAACCTGTGTATTTCAAAACCAATGACTCTCCTTTCGGTACCAAATCTACCGAACGCCTCGGTCATTTTGTTGGCATCGCCGGACATGTTGGCAATGGACTCTGCTTTCGAATCTGGGATCCAGTTACCAACAAGTTACTTGACCGGTCAGGTGTTCGATCTGCTCTTACACCTGAGTCACGTAACAAACGCGCGGGCCTATTTACTGATGATGGTTTCATCAAATGGCGTAACGCAAAAGATTCCTTACCCCGTATATACGCCACTGGAGAAGCTCCAGCATTCAAACATGGGGAGCATACCAATCAGAATAAACTCATTGACGAGTCTACAAAACCAAACAGCTCAGTTCCCCCTAGCGTTTCACCCGCTGATTCTGACACCGCCGATGACACCGTCCCATCTGCACCCAACAAACAACCAGATACCACGCCCCACGCATCTGGCACTCAACCAATTCTTCAACCATCCGCCCACCCCTCGTTACCGAGCTTTCTTTATAAGAAGGTCGATGACAGCCCAAGCTGGTCACCTTCTCCACTCCCTAACAACTATGGGGAGAGTCTTGATGGTCCTCCTACGACACACATCTTCAGCAAGACATCCGACGGCGTTCTCCTTACTGAAGATGATTTTGACCCACCGGAAATAGCATACTTTGATGTTAGTGACGTCGCAACTCCACACACCAACCCCGCTACTCCTTCCGTAGACCCATCACAGGTAGTTGTTACCGACGAAGAAGGTAACGCACGATTTGACGATGACGGTAAACCCATTACCATCCCTACGATCCCGATTGCCGATCTACAAGGACGTTCCTTCCTTGTAACCAATCCAGATGGCACTCGGAAACGTCTTACCATCGTCGATGTTGAAGACAGCCTTGAACGCAACAACAACTTCATCAAGTTTAAGTGCAAACACTCCGATGACAAACTCGATGATATCATTGCATACAATGATGTCATGAATTACATACATCGTGATTCAACACAAGAAGACGGCAAACTCTGGTCGTTTCGCCGCATCCTAGGACACCAAGGTCCACTGGATAACAAGCATCCTCAATACAAAGGTTCCAAGTATAACCTTTGGATTGAATGGGAAAATATGGAACGCACATATGAACCCCTGGCCAACATTGCAGCTGATGACCCTGTCACCGTTGCAAAATATGGGAAAGACAACAACTTGCTTGACCTCCCGGGTTGGAAACGCCTCAAGCGAATCACCAACCTAGCGCGACGAACCAAGAAACTTGATCGACTCGTGCACCAAGCCAAACTACGTTCCTTCCGTACCACTCCGCAGTATCAATATGGATTCAAAGTGCCTCGTAACCACGAAGAAGCCCTCCGATTTGATCAAGCCAACGGGAACACCAAATGGGAAGATGCCACCACTCTGGAAATGGCACAACTCAATGAGTACAATACATTCATTGATAAAGGCGTGTACAAGACAAGCTCCATTCCCCCGGGATTCCAACAGATCAAGGTACACATGATATATGCTGTCAAGCACGACGGTAGACACAATGCCCGCTTTGTTGCTAACGGTAATCTCACTGAGGCCCCTATCCACAGTGTTTACGCAGGTGTCGTATCTGGCTGAATGAACTGTAACGAATGATTACGATTACTCTTGCTCACTAAATCAATCGATCGTAAGACCGATTGCATTTGTTTTATTACTGTTACGACGCACTTTCTTTAGTTTATCAGACCCACAGCACTCTACGAGCTGTGGAGGACCGCGTTTCCCGAAACGCAGTTTGAGCTCGAAGACTAATCCGGACTAGCCTGATCAGCTACCGGCATCAACCCTCAAGGATGTAAAAGAGGCAGTTGCCTGTGGAGCCCTGGAATAGACCAACACCAGGGCGGTCTCCCTGAAAGAAGAGACCAAAGAACCGAACCAAGGTGGTGGCTCCACCGGGTTTCGGGATCCAGCAAAACAAGCAAGGGAAAAGAAGCTGGACGGCTCAGTCGAAAGGGTCGCCCAGGTTGGCATCAGTTGAAAGGAATCAATATCCAATCCGAGAACACTGATCTTTCACTGAAAACAAGAATTACGCGAGCGAAAAGATTGAGCCAGAAGTATTCTGTGGTGCAACAGATTGGAAGGAACAGATTGCAAAGAGCATCTGCCCGGAAGGAACAGATTGCAAGGAGCATCTGCCCGCACGAGAACGAAAATCAAAAGATATGAGAACACCAAATCGTGAAAGTCCAAATCGCAAAAGATCGAAAGATCCAATACGAAAAAGAGAACACTCCTCAGGAAACAATCTTTGAAATCCACCACAGAAATACAGAATGAGCAAAAATCCCGAGAAAGGATAGGAAAGCTCACAATCTTGATTTGCAACAAAAGCAAAAGCTCACACAAATACAAACAACCGGAAAGAAAACTCGATCCGAACGAAAGTATAAAAGAACCGGAATATAGCCGTTTCGAATATAAGCACATCACTCAACAGTCACAAACAAATTAATACCTAGCTCTCACATCCAATCCTCGATCCGATTACCTTCTCTCTCCACATACCATCCTCCGAATACTCCGAATACTCCGAAAACTCTCTTCAAAGTGACCATCCGACCATTAGAATACGCAATTCTCCACCATGGTACGAACTAGAACACACGGCGACATAGAAGAAACAAAAATGGAGGTGGATCGAGATCCGAATGATCCTGATGGAGACGAGGATTCCGAAAAGTATCCAGATAGTGAAGAGGAGTTCGATGCAAGGATCATGAGAGTAATGGAAAAGGCCATGACTGACCCAGAAACAAACTCAACTTGGAAAAGAGTCATCGACAAGGAAGTAAAGAGAAGGATCAGATTGATACAGGATGCGGTAGAGCAACACAGAAATCCAAATGACGTCAATCAGGGTGATAGTGATAGTAATATCAACAATGAAGATGAGAACCAACTAGACGTCGACCTAAGGGCTGAACGACACGGAAGGAGGTCATCTCAACCAAAAATAAAAATCAGGGGATTCAACAGTGGAAGATTTCTGAATCCAGAACAGCTTGCCTTTAGAAGCAGCTTAATGGATTTTGGTATCAACTATGAATCAGCTGAAGAAATTATGAGGGGAGGGATGTCTAATATTCGCGAAATTACAGACCTCAACAAGGAAAGCATCAAATCATTCATGCATGGATTGAAATCTATCAGTCCGGAATGTCCTAACCCAAAAAGTATCCACTATGGTAACAGGCTATCATCGAGGCTTCTCACATGGGCAAGTTGGGCTCGATACCAACCACTGATTGGAGTTGAGCCAAGGGCTATCGACTGGAACGCAAACCCAAACAACCTGGAACTGCAGCAATTCAGAATCAAGATGATGGAATCAAGTGTGAAATCACAGGAAAAGTCAACCCCACCCGAGCTGAAGGATCTCACAAAATTCAGGGAATGGGAGGAAGGCTTCCGACAAAACCTGAGGTACAGATTCAACTCTGAGGGATTCCCAATCTTGTATGTCATAAGACCCCGAGAAAAGGAAGAAGTTACTGACAAAGCCAGGGCTGGAACAGTCGGGCAAAGTACAACAGATACTTATCCAACTTGGAGTGATTACAATGAAAGATGCGGCGTCCTGTCAGGTCACCAGTACGATGAGGACAACAACGTCGTCTGGAGGTTGCTGTGTGATGCAACAAGAAAGGGTCCTGGTTGGGAATATGTGGCACATTTCCAAAACACCGCGCTGAACTCAGGAAATGCAAGAAACGCTTTCATTTCATTGATGCAACATGCTTATACTGATACCAATATCACTATGGTTCTGAATAAGACATATCAGGAAATGAAAGATTCACACTACACTGGAGATTCTAAGAATTATGACTGGAACAAGCACAAGCGAAACTGGACTGCTTTTCATGGAACAATTCTGAGATTTGAAAAGAATCATAATGAAAGAAGATTTGTCTAGGACTTTATCAATGCAATCAGCGATGAGCGACTGGATGCTGCAAAAGCAGATGCAATTGATGAGAGCAAAGACTATCGTGACAATTTCAATGAATGTTTGATTCTATTCACCAATTGTCTTGGATTAAAGAAGCTTGCAACCGGGAAGCATAAAAGAGGTTCCAGAAGTTTGTATTCTATGGGCACATCAAGCAACAAAAAGCAAAAGACAACTGGAACCTTTACAGGAAAAGTTGAGTGCAAGCCTTATCCGACAAGTGTTTATAAAACAATGTCAAAAGAACAGCGCCAGGAGCTTTACCAGATGAGACAGGCTAAGAAGAAAAGAAATCTCAAGGCTGCTGAGACCAAAAAGAAAGAAACTGAAAATGAAGGCGCGGGTGACAGTTTCGGATCAAAATCTAAGAAATGACATAATAACCGGACACTATCACTAGAACACAAATTGTTAACAATGGTGAGCCGGTCATTATACAAGATGAATGTTCCTGTAGATTTTGATGATGGGGAAAATGAAGAAGGATATTGTGAGTTAGACTCACATGCAGACACTACTGCAGCAGGAAGCAATATGGTATTACTGAATCCTGATCAGATCACAACACACGTTGATGTTGCACCTTTTTCTGAAGAATACAAGCCCGTCAAGAAAATCCTGATTGGAAGCTGTGCTACGGCATGGACAAACCCAACGTCAGGCCAAGTGTACATCATAGTGTTTCATCAAGCACTGTACTTTGGGGACAAATTGAAAAACAGCTTGATATGCCCAAATCAAGTGAGGGACTGCAATTTCAACTCTGTTGAAGAGACACCTCGCCAATTTGATTCAAGATCCAAGCATGGAATTACAATTCAAACTCCAATGGAGGATGATGATCCGAAGAAAGTTTTTATAAAACTGAGTATGAGAAACGTGATCTCATATTTCCCCACAAGAAAGCCAACAAGAATGGAGCTTGATGAATGTCAACATTTGATAGCAACAAATGATACCCCCTGGGATCCACATTCGCTGAAGTTCAGAATGGCTGAGTTAGCAATTGACAATGGAGATACAATTTCAGGGGACCAATTCAGCCTTCAAGCTGTGTCGACCGAAGAGGACCAACCAATGGACGAAAGTTCAGAAGAGGACCAAGCAATGGACGAATGTTCAGTTGTAACCGAACCTGCTAGTAATGTTACAGATAACCTCCCCAAGACCAGCTTAGGACAAGAACGGCATCCAAGTGTCATGCAGCAATGCAAACTGATGAGGGTCCATCAGGTATCCACAAGGAGAATGCTAACTGAATGCCAGATTGCAACAGATGGAAATATTGCTCATTGAATTTCTTCAGTAAGGAATATTTCAAGCGCGCGAAGGGTAGACCAATTTTTGTTTGATGATACAGAATTTGACTTTATGGAAGCTCCTGAAGAAGAATCAAAACAGGCCCCTAGCTTGCAAGAAATTGACAATACACTTGAGAGAAGGTCTCTTGACAGAAGAAATCAATGGGGGCCATCAGTGATAACAATTGAAGGTCCAAACAAAGTTGACTGTGAACGCCTAGCCAAAACTTGGAACATTAGTTTTAAGAAAGCTGAGCAGACATTGAAAGTCACGACGCAGAAGGCACTCAGGAATTTGCAATCACCATTGATGAAGCGGCTGCCTACTCAGCGCTTCAGGAACAAGAGAGTTGCACAAGGAACCTGGTACACTGATACTTGGCATGCAAGAACGACCAGTATTATGAGGCAAGAAAAATGTGCACAAATCTTCACAAATGGAAATGGGTTTGAAGTATTTATACTTATACAGGACAAGTCCCAGGCGCATCAAGGATTGAAGACATTCATTCACGAAATTGGAATCCCAGAACATTTGATTTCTGATGGTGCACCAGAACAAGGATCTCCAAGAACCTACAAGACACACTGGAATTCAATTGTAAAGCGCAACCATATTCATCAGACATTCATCCAACCACATTGCCCATTCCAAAATCGAGCAGAACAAGCAATTGGTCATCTTGGTAGTGCAATCACAACCAAGTCTGCAAAGAAGAAGTCACCGAGGAGATTATGGTCATTTTGTGGTGAACTATGTGCTAATATCAGGCAGCGAACAGCCTCGAACAACCCTTCTTCAATGGGGAGAACCCCATTCGAATTGGTCCATGGCTATAGACCGGATATAACACTATACACTTCATCAGAATGGTATTCCTTTGTGTTTTACTATGATAAAGGTGATTCTTCCACCCGAGGTGTTGAAAGGTTGGCGTGATGGTTGGGTCCCTGTGGCAATAATGTAGGTGGGGGGGATTGTTTTTGGCTCCTGCCTGAATCAGCAATACCAATATCTACAAATTCAATAAGGCCTGTCAAAGAATTCGAATGGAGAGATAGAGATATCCTCAGGAGAATGGAAGCAATTGACAAATCAATTGAATCCAAGATTGGTGATGAAGTGAAGGATAGCGCATCATTCTTCCAGGAAAACTACCCGGAGCCCCAAATGGAGCTATTTGAGAATCAACCAGTAGAATCACCGGATCTGAAATTTGAAATGGCTGAACCAGAAGCATCAGTAGAAGATATTGATGAACCAGATGAATATCTGGGGAATGAAGTGATCATTGAAAGAGGTGATGAAAGACTCAGGTGCGTTGTCAAGGACAGGGTTCGCGACTTGCAAAACAGACCGATAGGACTCAGAAATGAGAATCCCATACTAGACACGAGGCTGTACAAATTGCAACTACCTGATGGCACCATGGAGGAATACACGGCAAATATTGTTGCAGAGAGTCTGTACAGTTCTGTTGATGATGATGGAAGGATGTTCACTCTATTAGATGAGCTCATTGACCATGAATGCGACAACACTGCGCTAACTGATGATGAAGCCACGACCTTAGCAAAAAATGGCAGAAAAACCCATAAGCCGACAACTAGGGGTTGGAGGATTCTCGCCAGTTGGAAAGATGGCACTGAATCGTGGTGTAAGCTAAGTGATGTGAAAGAGTCATTTCCAGTGCAATTAGCTGAGTATGCAGTCAACAACAATCTTGAAAAATTACCAGCATTCCGATGGTGGGTGCACAAAATTTTGAGAAGAAAGGAGCGCATCCTTAAGGCGGCAAAAACAGCAAAGTACTGGTTGAAGACTCACAAATATGGAGTTGAATTGCCACATTCAATCAAACAAGCGCTGGCTATTGATAAGAAAACAGGCACTGACCACTGGGAAAGAGCAATCCATAAGGAAATGACAAATAACATGGCAGCGTTTGAATTTTCTGATGATGATGTTATTCCAGTTGGCCATAAGCAGATAACAACCCATATGATCTTTGACATCAAGCTTGGATCCCTAACAAGGAAGGCTAGGTTGGTAGGGGACGGTCATAAAGTCCCTGCAGTGGCAAAAGAGAATACTTATTCATCGGTTCCCAGTCGAGACTCAGTAAGAATATTCTTTCTGCTGGCAGCGCTGAATGATTTGAAGGTTCTATCAGCTGATATTCAAAATGCATATTTGACAGCCCCGATTAAAGAGAAATACTTTCTAAAAGCGAGAGCTGAGGATGGTTTTCCACCTCACCTTGCAGGAAGGCCTTGCAAGATTGTCCGCGCATTGTATGGACTGCCGGTTGCAGGTGCATCTTTCAGGTCATACCTCACACAGCATTTGAGAGATCTTGGATATTCACCTTGCAAAGCAGATCCGGATGTGCACTTAAGAATTGAAACCAGGAAAGATGGATCCAGATACTGGGCAATTCTCATTGCCTATGTAGACGACATCTTATGTTCTGGTGAAGATCCAAAGTTCCAGCTTGAAAATATTGAGCGCAAGTTCAAACTGAAGGATGATACTATTGAAGAGCCAACCCTATATCTGGGAGCAGATATTGGAAAATTCTACTTTGAAGGTGATTCAAAGCCAAGATGGTCATTATCAAGCACTAAGTATACGGCGAAAGCTGTTGCAGCAGTCGAACAAGAATTAGGAACTGAAAAATATGGTTACAAGTATCTACCAAAATCAGCGTCCAGTCCACTGTCACATGATTACCGACCAGAAATTGATATATCAGAAGAATTGAACCCTGAATTGCAAAATTACTACCAAGGTTTAATTGGAGTCCTCAGGTGGATTTGTGAATTAGGAAGACTTGACATAGTAATGCCAGTCTCGCTGATGTCAAGGTATTTGGCACAGGCAAGGATCGGGCATTTGAATCAGTTATTTCATATATTTGCATATTTGAAAAAGTACAACAGGTCAAAATTGGTTTTTGACGATAATGTACCAAGTATTGATGAGAGTAAATTTCAAAAATGTGACTGGTCTGAATTTTATCCTGGTGCCGCTGAAGTCATACCAGCAGATATGCCTGAAGCTTTGGGAAAACATGTAACGATGAGTTGTTTTGTTGATGCTGACCATGCATGATGCAAGGCAACAAGGAGATCTCATACTGGCGTTATTATCTTCATTAATAATGCACCGATCATTTGGTTTTCCAAAAGACAAACAACAGTTGAGACATCAACTTTTGGATCTGAAATCATTGCTTTGAAAATTGCAATCGAATTGGTTGAAGGTCTAAGGTACAAGTTGAGAATGATGGGTGTTCCAATTGATGGAGGCACAAATGTGTATTGTGATAATGATTCAGTTGTCACGAATGTTACGCGACCTGAAAGCCCATGTAAGAAGAAGCACAACAGCATTGCATACCACAAAGCACGCGAATCTATTGCAGCAGGGATTATCAGAGTTGCAAAGGAACCAGGTTCAACAAATATTGCTGATTTGTTTACAAAGCTAATGAGTGGCGCTGTTTTCAGAGAACATTGTTCTCGTTGCATGTGGTAAGAGATTTGATAAAAATCAATCATTCGATGGAATGTTCGATCGATCGTTCGATTGAAGTAACAAGTTGATTTTCTAAGTTCAATCACGAAAATGAACAAATCGTTCTGCAATGAGCATTTCGAAAATGGATAATTTGATCCATGAATACAATATATCAAACCGGCAAGGGTCAGGGCAAAATGCCATGATACAAGCCAGAATGAAAGGCAAAATGCCGCCCCATTTTCTTTTGATAGGGCCTCTGATGGTAGACTGGATACAATTTGGTATTCAACACGACTCACGATGAATAGGTTAAGTCATAGAATCCAGCCGCTTAACGGTTGGAGGATTTACGACTGAAGGGGACTGAAAAGAATTCACCGTGTAACGCGTATCGCAAGTACGAAGAGTCACAAAGGCAAATAACCCTATTCGTAAGGTTATTTAACCTGAGTGAATAATCGTCGGTGATTCATCCATGTGGATTGTCTCTTAGGGAAATCCTTCCCGTCAGCTCACTCTTCGAAGAATTAACAACTCTAAAACACTATCATGCCCTAAAATCTACGTACAACCTAGTACTAATTCTACATGATAAGGTACAATCATATGTGATATTCAATGAGAATATCACGGTGAATTACACGATAATACGGTAAAACATTATGCGGTAAAAGACCAATCGAAGATGGTTTGTGTGTGTTTTGCGTCTTATTTATGTGTGCTTTGTATGCTAAGAATTACACGGTAATATGCCGTAAAATCGACACGACGATATGAGAGTAATTAACCTGTCGATCGACATCGACAAGGCCGAATGAACTGTAACGAATGATTACGATTACTCTTGCTCACTAAATCAATCGATCGTAAGACCGATTGCATTTGCTTTATTACTGTTACGACGCACTTTCTTTAAACAGCCATGATGACTCTCTCAAGTTTCAGAGCTCAGCCACGAGATGGGCATCTCGAACGTGCAAAACGTATCTATGGATATATCTCCAAGTTTAGACATTTTAAAATCAGATTCCGCGTGGAACCACCCGATTTTATATTGACTAAACCCGACACCATCGATTGGTCCAACACCGTCTATGGGGAGCATTCTGAAGAGCTACCCGACAACGCTCCTGCACCGCTTGGAAAGACAGTAGTGTTGACACATTTCTATGATGCCAACCTCATGCATGATATTCTCAGTGGTAAGGCTGTAACCGGTATTCTTCATTTCGCGAACAAGACTCCCATGATGTGGTTCTCGAAGAAGCAGTCTACTACGGAGACAGCCACCTTTGGAGCCGAATTTATTGCAGGCAGGACTTGCATCGAACAAATCGTCGATTTACGCCACTCATTCCGATACCTAGGAACACAAGTCCATGATGTCTCATACTCTTGGGGTGACAACGAAAAGATGATCCAAACATCAACCTTCCCTTACGCAAGGTTGCACAAGCGTCATAATATTCTGTCGTTTCACTACGTACGAAGCATGATAGCGAGAGGTTTCATTTTAATGATGCACATCCCAGGTAAGGATAACTGTGCAGACATTCTCACCAAGCATTGGAGTCACTCAGTTGTGTATCCACTGCTCAGGCCCATCTTCCACTTTTGTGGTAATACCGGCGACCTTCTTCAGGATGATGGAAGCATCATGTAGAGCGTGATGACCCTTCACAAGGAGACATGGGGAGTATTAAATTCCTTTCGTGACCAGAAGTACCAAAGCTACCAGAGGGTAGATTTCCTATTCGTACGAATCAATGAGTCCCGTATCCATCTAAGTAATCGATTCCCACGGCATATCGATTCCCACGGCGCATCGATTCCCATCGCGCATCAACGGTGAGCAATCCCTGTCTTACGATATTGCCATTGTTCTTCGATGAGCAAACTCTGATTTCATAAAATATCACACGAGCTACGGGAGCAATTCCTGACCTTAATGATAAACATATCATGGGGTCTTCCTAACGGAACAAGAGAAGAAAACCGTTGGCGTGTGATTCTCACATAATACATATACATGCATACAAATATATATGGTCAACGACTAATACATGTATGGAAATAATCAGCGAGTAATCTCAGCACTACGCAACAGCAGTTGCAACGTATTCATCTCAATAAAAGAGATATCTTGCATTTCGGCAAGATTTCACTTTATCTCATACTTTTAACATTCAACTGATTTATATCCCAAAATTCACACTAGTTGCTATCAACTACTTGTAATCTACATACTAAGGTCTGTCTCGCTGCAATCTGAATAAGTCACAGCAAGAAGAGATCTGGCGTTTCCCTAGTCTCGCCTGTAGTCCGATTATCCGTTGCCGAAAGTATCCAATCACAATTGTCACGCGTAGAGTACAACCGTTCGTCTACTAACACACTAACGCAGCGTTGCTGTTCGTCAGAAGCCCTTGAATCAGACTCTCAACGAATCGGATTCAGAAGGAAAATAATAACTTGTTAGTGAATTACTAAGCCAAGTGTGAAGTGTACGTATACGCGATACGTAAATTGTGTCATACGTAACGTACAATTTACAAATACGTGAACGTTTTACGAATACGTATTGTTTTACGTAAACGTAATACGTAATACGGATTACGGAATAAGAAACAAGACGTACGAATCCAAAGTGTTCTAGATCTTTTATCACAAGAAGAGCGCAATAAGTAAGGTATACATAAGGACGTGTGAGTATCAAGAGATACTTAAAGCACTGTGTATCGAACGCACAATACGAGTATCTATGAGTATCAAACTCTTGGTACGCGTATTCCCACACAATGGAAAGACTACGCACACAATGGAAGGACAAATTAGTAAATGAGAGAACAATATGGTCCAGAAACAATCCGATCATAATCTTATCGATAACTCTTTCCAATATCGTAACAGTAACAGATAAAATAACAAATAATAACAACGTAGCGATCCTTGGTCCTATTAGTTATCGATAAGATTACTACACCAGCAATCAACACAACCGATGCCAGAAGGGAACAATACAGAACACAACAATTCTCCAGCCTACCAAGGAGTCACACCAGACACCAGCATCGACACTGAACACGAACTCCGATACCTACGAGGGCGAATAGAGGATCTGACCGAAGATAACTACGACCTACATGAGTATACACTCAACCAAACCAACCAACTACAAAACCAGAATCAATTATTGGCAGAGTACGGAGAAGAGAGCGACAGTGACGAGAGTGAAGACACCATGTCCAAGAAGAGAGGAGACTACTACGACGCGCTGAAGGATCTGATGGAGCCTGCACAACTGAAGCCGGTCCAAATCCCGACCAGCATCGACGTGTATGAGTTCAAGAAAGCTCTTACAAACGCACTGGCCGAAGTGACCTCCACAAAATACATACAGGGGGGAGGATACGCTTTTCTCTTAGAGACAGAGGAACAATACCGGGCTAGGGAGAGGAACCCAAACGCGGTGTATCCCACGACACCCTCGGAACCCTCCGAGCTAGACGGCACAGTGGAGCTTACGTCGGATACTTACAAACTGTGGAAACGTAGCAGAACACTATTCGTGGAATGGAACAAGTACAATCGGGAGGCCCTCCTACTAACCGACAAGAAATTCCCCAGGATGCTCCACGAGTTAAAAGACCCGGGGTTGGAGGCCTTCCCCAGAGGGACCACCGCCCTTGAGGCCTTTCAACACATGGAGGGCGAGCTGTGTACGACAGACGTACAACGCGATTTGACAGCTGAAATAGCTAAGAAGATGCGGGACCTAGACTACACCCCCAGTCCATTGGGCCCCAAAGAATACTTCCGTCTTCTCACCAAATACCAGTACCAAATCAACCTCCTACCGGCTACGGCCAAGGTGACGGCAGCCCAGATGATGGACCACGCCCACATGGCCTTCAAGAGGAGCAAACACGACCCTATTACACTCCACAGAGTGGAGGAAGCATGGAAGCAACACCGGGCGACTATCGACGCGACCTAAGAGGAACAGGAACTATTGCAATACAAACGCTTTTGGGGTCTACGCCTCAAGGAACTATACAGTAGCTACCATGCCACCACCGGGTCAGCCAACAAAGTGGAAATCCAGCATGACCAACGTCTTGCCATCATCGAGGACAACCAACGGGCCCTCGTCAGTGTCTGCCAGGAACTCAAGTCCCAGGCGGAATCGGCAACGGCAGCATCCACCCTCACCATGTCAAGCCACCAGTTGGAGTCCGCCCTATCCGCCCTCACGAGGCAAATGGGAATGTTGGTAGCCAGTCAACAAACCCAAAATGGCACCAGCCCGCAACAGGTCCAGCAGTCCCACCAACCACAGCAACCGGGACGTCGGCAGCACCAGGCTACGAACAAACCACCATCCCAGTGGAAACAGTACAAGCACTACTGTCACTCGTGCGGCGTCAATCTCTCACACGATGGGGGAGATTGCTTCCGGTTCAAACCAAACCACCAAGTAGGGGCCACATTTGCCAACAAAATGGGTGGATCAACCCAACGCGAGGACAGATGGATGAAGTGGAGCCACCCCATCACGCGGGACACCCACGACAGCCCCTCCCCCTGACGGTGTGGGGAGGAGCACAGTAACATACTTAATCGTCATAGTAGTAACAGACCCAAGTCATCGTCATTACTAAGTATCTTACGTGCCCCTTCGAGTCGCACTTCCCGACAGCCCAACAGCAACAACAAACGCGTAACCTTTGCCATGGCCTCCATCACACCCCCGGCGCCCGGATTTGGGGCCCTAGACTCAGCCGCCACCGATCATTTCGTGCCCACCACATATCAGGGAGGCGCCCACCGGGAAACACCCGGCGGCGTCATCGTAGGCTGTGCCAATGGTAGCACTATGGCATCGCAAGCCACCGATGTCCTGGACCTCCCTTTGCTACCACTCGCAGCACGAGGTTGCCATAAGTTCGATGACGTAGACCTCCCCCTCGTCTCGGTACCAAAGTTGTGTAACAATGGATGCAGCGTGACGTTTACCAAAGATAAAGTGGAGGTCGTGGGCCCCACCAACCACACAGTGTTGCTCGGCGTTCGGGATCCCCTCCGGGACCTTTACATGGTCCCCCTCCATCCAATCAAAACAGCTACCCCCCACGTTTCAGACACAGACACAATCACGCAGGGGTCGGCTAAATCTCCAAGGGTGACGAACCCCCCCCCACCATTTTCAGATTCAGACAAACAACTACAGATACACACTGGGGCGGGAGCATATCAGATTCAAGCCGTCCCCAAGCTCATAGCTTTCTACCACGCAGCAGCGGGCTATCCCACCAAGGAAACGTGGATACACGCCATCGAACGAGGTTCATTTGCCACCTGGCCGGGGCTAACTGCCCAGCGGGTTAACCGGTTCCTACTGGCGTCAGAAGAAACCACCATGGGCCACCTCCAGATGGTCCGGCAGGGGATACAGAGCACGCGCAAACCAAAGAAGAAATCACCAAAGACAGTCCAAACGATGCCCAACACTCGGTTGTCCCAAGCCCGCCAGAAGAAGACACGCGAAGTCTGCGTGGACATCGTGTCAGCATCAGACATGCAACCAACCAACGATGAACCCAAGGAACTCATAGCGTGGGACCTACCAGGCAGATACCCCGTCACATCATGCCGTGGACACCAATACGTATTCCTGATGTACGATTACGACTCCAACTACATTGACGTGGAACCCATCAAGTCTCGTAAGAGTGAAGACATACTGTATGGGTTCACCCAGTGCTACAATCGAATGAAGGAGAACAACGCCCACGCCAAGATTGTACGAATGGACAATGAGACATCCAAGAAGCTAATCACCTACATCACGCGGAACAACTTAGACTACCAATTGGCATCCCCAGGGGACCACCGGCTCAACCACGCGGAGCGGGCAATACAGACCTTCAAGAACCACTTTATAGCCGGGCTGAATGGGGTGGATGATACCTTTCCCATAGACGATTGGGATCTACTAATACCACAAGCGATCATCACCCTCAACCTCTTACGCGCATCCCGTACACAGCCTAAACTGTCCGCGTACGAGCTACGACACGGGATATACGACTACAACAAACACCCAATGGCCCCATTGGGATGTAGAGTCATCATCTATGATAGGACCCAAGAGCGTGGAGCATGGCAGGACCATGGGACGAGGGGTTTCTACGTGGACCCGGCGTTAAAGCACTACCGGAACTACACGTGTATCGGGGGAAAGAGTAGGGCCACCAGAGTGAGCAATACGGTGGCATTTTTCCCAAAAGCCCAGATGCCACAAACATCTTCCACGGATCGATTAATTATGATCCTCCAAGATTTAAAGGAAGTAACTACTAAGCCCCATCCTCCGATTCCCTACGTGGAACAAGGGACTCAGATCAATGAGGCCCTACGTCACATACAAGAACTACTAAGCGTAGAGGCGCAACGGCCCTTAAGTGGAAAAGCGGATCCCCAAGAAAAACTGATCGGGCCCGACGCCACATCAACCAGCCCAACTGCGAATGCGCACGAACCTCCAAGGGTGCAGATAGGACGTGAACCAAATTCTACACAACCACATGCGAAGCCTACGCAACGGCTCAGCGCCCGACGAGGACACCCCTGGGCAATAGGGACCATCATTAGAAAACGATTTAACACGGGGTGGTATGAGGGGGAGGTGACCAGCTATGACCAAACCAATCAGTACTACAAGGTCCAGTTCACCGACGGGGACACCGCTGACTACACTCATGGTGAGATATCCTGATACTACAAATCAGACCAATACTACTCAAAGTCCAAAAGTAAGCCTAAGGCCCTCGTGGGGACGTACCAACATGTCCCATTAGGTTTCCCGGTACCAAAGCAAACGAGCAAACGGCAGGCCGGACCAGCATACACCCCCCAGCTTGCGTGTGGAGGCTCCATATGGGACGAAGATTTGAGCAAGTGGGCTGCCTATCGGGATCTCATCAAGCATCCGAAGAACCACGTGCGGGAGTTATGGCTCAAATCAGGTAAAGATGAATTTGGGCGATTATTCCAGGGCTTCCAGTGCAATCATATAGAAGGGATGTGAAAAGAATTCACCGTGTAACGCGTACTGTACGAAAAGTCATAAGGGCAAATAACCTTATTCGTAAGGTTATTTAACTTGAGTGAATAATCGTCGGCGTTTCCATGTGGTTTGTCTCTTTACCGAATTTCCCCATCAGCTCACTCTTCGAAGAATTAACAACTCTAAAACACTATCATGCCCTAAAATATATGTACAACCTAGTACTAATTCTACATAATAAGGTACAATCACATGTGATATTCAGAGAGAATATCACGGTGAATCATACGGTAAAAGACTGATCGAAGATGGTTTGCGTGTGTTTTGTGTCTTAAGAATTACATGTGTTTTGTATGCTTGAAATTACACGATACGACGAGTAATTTCCGACAAGTAATTAACCTGCCGATCGACAATCGGGAAAGACAATCGAACGGTAACAATGATCTTATTTCTACTCACTAAATCAATCGACCGTAAGACCGATTGCGTTTGCTTGTTACGACACATTTTTTATAGTTTATCAGACCCACAGCACTCTACAAGCTGTGGAGGACGGCGTTTCCATCGAAACGCAGTTTGAGCTCGAAGACTAATCCGGACTAGCCTGATCAGCTACCGGCATCAACCCTCAAGGATGTAAAAGAGGCAGTTGCCTGTGGAGCCCTGGAATAGACCAACACCAGGGCGGTCTCCCTGAAAGAAGAGACCAAAGAACCGAACCAAGGTGGTGGCTCCACCGGGTTTCGGGATCCAGCAAAAACAAGCAAGGGAAAAGAAGCTGGACGGCTCAGTCGAAAGGGCCGCCCAGGTTGGCATCAGTTGAAAGGAATCAATACCCAAGAACACTGATCTTTCACTGAAAACAAGAATGACGCGAGCGAAAAGATTGAGCCAAAAGTATTCTGTGGTGAAACAGATTGGAAGGAGCAGATTGCAAAGAGCATCTGCCCAGAAGGAACAGATTGCAAGAAGCATCTGCCCGCACGAGACCGAAAAATCAAAAGATATGAGAACACCAAATCATGAGAACACCAAATCGCGAAAGATCGAAAGATCCAATACGAAAAAGAGAACACTTCTCAGGAAACAATCTTTGAAATTCACCACGGAAATACAGAATGAGCAAAATCCCGAGAAAGGATAGGAAAGCTCACAATCTTGATTTACAACAAAAGCAAAAGCTCACACAAATTACAAATACAGACAACCGGAACGAAAACTCGATCCGAACAAAAGTATACAAACCAGAACAAAAATTTGATCCGAAAAAATACAGAACGACTGTCACAACTAATACCCATTTCTCACATCCAATCCTCGATTTAATTACACTCTTCCACCCAATACCAACTTCCATCGGATACCCCACTACAAATCGCCCATCCATATTTCATCACAAAATAATTCCAAACACCATTTGAAATATCGCACTCCACCATGGTACGAACTAGAGCCGATGCCGGCATGGAAGAAACAAAAATGGAAGTGGACGAGGACGATCCACAGAATTCTAATGACAACAATGGAAGAGGTATGCAAGAAAAGGAAGATTTGGAAGATAAAATCATGGAAGTCATGGAAAGGGCCTTTGGGGACCCAGAAACAAACTCAACCATGAAGAGAATCATCGACCAAGAAATAAAGAAGAGAGTCAGGGCAATGAGAGATGCAGAAAGAAGGGGTGTGAATCCAGGTGACGCGGATAGTGAAAATGATAAGGACGGACGAAATGATGCTGACCAAAATGCAGAGAACGCAAGAGCTGAACGACTGGGAAGAAGGTCGTCCCAACCCAGGATAAAAATCAGGGGATTCAACAATGGTAGATTTCTGAACCCAGAACAGCTTGCTTTCAGGAGCAGCCTAATGGATTTTGGTATCAACTATGAATCAGCCGAAGAAATTATGAGGGGAGGGATGTCTAATATTCGCGAAATTACAGACCTCAACAAGGAAAGCATTAAATCGTTCATGCATGGATTGAAATCTATCAGTCTGGACTGTCCTAATCCAAAAAGTATCCAATATGGTAACAGGCTATCATCGAGGCTCCTTACTTGGGCAAATTGGGCCCGGTATCAACCATTGATTGGAGTCAAGCCAAGGGCTATCGACTGGAACGCAAATCCAAACAACCTGGAACTGCAGCAATTCAGAATCAAGATGATGGAATCAAGTGTGAAATCACAGGAAAAGTCAACTCCACCTGAGCTAAAGGATCTCACAAAATTCAGGGAATGGGAGGAAGGCTTCCGACAAAACCTGAGATACAGATTCAACTCTGAGGGATTCCCAATCTTGTATGTCATAAGACCCCAAGAAAAGGAAGAAGTTACTGACGAAGCCAGGGCTGGAACAGTTGGGCAAAGTACAACAGATACTTATCCAACTTTGAGTGATTACAATGAAAGATGTGGCGTCCTGTCAGGTCACCAGTACGATGAGGACAACAACGTCGTCTGGAGGTTGCTGTGTGATGCAACAAGAAAAGGTCCTGGTTGGGAATATGTGGCACATTTCCAAAACACTGCACTGAATTCTGGTAATGCCAGAAATGCTTTCATTTCCCTCATGCAACATGCTTACACTGCTGATACCAATATCACTATGGTTCTGAATAAGACATATCAGGATATGAAAGATTCACACTACACTGGAGATTCCAAGGGTTATGACTGGAACAAGCACAAGCAAAATTGGACTGCTTTTCATGGAACAATTCTGAGATTTGAAAAGAATCATAATGAAAGAAGATTTGTCTAGGACTTTATCAATTCAATCAGTGATGAGCGACTTGATGCTGCAAAAGCAGATGCAATTGATGAGAGCAAAGACTATCGTGACAACTTCAATGAATGTTTGATTCTATTCACCAATCGTCTTGGATTGAAAAAGCTTGCAACCGGGAAGAGTAAAAGAGGTTCCAGAAGTTTGTATTCTATGGGCACAACCAGCAACAAAAAGCAAAAGACAACTGGTACCTTTACAGGAAAAGTTGAGTGCAAGCCTTACCCAACAAGTGTTTATAAAACAATGTCAAAAGAACAGCGCCAGGAGCTTTACCAGATGAGACAGGCTAAGAAGAAAAGAAATCTCAAGGCTGCTGAGACTAAAAAGAAAGAAACTGAAAATGAAGGCGCGGGTGACAGTTTTGGATCAAAATCTAAGAAATGACATAATAACCGGACACTATCACTAGAACACAAATTGTTAAAAATGGTGAGCCGGTCATTATACCAGATGAATGTTCCTGTAGGTTTTGATGATGGGGAAAATGAAGAAGGATATTGTGAGTTAGACTCACATGCAGATACTACCGCAGCAGGAAGCAATATGGTATTGCTGAATCCTGATCAAATCACAACACACGTTGATGTTGCACCTTTTTCTGAAGAATACAAGCCCATCAAGAAAATCCCCATTGGAAGCTGTGCGACTGCATGGACGAATCCAACATCAGGCCAAGTATATATCATAGTGTTCCATCAAGCACTGTACTTTGGGGACAAATTGAAAAACAGCTTGATATGCCCAAATCAAGTGAGGGACTGCAATTTCAACTCTGTTGAAGAGACACCTCGCCAATTTGATCCAAGATCCAAGCATGGAATTACAATTCAAACCCCACTGGAGGATGATGATCCGAAGAAAGTTTTTATCAAACTGAGTATGAGAAACGTGATCTCATATTTCCCCACAAGAAAGCCCACAAGAATGGAGCTTGACGAATGTCAACATTTGATAGCAACAAATGATACCCCCTGGGATCCACATTCACTGAAGTTCAGGATGGCCGAGCTAGCCATTGACAATGGAGATCCAATTTCAGGGGACCAGTTCAGCCTTCAAGCTATGTCGACCGAAGAGGACCAAGCAATGGAGGAAAGTTCTGTTGTAACAGAACCTGCTAGTAATGTTACAGATAACCTCCCCAAGACCAGCTTAGGAAAAGAACGGCATCCAAGTGTCATGCAGCAATGCAAACTGATGAGGGTCCATCAAGTATCCACAAGGAGAATGCTAACTGAATGCCAGATTGCAACAGATGGAAATATTGCTCATCGGATTTCTTCAGTAAGGAATATTTCAAGCGCGCGGAGGGTAGACCAATTTTTGTTTGATGATACAGAATTTGACTTTATGGAAGCTCCTGAAGAAGAATCAAAACATGCCCCTAGCTTGCAAGAAATTGACAATACACTAGAAAGAAGGTCTCTTGACAGAAGAAATCAATGGGGGCCATCAGTGATAACAATTGAAGGTCCAAACAAAGTTGACTGTGAACGCCTAGCCAAAACTTGGAACATTAGTTTTAAGAAAGCTGAGCAGACATTGAAAGTCACGACGCAGAAGGCACTCAGGAATTTGCAATCACCATTGATGAAGCGGCTGCCTACTCAGCGCTTCAGGAACAAGAGAGTCGCACAAGGAACCTGGTACACTGATACCTGGCATGCCAGAACCACTAGTATTATGAGGCAAGAAAAATGTGCACAAATCTTCACAAATGGAAATGGGTTTGAAGTATTTATACCAATACAGGACAAATCACAAGCCCACCAAGGATTGAAGACATTCATTCATGAAATTGGAATTCCAGAGCATTTGATTTCTGATGGTGCGCCAGAACAAGGATCCCCAAGAACCTACAAAACACACTGGAATTCAATTGTAAAGCGCAACCATATCCATCAGACATTCATCCAGCCGCATTGCCCATTCCAAAATCGAGCAGAACAAGCAATTGGTCATCTTGGTAGTGCAATCACAACCAAGTCTGCAAAGAAGAAGTCACCGAGGAGATTATGGTCATTTTGTGGTGAACTATGTGCTAATATCAGGCAGCGAACAGCCTCCAACAACCCTTCTTCAATGGGGAGAACCCCATTTGAATTGGTCCATGGCTATAGACCGGATATTACATTATACACTTCATCAGAATGGTATGATTTTGTGTTTTATTATGAAAAAGGTGATTCTTCCACCCGAGGTGTTGAAAGGCTGGCGCGATGGTTGGGCCCCTGTGGAAATAGGGTAGGTGGGGGGTGATTGTTTTTGGCTCCTGCCCGAGTCGGCAATACCAATATCTACAAATTCAATAAGACCCGTCAAGGAATTTGAATGGCGGGACAGAGATATCCTCAGAAGAATGGAAGCAATTGACAAATCAATTGAATCCAAGATTGGAGATGAAGTAAAGGATAGCGCATCATTCTTCCAGGAAAACTACCCAGAGCCCCAAATAGAGCTATTTGAGAATCAACCAGTAGAAACACCGGATATGAAACTTGAAATGGCTGAGCCAGAAGCATCGGTAGAAGATGTTGATGAACCAGATGAATATCTGGGAAATGAAGTAATCATTGAAAGAGGTGATGAAAGACTCAGGTGCGTTGTCAAGGACAGGGTTTGCGACTTGCAAAACAGACCGATAGGAATCAAAAATGAGAATCCCATACTAGACACGAGGCTGTATAAATTGCAACTACCTGATGGTACAATGGAGGAATACACGGCAAATATTGTGGCAGAGAGTCTGTATAGTTCTGTTGATGATGACGGACGGATGTTCACTTTACTGGATGAGCTCATTGACCATGAAAAAGACAACACTGCTTTAAGTGATGAGGAAGCGACAACTATAGCAAAAAATGGCAGGAAAACCCATAAACCTACAACTAGGGGTTGGAGAATTTTAGCCAGTTGGAAAGATGGCACTGAATCTTGGTGTAAGCTAAGTGATGTGAAAGAGTCATTTCCAGTGCAATTGGCTGAATATGCTATCAACAATAATCTTGAAAAAACATTAGCATTCCGATGGTGGGTGCACAAAATTTTGAGGAGGAAGGATCGAATCCTTAAAGCGGCCAAAACAGCAAAGTATTGGTTGAAGACTCACAAATATGGAGTTGAATTGCCACATTCAATCAAACAAGCGCTGGCTATTGATAAGAAAACAGGGACCGACCACTGGGAAAGAGCAATTCATAAGGAAATGACAAATAATATGGCAGCGTTTGAATTTTCTGATGATGATGTTATTCCAGTTGGCCATAAGCAGATAACAACTCATATGATTTTTGATATCAAGCTTGGATCCCTAACAAGGAAGGCCAGGTTGGTAGGGGACGGTCACAAAGTCCCTGCAGTGGCCAAAGAAAATACTTATTCATCAGTTCCCAGTCGAGACTCAGTAAGAATATTCTTTCTGCTGGCAGCGCTGAATGATTTGAAGGTTCTATCAGCTGATATTCAAAATGCATATTTGACAGCCCCGATTAAAGAGAAATACTTTCTAAAAGCGAGAGCAGAAGATGCTTTTCCACCTCACCTTGCAGGAAGGCCTTGCAAGATTGTCCGCGCATTGTATGGACTGCCGGTTGCTGGTGCATCTTTCAGGTCATACCTCACCCAGCATTTGAGAGATCTTGGATATTCACCTTGCAAGGCAGATCCGGATGTGCACTTACGAATTGAAACCAGGAAAGATGGATCCAGATACTGGGCAATGCTCATTGCATACGTAGATGACATCTTATGTTCTGGCGAGGATCCAAAGTTCCAGCTTGAAAACATTGATCGCAAGTTCAAACTGAAGGATGATACGATTGAAGAGCCAACTCTGTATTTGGGAGCTGATATTGGGAAATTCTACTTTGAAGGTGATTCAAAGCCAAGATGGCCATTATCAAGCACTAAGTATACGGCGAAAGCTGTTGCAGCAGTTGAACAAGAATTAGGAACTGAAAAATATGGCTACAAGTATCTACCAAAATCAGCATCCAGTCCACTGTCACATGATTATCGACCGGAAATTGATATATCAGAAGAATTGAACCCTGAATTGCAAAATTACTATCAAGGTTTAATTGGAGTTCTCAGGTGGATTTGTGAATTAGGAAGGCTTGACATTGTAATGCCAGTCTCGCTGATGTCAAGGTATTTGGCTCAAGCAAGAAAGGGACATCTGAACCAGTTATTTCATATATTTGCGTATTTAAAAAAGTACAACAGGTCGAAATTGGTTTTCGATGATACAGTACCAAGTATTGATGAGAGTAAATTTCAAAAATGTGACTGGTCTGAATTTTATCCTGGTGCTGCTGAAGTCATACCAGCAGATATGCCTGAAGCCTTGGGAAAGCATGTGACTATGAGCTGTTTTGTTGACGCCGACCATGCCGGATGCAAGGCGACGAGAAGGTCTCATACTGGTGTTATTATCTTCATTAATAATGCACCGATCATTTGGTTTTCCAAAAGACAAACAACAGTTGAGACATCAACTTTTGGATCTGAAATCATTGCTTTGAAAATTGCAATCGAATTGGTTGAAGGTCTAAGGTACAAGTTGAGAATGATGGGTGTTCCAATTGATGGGAGCACAAATGTGTATTGTGATAATGATTCAGTTGTCACAAATGTTACACGACCTGAAAGCCCATGTAAGAAGAAGCACAACAGCATTGCATACCACAAAGCGCGTGAATCTATTGCAGCAGGAATTATCAGAGTTGCAAAGGAACCAGGTTCAACAAATATTGCTGATTTGTTTACAAAGCTAATGAGTGGCGCTGTTTTCCGGGAACATTGTTCTCGTTGCATGTGGTAAAGTAAAGAATCAATCGTTCGGTGGAATGTTCGATCGATCGTTCGATTGAAGTAACAAGTTGATTCGTCCGATCATGGAATAAATCGATCTGCAATGAGCATTTCGAAAGAAAAATGGATAATTTGATCCATGAATACAATATATCAAACCGGCAAGGATCAGGGCAAAATGCCATGATATAAGCCAGAATGAAAGGCAAAACGCCGCCCCATTTCTTTTGATAGGGCCTCTGATGGTAGACTGGATACAGTTTGGTATTCAACTCACGATGAACATATTAAGCCATAGAATCCAGCCGCTTAACGGTTGGAGGATTTATGACTGAAGGGGACTGAAAAGAATTCACCGTGTAACGCGTACTGTACGAAAAGTCATAAGGGCAAATAACCTTATTCGTAAGGTTATTTAACTTGAGTGAATAATCGTCGGCGTTTCCATGTGGTTTGTCTCTTTACCGAATTTCCCCATCAGCTCACTCTTCGAAGAATTAACAACTCTAAAACACTATCATGCCCTAAAATATATGTACAACCTAGTACTAATTCTACATAATAAGGTACAATCACATGTGATATTCAGAGAGAATATCACGGTGAATTATACGGTAAAAGACCGATCGAAAATGGATTGCGTGTGTTTTGTGTCTTAAGAATTACATGTGTTTTGTATGCTTGAAATTACACGATACGACGAGTAATTTCCGACAAGTAATTAACCTGCCGATCGACAATCGGGAAAGACAATCGAACGGTAACAATGATCTTATTTCTACTCACTAAATCAATCGACCGTAAGACCGATTGCGTTTGCTTGTTACGACACATATTTTATAGATGAATGTGTTGGATTGGATACACAGACAAGATGTACCCGTACACAAGAAAGTAACCTACCCCCGGTACACAGTCGCCATACGCCCCGAGAAGGCCGACCCCTATCGGACAAGAATAACCGCGGGGGGAGACCAATTGGAATATCATGGCAACGTATCAACCCGCACCGCGAGTATGGAGACCATTAAAACCCATTGGAACAGCGTGATATCCACCCCCGGAGCAAAATACTGTACGGGTGACATTTCAAACATGTATTTATGCTCCACACTCGATGAACCCGAGTACGTAAAATTCAGGTGGGATATGGTTCCTCCACGAATACGTGTCGCCTACAACCTGGAGGAGCTTAGACAAGGGGAATATATTTATGCCCGCATCAAAAAGGCGTGGTACGGACTAAAACAGAGTGGAAAAATAGCGCATGATGACTTGGTAAACCACCTACAACAATACGGCTACCAGAAGGCACCCCACACCGAGGGACTATTTCTCCATGACGAAAGGGACATCAGTTTCACCCTAGTCGTGGACGACTTTGGGATTAAATACACACAACAAGACGACGTCGATCACCTAGTCGAGGCCATAGGGACCAAATACACCTTCAAAGTCGACTGGTCAGGAAAACAATACGTAGGGGTCCACCTACGTTGGGACTACGACAAGCGTGAAGTACAGTTATTGATGGATGGCTACGTGGAACAAGCCCTAAAGGAATTTGAACACGTGAGACCTTCGCGAACATACGCGGGCCCCTCACGCGCTGACATACCGGCCTATGGCGCAAAAATACAATATGCAAAACTTGAGGATACTTCCACATTGACCGACGACGAGATCAAATTCATACAACAAGTCACAGGGAAGTTCCTGTTCTACGCACGGGCCGTGGACAACACAATGCTCCACGCACTCAACGACATAGCTTCAGCCAAGGACAACCAGACGACCCTATTGGCAACGAGACATTTCCTCAATTACGCAGCCTGCAACCCAAACGCCACCATAATCTACAGAGCCAGTGACATGATACTCCGGGTGGATAGCGATGCGGCGTACCTAGTATGCCCAGGGGCCAAGAGCCGAGCAGGGGGATATCACTATCTGGGAGACATGATGGGAAGCACTTTCAATGGGCTGATTCTCGTATTGGCGAAAATAATCAAGAATGTGATGGCATCCGCAGCCGAAGCCGAGGTGGCGTCTTTATTCTTGAACGCAAGAGAGGCGATACCAGTCAGGCAGTGTCTCATCGAGCTGGGGCATCCACAACCAGCTACCCCACTGAAAACCGACAATAACACAGCGGAAGGCATCTTGAACGACACAATCAAACAGAAGAGATCTAAAGCCATCGACATGCGGTTCTACTGGTTAAGAGACAGGGCTGAGCAGGGACAATTTAATATCTTCTGGGAACCGGGAAAACATAACCTGGCGGACTACCCCACCAAACATCATACTGGAAGCCACCATAAGAAGGTGAGACCTATCTATTTGTATGAGACGGACAGTCCAAGGACCATCCAAGGGTGTATTGAATTACTAAGCCAAGTGTGAAGTGTACGTATACGCGATACGTAAATTGTGTCATACGTAACGTACAATTTACAAATACGTGAATGTTTTACGAATACATATTGTTTTACGTAAACGTAATACGTAATACGAATTACGGAATAAGAAACAAGACGTACGAATCCAAAGTGTTCTAGATCTTTTATCACAAGAAGAGCGCAATAAGTAAGGTATACATAAGGACGTGTGAGTATCAAGAGATACTTAAAGCACTGTGTATCGAACGCACAATACGAGTATCTATGAGTATCAAACTCTTGGTACGCGTATTCCCACACAATGGAAAGACTACGCACACAATGGAAGGACAAATTAGTAAATGAGAGAACAATATGGTCCAGAAACAATCCGATCATAATCTTATCGATAACTCTTTCCAATATCGTAACAGTAACAGATAAAATAACAAATAATAACAACGTAGCGATCCTTGGTCCTATTACTTGTAACCATATTTTTCAGTTCCTAACTCTTGTTTGACTGCTGCAACAGCTTTCGCCGTATACTTAGTGCTTGATAATGACCATCTTGGCTTTGGATCACCTTCAAAGTAGAATTTTCCAATATCTGCTCCCAGATATAGGGTTGGTTCTTCAATGGTATCATCCTTCAGTTTGAACTTGCGCTCAATATTTTCAAGCTGGAACTTTGGATCTTCACCAGAACATAAGATGTCGTCTACGTAGGCAATGAGAATTGCCCAGTATCTGGATCCATCTTTCCTGGTTTCAATTCTTAAGTGCACATCCGGATCTGCTTTGCAAGGTGAATATCCAAGATCTCTCAAATGCTGTGTGAGGTATGACCTGAAAGATGCACCTGCAACCGGCAGTCCATACAATGCGCGGACAATCTTGCAAGGCCTTCCTGCAAGATGAGGTGGAAAACCATCTTCAGCTCTCGCTTTTAGAAAGTATTTCTCTTTAATCGGGGCTGTCAAATATGCATTTTAGTGCCTGTTTTCTTATCAATAGCCAGCGCTTGCTTGATTGAATGTGGCAATTCAACTCCATATTTGTGAGTCTTCAACCAATACTTGGCTGTTTTTGCCGCCTTAAGGATGCGCTCCTTTCTTCTCAAAATTTTGTGCACCCACCATCTGAATGCTGGTGTTTTTTCAAGATTATTGTTGACTGCATACTCGGCTAGTTGCACTGGGAATGATTCTTTGACGTCCCTTAGCTTGCACCAAGATTCGGTTCCATCTTTCCAACTGGCCAAAATTCTCCAACCCCTAGTCGTTGGCTTATGGGTTTTCCTGCCATTTTTGGCTATAGTTGTTGCTTCCCCATCACTTAAAGCGGTGTTGTCTTTTTCATGGTCAATGAGTTCATCCAGTAGAGTGAACATGCGTCCGTCATCGTCAACAGAACTGTACAGACTCTCTGCAACAATATTTGCCGTGTATTCCTCCATGGTACCATCAGGTAGTTGCAATTTATACAGCCTCGTGTCTAGTATGGGATTCTCATTTCTGAGTCCTATCGGTCTGTTTTGCAAGTCGCGAACCCTATCCTTGACAACGCACCTGAGTCTTTCATCACCTCTTTCAATGATCACTTCATTCCCCAGATATTCATCTGGTTCATCAATATCTTCTACTGATGCTTCTGGTTCAGCCATTTCAAGTTTTAAATCAGGTGATTCTACTGGTTGATTCTCAAATAGCTCCATTTGGGGCTCCGGGTAGTTTTCCTGGAAGAAGGACGCACTATCCTTCACTTCATCACCAATCTTGGATTCAATTGATTTGTCAATTGCTTCCATTCTTCTGAGGATATCTCTATCTCTCCATTCGAATTCTTTGACAGGTCTTATTGAATTTGTAGATATTGGTATTGCCGATTCAGTCAGGAGCCAAAAACAATCCCCCCCACCTACCTTATTGCCACAGGGACCCAACCATCGCGCCAACCTTTCAACACCTCGGGTGGAAGAATCACCTTTATCATAGTAAAACACAAAATCATACCACTCTGATGAAGTGTATAGTGTAATATCAGGCCTATAGCCATTGACCAATTCAAATGGGGTTCTCCCCATTGAAGAAGGGTTGTTCGAGGCTGTTTGCTGCCTGATATTAGCACATAGCTCACCACAAAATGACCATAATCTCCTCGGTGACTTCTTCTTTGCGGACTTGGTTGTGATTGCACTACCAAGATGGCCAATTGCTTGTTCTGCTCGATTTTGGAATGGGCAATGTGGTTGGATGAATGTCTGATGAATATGGTTGCGCTTTACAATTGAATTCCAGTGTGTCTTGTAGGTTCTTGGGGATCCTTGTTCTGGTGCACCATCAGAAATCAAATGCTCTGGGATTCCAATTTCGTGAATGAATGTTTTCAATCCTTGATGCGCCTGAGACTTGTCCTGTATTGGTATAAATACTTCAAAGCCATTTCCATTTGTGAAGATTTGTGCACATTTTTCTTGCCTCATAATACTGGTGGTTCTAGCGTGCCAGGTATCAGTGTACCAGGTTCCTTGTGCAACTCTCTTGTTCCTGAAGCGCTGAGTAGGCAGCCGCTTCATCAATGATGATTGCAAATTCCTGAGTGCCTTCTGCGTCGTGACTTTCAATGTCTGCTCAGCTTTCTTAAAACTAATGTTCCAAGTTTTGGCTAGGCGTTCACAGTCAACTTTGTTTGGACCTTCAATTGTTATCACTGATGGCCCCCATTGATTTCTTCTGTCAAGAGACCTTCTTTCTAGTGTATTGTTAATTTCTTGCAAGCTAGGGGCATGTTTTGATTCTTCTTCAGGAGCTTCCATAAAGTCAAATTCTGTATCATCAAACAAAAATTGGTCTACCCTCCGCGCGCTTGAAATATTCCTTACTGAAGAAATTCGATGAGCTATATTTCCATCTGTTGCAATCTGGCATTCAGTTAGCATTCTCCTTGTGGATACCTGACGGACTCTCATCAGTTTGCATTGCTGCATGACACTTGGATGCCGTTCTTGTCCTAAGCTGGTCTTGGGGAGGTTATCTGTAACATTACTAGCAGGTTCTGTTACAACCGAACTTGTATCCATTGCTTGGCTCTCTTCAGTCGACATAGCTTGAAGGCTGAACTGGTCCCCTGAAATTGGATCTCCATTGTCAATGGCTAGCTCGGCCATCCTGAACTTCAGTGAATGTGGATCCCAGGGGGTATCATTTGTTGCTATCAAATGTTGACATTCGTCAAGCTCCATTCTTGTTGGCTTTCTTGTGGGGAAATATGAGATCACATTTCTCATACTCAGTTTTATAAAAACTTTCTTCGGATCATCCTCCTCCATTGGCGTTTGAATTGTAATTCCATGCTTGGATCTTGAATCAAATTGGCAAGGTGTCTCTTCAACAGAGTTGAAATTGCAGTCCCTCACTTGATTTGGGCATATCAAGCTGTTTTTCAATTTGTCCCCAAAGTACAGTGCTTGATGAAACACTATGATGTACACTTGGGCTGACGTTGGGTTTGTCCATGCCGTAGCACAGCTTCCAATCAGGATTTTCTTGACGGGCTTGTATTCTTCAGAAAAAGGTGCAACATCAACATGTGTTGTGATCTGATCAGGATTCAGCAATACCATATTGCTTCCTGCTGCGGTAGTGTCTGCATGTGAGTCTAACTCACAATATCCTTCTTCATTTTCCCCATCATCAAAATCTACAGGAACATTCATCTTGTATAATGACCGGCTCACCATTGTTAACAATTTGTGTTCTAGTGATAGTGTCCGGTTATTATGTCATTTCTTAGATTTTGATCCAAAACTGTCACCCGCGCCTTCATTTTCAGTTTCTTTCTTTTTAGTCTCAGCAGCCTTGAGATTTCTTTTCTTCTTAGCCTGTCTCATCTGGTAAAGCTCCTGGCGCTGTTCTTTTGACATTGTTTTATAAACACTTGTCGGATAGGGCTTGCACTCAACTTTTCCTGTAAAAGTTCCAGTTGTCTTTTGCTTCTTGTTGCTAGTTGTGCCCACAGAATACACACTTCTGGAACCTCTTTTATGCTTCCCATTTGCAAGCTTCTTCAATCCAAGACGATTGGTGAATAGAATCAAACATTCATTGAAATTGTCCTGGTAGTCTTTGCTCTCATCAATTGCATCTGCTTTTGCAGCATCAAGTCGCTCATCACTGATTGAATTGATAAAGTCCCAGACAAATCTTCTTTCATTATGATTCTTTTCAAATCTCAGAATTGTTCCATGAAAGGCAGTCCAGTTTTGCTTGTGCTTGTTCCAGTCATAATTCTTAGAATCTCCAGTGTAGTGTGATTTAGTGCAGTGTTTTGGAAATGTGCAACATATTCCCAACCAGGCCCTTTTCTTGTTGCATCACACAACAGTCTCCATAAGACATTGTTATCCTCATCATACTGATGACCTGACAGGACGCCACACCTCTCATTGTAATCACTCCAAGTTGGGTAGGTATCCGTTGTACTTTGCCCAACTGTTCCAGCCCTGGCTTCATCAGTAACTTCTTCCTTTTCTTGGTGTCTTATGACATACAAGATTGAGAATCCCTCAGAGTTGAATCTGTACCTCAAGTTTTGTCGAAAGCCTTCCTTCCATTCTCTGAACTTCGTAAGATCCTTTAGCTCAGGTGGAGTTGACTTTTCTTGTGATTTCACACTCGATTCCATCATCTTGATTCTGAATTGCTGCAGTTCCAGGTTGTTTGGATTTGCGTTCCAGTCGATAGCCCTTGGCTTGACTCCAATCAATGGTTGGTACCGGGCCCAATTTGCCCAAGTAAGGAGCCTCGATGATAGTCTGTTACCATAGTGGATACTTTTTGGATTAGGACAGTCTGGACTGATAGATTTCAATCCATGCATGAACGATTTGATGCTTTCCTTGTTGAGGTCTGTAATTTCACGTATATTAGACATCCCTCCCCTCATAATTTCTTCAGCTGATTCATAGTTGATACCAAAATCCATTAGGCTGCTCCTGAAAGCAAGCTGTCCTGGGTTCAGGAATCTGCCATTGTTGAATCCCCTGATTTTTATCCTGGGTTGGGATGACCTTCTACCCAGTCGATTTGCTCTTGCATCCTCGGCATTTTGGTTAGCATCGTTTCCCTCATCGTTGTCACTATCCGCGTCATCTGGGTTCTCACCCCTCCTTTCTGCGTCTCTCATTGCTCTGACTCTCTTCTTTACTTCTTGGTCGATGATTCTCTTCATGGTTGAGTTTGTTTCTGGGTCCCCAAGGGCCCTTTCCATGACTTCCATGATTTTATCTTCCAAATCTTCCTCTTCTCCCATACCTCCTCCATTGTTTTCATTAGAATCCTGTGGATCGTCCACTTCCATTTTTTCTTCTTCTACACTGTCGCCGTTTGCTCTAGTTCGTACCATTGTGGAGAATTGCGATATTTCAAACGAAGTTTCGAATTATTTTTTGATGAAGTATGGATGGGAGATTGTTAGGGTGGTATTCGATGGTGGTACGTGGAGAGAGGATGTAATCGGAGGGTTGGGTGTGAGATGTGGATGGTCAATAGTTGGTGACTGTTGAGTGTGATTTGCTTATCTGTTTTGTATTTATCCGGATCGAATTTTCGTTCCGGTTTGTATACTTTCTGACTATTCGGATCGAGTTTTCGTTCCGGTTTCTGTCTTTGTGTGAGCTTTTGCTTTTGTCGCAAATCAAGATTGTGAGCTTTCCTATCCTTTCTTGGGATTTTGCTCATTCTGTATTTCTGTGGTGAAAGGTTGAAAGATTGTTTCCTGAGAATTTAGTGTTCTCTTTTTCGTATTGGATCTTTCGATCTTCGGGGTTTGGTGTTCTCATATCTTTGGATTTTTCGTTTTCTGTTTTCATGAGGGCAGATGCTCTTTGCGATCTGTTCCTTCTTGCAAGCAGATGTTCTTCACAATCCGTTTCACCGCAGAATACTTCTGGCTCAATCTTCTAGCTCGCGTCATTCTTGTTTTCAGTGAAAGATCAGTGTTCTCGGATATTGATTCCTTTCAACTGATGCCAACCTGGGCGACTCGTTCAGCTGAATCGTCCAGTTTCTTTTCCCTTGCTTGTTTTGCTGGATCTCGAAACCCGTTGGAGCCACCACCTTGGTTCGGTTATTTGGTCTCTTCTTTCAGGGAGACCGCCCTGGTGTTGGTCTGTTCCAGGGCTCCACAGGCAACTGCCTCTTTTACATCCTTGAGGGTTGATGCCGGTAGCTGATCAGGCTAGTCCGGATTAGTATGGTCTTCGAGCTCAACTGCGTTTCTCTCGGGAAACGCGGTCCTCCACAGCTTGTAGAGTGCTGTGGGTCTGATAAACTAGAAAAAGTGTGTCGTAACAAACAACAAATGCAATCGGTCTTACAATCGATTGATTTAGTGAGCAAGAGTATTGTTACAGTTCATTCGGCCTTAGCGGACGACAGGTTAATTACTCATCGTATCGTCGTTTCATCGTGTCGATTATAAGGCGTATCATCGCGTAATTCTTAGCATACAAAGCACACATAAATAAGACACAAAACACACGCAAAACCATCTTTGATCGGTCTTTTTACCGTATAATTCACTGTGATATTCTCATTGGAATATCACAGTATTTGTACCTTATTACGTAGCATTAGTACTAGGTTGTACATAGATTTTAGGGCATGATAGTGTTTTAGAGTTGTTAATTCTTCAAAGAGTGAGCTGACGGGGAGAATTTCCCTAAGAGGCAATCCACATGGATAATCACCGACGATTATTCACTCAGGTTAAATAACCTTACGAATAAGGTTATTTGCCTTCGTGACTCTTCGTACGTACGAATATGCCTTTACGCGGTGAATTCTTTTCAACATTATTCTGAATCGGAATAGACTCATCAAAACTCGATCGGTAGAGATTAGAGATCAAATAAATCTGTCAAAGAATCTGTCAAAGAGATCGGGGAAGAGAGGACCAATTAACTGTAATGCTTGGTATCACGGAGAGGCGGAATTGAATTCATGTGATGAGCATTGAACTGAAGGTGATTAATCCATAGTAATGATGATCGAAATGGAAGCATAGGGTTGATTGATGATCTAACGGAGGGGAGATCAATGATGGCAAGAGAAGTATGGAATTCGAACGGGAGACTTGGTGGAAAGATGAATTCGAACGGGAGACTTGGTGGAAAGATTGATTAAATCGAGGATAAAGTCAAACGTTGAGGGTTGATTGCTGCTCCGAGCCGTAGGATGGGATCATAGTACGCTGTGAATGATGGCGTATTCAAAGTGATGGCAATTCATTTCTTGGAAGATGAGATTGGGGCAGAAATACGGACCAACGGCAAGTAGTAGGTGCAGAGTCAAACATATCGTTCGATCTGTGGATTGAATGGTGAATTCGACGTATCGTTCGATCTGTCCAATGGTGAATTCGAGAATGGTGAATTCGCGAATGGTGAGGTTACATGAACCGGGGACACACCCCTTGATGCAACACGGAGTGAGGGAGTGTTGAATTAT
This sequence comes from Pseudo-nitzschia multiseries, assembly GCA_037355745.1. Taxonomy (NCBI): domain Eukaryota; phylum Bacillariophyta; class Bacillariophyceae; order Bacillariales; family Bacillariaceae; genus Pseudo-nitzschia; species Pseudo-nitzschia multiseries. Next base: position 382,583 of record CM074791.1, read on the forward strand.
TTGGCGGTTCATGGATATTGGTTTCAGTGGGATCCTTGTCGCGGGTGGGGAGTATAAGTAAAGTGGTGGAGGCTTATGATGAAAACGCTGGAAGTTAAACACGGTCAAATTAAGCGTCATGTAATGATCCGATGCACACCCCTTGATGCAGATGCACACCCCTCGATTCGACACTTATGGAATTGAATGCGATGGTTCAATAGAATTCCATGGCTGTGAATGATAAAAAAATATATATATATCCAAGTCCATGGTTCTAGAAACACAGGGAGTCGGAGATGCCAAGGATTGGTTGGAAGGAATGCAAGAAGAATATCAAGTCAAGGATTGCCGGCTAGTAGATTCCTTCTGTATGAGATTGCATCGAGCTCACATGTGAATTAAGCTTTGAATCATACCGGCGGTTGGTATCGTTGGAATGAACCGAGAGGCGAGAGGAAAGAACCAAAAAGAAAGAATCGGAGAATGCGATTATCATATGGAAACTAAAACTGGGTCAATCGTACCAGACTTGGTGTAGATATTGATCGTAGAGTGATCGAAGTGTAGGACAAATAATCGAATCATCGATGATCGGATCGTAGAAGCATAGGTATCGGTGTCGTTGGAATGAACCAAGAGGTGCAAAGGAAGAACCAAGAAACCAGTCGGAACGATCAAATTGGCGACGACCGTCGGAATTTCGGTTTGTGGTTGTTGTTGCGTTTTTCTGTTTTTGTTTAGTTTTGACATCCGAAAGACCGTCGGAGGATGACAGGAGAATTAGTCGGCGGGACCAATGAAATGACTGAGCGCGGGATATGACTACATTTGCAAACTCGCAGAGCCGATCGTGGGAGACGGAAGGAGATGACAAGCCATTGATCTGGAGTGCCAACTGAAGTAGACAAACAAAAAAATGGGATCGGTCAGTGGTCGAAATTGATTGACTCATAGGAACGTAGCTGTGAGCAGAGAAATCGTCTTGAGGATTGAGTGGGATGTGGCCCGGAGATCGATCGAAATTTAGGACGCGATAGAAGCGCAGACGTGGATTTCGTGTGGTCAGGGAGATCGACGAAAATTGTAGACATCTGTTGAGGGGAAGATCGTGATCAAGGCGTCGGACCTAGAACCAGAGTTGGAACAAGATGTAGATACGATTGAAATCATATAGCGAATCGGAGATCTTGCTGAGGATACTTGAAGCTGCTTGCAGCCTTGGAGCACGGAAAGAAACTTGACTTAGATGCACACCCCTTGATGTCCACTTATGGGATTGAGTTCCACGGTTCAATCGAATGCCAACATCAAGTTGTAGTAGACACCGTGGGATACGATGGATAGATTGCAGAACTTTGAAGCCATAGGATGTAGGTTCTGATTGGAGATCGAGCCGAGTGATTAGATCAGTCGGTCGTCGAATGAACGGGCGTTATTACCCTGGGAGATGAATCGATTGTAGAATCGATGGGAGTGACGCATATTGGTGGAATGACTATTGTTTGCTGGTGGAAGAGCAGGGAACGTCGCAACGCGCGGAGTAGAGTGATAGGTTAGGGCAACTAACCATTGATGGGGAAGTTGCAGCCGATGGCAATGTTCAGTCAAAGGTATCGTAAAACCAATTCATCGACAAGATGTTGGCATACAAGTGATACATCATTTTCTTCAGGGCATCGCGATGTCGTTTGGAGAGTCTCAGGAGGACAGGCTGATGGTATGGTTGGAAGCAAATCTGGTTATGGCATGGGGCTTGTAATGATTGTATGTATGCAAGAGCGGCGTTTGGAAGATCAGTGTCCTCGGTGAGTGTCTCAGGTGGTTGTCGTGTGATGCACGACGAAGGCTAGGGTGAGGGAACAGACTTTGGCACGCGCCAGAATGTTGCAATTTCATTCTGTGGATTGAAGATCCATCTGAAGTTAGTAGGCGCCAAAGGTGGGGCAGAATGATGATCCGAATTGGGCATTGTAGATGGGGTTTCATGCGACACAGTCACAGTGGACTTGTCCTGGCATTGGATTGGAGTCGTATTGGACTTCTCCTGACATCGTACATGAGAACTTGAAGAGGAAGTGGAGCGTTGGAAGGAGATGGAGTTGGATCGGACTCGGTGGAAGGAGACAGAGTCACTGTTGGTGGAGTATTTCCATGTCCATGTGTAACTGGGAGGAAAGGCCATGCGATAAATTTGTTTAAACGCAATGTATTCAAAATAGGGATCCGGTAGGTCAAGGCAAAATTCATTTTCACAGGAGATGATTCGCCTGGAGAATTGTAGGATATTTGCCACGCGATCGTCGTATGACTTAGTCATAGGCATTGGCTCCAGAGACTGAGATGTCTCAAATGCTGCTGCTCCACCGTTTTTGTCATAAACCTTGGTAAATTCGTATGGGTACCATCCGCTGCGGAATCCCCAATGTTGGATGCTGAGTTCCAAATGGATGGTAGGATCCTTATTCCCATCAGAGTTGTATCTCGCCGTGCGTGCCGCGATGGCCAGTACTTGATTATCTTGAACCAGTTGTCTCATGCCGTGGTTGTCAACGTACCAAATGTTAGTCTTCTCAAGAAGCAGTTGAATGTGTTCTTTGTAATTGGCAGATACCTCTGATTCAGGGAGCTTTTTGTGATGGATTCAGCGACGAGGGATTTGATGTTGGGAATTGCGCCTGGTCTGAGGGTCGCGGTGCCGTATTTGTAGGATATGAGGCTGATGAGATCAGTCAATTTTTTGGCGTACGCCGCATTCAGGTAGTTTTGGGTGGCAATCTCGTCAGGAGAACTGTATGGCTTCGACATAGTTCCAGTCGGTGAGTTGTAGCCTCATGGCGGAAAATCAAGGACAGATTGGAGGAGACGAAGGAAAGGCGGAGTGGGAAATGTGCACTCAATGGTTCGATGGCGTCGTATATCCGATTCTAATCGCCGGAGGAGAAAAGGCGTGGTACCGTCGAAATGATCCGTGGAGGTTCAAAAGAATCAAAAGAATGATTGTCGTCAAAGAATCGTGTCTGTAGCAAGGAGATAATCGTCGGCGTCAAAGGTGTTTGTCAGAGAAAAATCGAAGTATTGAGTTAATGTTGTTGTTGTTGTAGGCCGTGGAGGTAAACGGGGTAGATGTTGCTGTAGTTGTCGGCGTCCTATCGTTCGATGTGGCGTCGACGTCAATGGTATTGATTTGGTGTTAATTGCGGAGCAATGGATTGATTATCGAGATATCGAGATTTCAAAAAGAAACCGTCAGAATGATCCGCAAAGGTGAATAAATAACCGAAGAAATGTCGTTGTCAAAATAACGAATGATACGGCAATCAAAATAACGAATGATCGTCGTTGCCGTGGTAATCGGTTGTGGGGAATGAGGGAGGATGCGCGTAGAACAACGAACTGACCGAGCGTATGTGCACGTGTCAAAGGGATGTCCAAGGGTATGTTCCGAAGGAGGAATCAAAGAACCGAGAATCGTTCAATCGTGATCAATCGTAGATGCTGGAATGTTCGTCGGAGAAAAAATCGAAGAGTCGAAGTGGAGGAGATAATGAAAGATTGGATCGCAATTGTAGGGCGTTGCGCAGGGCAATTGGCGTAGGAGTTGTTTGGTAGGAATTACTTGGCACTGCGCAGAGCGAGTGATGGGTTATCGCGGAACGATCCTCAGAGGTGCAGAAATAACCGAAGGAATATCGACCGCCGGTGTTGCGGTGTAGCTACAGAGGGAGATTCTTGGTAGAAGGATCTGTAGATACAGTAGGTCGGGGATCGAAATATTGAAATGACCGAACGAAGGTGGGGTCGTGTCAAAGGGAAGACCGAAGGAATGTTCCGAGGAACAAATGGCGGTGTGAAAGGTAGTGAATAAAGCAACTATCGTAGGATGAGTTGCAGTCTGTTAATTTGTTTGTTTGAAGTGGTGCTTAGCACAATCAAAATGGGCGTCAATGGTCCTTTATAGGGATGATGGACGCGGAAGAAGAAATATGGTTGAGTGATTGCAATCGGCGTGTTCGGTGCAATGGGCTTTCATTAAAGACGGCGGTGGTCTTTAGTTTGTAACTGTGTCAATCCAGAGAGCTGGTTGTGGGTTACAAGGCTTGTGATAGCGAGTACACCCCCTGATCCACAAGCTGGGAACAAAAGGACGAGGTACAGTCCAGGGTGCGGCCCTCAGAAGGGAGGTGCCGCAAGAAACGAAACCTGGAGTGGAGGTCTAGAATGTGCCGCACAGTGAGCTAAGCACACAATTGCCTCTGGTGTTAACCGTCAGTTGAGGTGCTGATCGGGCGGAGATAGAGGGCTCTATAACCTGTTGTTACTCTAAAAATCGACCGAAAGGTATAGGATAATTGAAATTTAAAGAGATGTGAGCTCAGAGAGACGCTCTTATTTTACTGAGTATTTTGTGCTGTATTGGGGCTCTCTGTATTTTACATGGTAGAGATCTTCCCCGGTTAGTTGTTACCATTCTCGTACCGATACTGCTGTTGCTGTTGCTGTTGCTGTATCACAATCGAATGGAGAGGGCATCAATTGATTGGAGATGGATGGATTGTATATGTCAACAATAACGAATCGTGAAATTGGTCGTATAAATCAACTTGAGTGGATATTGATTCGTAGGAGTCGGATCCATACAATGCTGATAGTGGATCTAATCGTAGGATCAATGATCAAATATGAGACATCAACTGTAGTCATAGATCGAATCGTAGATTGAATCGTAGATCAAATCGTAGTGCTTGAAAAACATCGCTTGATTGTACCGTAGTCCACTAGGTCGAATCGTGGAATAGGGTTGAATTGTACGGTAGAATTCGACTGAGTAACAAATAGGAGACGATTGACTGAAGGTCGAATCGTGGGGATTGATTGCTCAAATCTCAGGAATCGATTGGGTATCAAGTTGAAGATGATTGAACCGTATGTGATGCGATTGATCATAGGATCATAGGGTGATCATAGGAACTGAGATCGAATGTAGTCGTAGAAGAGTTACCAAGTAGATGATCACATATAAAATCATAGAAATCGATGTATCGTAGATTCTCAAATATCGGTTGATCGGATCTGAGGATCATAGGTATGATTGGAGCGTAGATTTATATCGTAGATCAAATAGTAGCAATCAAATAGTAGCAATCAAATAGTAGCAATCAAATAGTAGCAATCAAATCGTAGGTTGCGAGATAACCATAACAGAATGCTTGGAGAAGGAAGTCGTAGATGGCGAATGCGCATGAGCGAGATTTGAGCCTTGCAAAGAGTCACGATGGCTGTCTAATTCGACTGAGTAACAAATCAGAGACGATTGACTGACGGTCGAATCGTGGGGATTGATTGCTCAAAACTAGACATCAACTGTGACTATAGATCTATTCGTAGATCGAAGCATGGATTGATCTTGGATGGATCGTGGATTGATCGTAGATCAAATCGTAGAGGAAATTGTATAACAACGCGTAGATCAAATCATAGATCAAATCGTGGATCAAATCATGGATCAAATCGTGGATCACATCGTGGATCAAATCATGGATTTATAATCGTAGAATTCGATTGATCGTAGATGCTCAAATCAGATGTAATCGAATCGTAGAATAGGGTTGGGAATCGAATCGTAGTATCGTCGATATACTAATCGTAGAACCGAGGATGCATGTAGTGCCCCACGATTGGAAGGGAAGACTTGCTATTGGTCGTGAGGGCTGTCTTGTATAGAAGAAGTGCCCCTGCAAGAGAGCCGGAAGGGCAACAGGGCAAGTGATGACCAATGGAAACTAAGACTGGTTCAATCGTACGTAACTTGGCGCGGGTGTATCAAGTGGCGTATATCAGCCAGTTAAATCTTATGTCCATGTGATCATAGGGCAAATCGTAGGAGCGTGGGGACGCCGGTCGTCCACTAGGGCGAATCGTAGAATGTGATCTGTCAGTGGACGTAGTCATAGAGCCAATTGGCAATCAAGAGAGTAGCATGTAATTGATACAGCTTGATCTTGATAGCATCACGGTGCCGTTTGGTGATGCAAACAGCAGGGGAAACGTAGGTCATAGAATATGCTCTATAAAGAGGCTTCCGGACTGGATAAGCACATGGCTTTCGAATTGGACAAAATGATGCCCCATGAAGAGGCTTTCTAACTGAGCTTGAAACGACATTATCTTTAGAAGATACCCCAGATGATGGAAGTTGCAAAGAAGAATTGCAAGAAGGTTGGGTGCAGAACGGGCACGATGAAATACCACGGTTTCAGACTGAGGAGAAAACGTCCATCGGGAGTTGGCTGGAGATGGATATGAAGTTCGAGCGCAAGTGGAATGTGACGCACCATTGCGTTTAGAGGGAACATCTCCAGTACGAATGTCTGCAGGAACAATATGAGGAGTGGAGAAATGGTCGACTTTGCTGAAGCGTACGGATTCAGTGCAGGGGGAATATGTCCAAGTGTAGGTAGAAGTACCGGTGGAGATGGAATCAGAAGTTGATCCAGGATTGGAGCTACCAGGGAGTCCTATAGGGATCTCGGGATCGTCAACAGTAGGGTGGTCAGCCGTTTTGCAGGCAGTAGTAGTAGGGCTGTTATGAACGGCGGGAGTGCTATTGGTGGAATGAACAGGCGCGTGAGTTGACACTGGTGGAGTCGGTCAAGGCGTCACCATATTGCCGACGGCAGGAGGCCGTACCGAAACAGGACCTGGAGAGGACACTGGTGATGCCTCCACTGGTAAGGTGGTTTCGTCCCTTGGTGTTCTGATCCATGATTCATAGTTGATCTGAGCTATCGGTTTTGTCGACCGCTCAACATCCGCAGTAGAGGCTCGTCTTGCTTTGACGATTCCTTGACAGTAGTCCTTGAAAGCTTTCTTGGTGTAGTGCTCCCGTTCTTCCCAGTCTAGGCCTTGTTCCGTGAGACGTCGACCAAAATCAACGAACCGCTGTAACTTTAGCTGTACATGCCGAGTGAGTGGTACTCTTGCACGCCCGTCGTGATATGCAAGAGCATCGATGTATTCAATGTATAGGAAATTTGGCCATGTCCTATACCGGGCATTGATGAGCGCCGCACACAAAGGGCTGTTGGATTCCTTTGGGATATCGAAGGAGTCGTGTAGGAAGGTGGCTAGCGCTGGATCAAACGATGGGAATAGTGATGCAAGATCCGGGGTATTCATGATGAATGATCGATATCTCGTTTACGGTGGGGATGTATTGAGACAAGATGGTAGTCACGATGGTCTTCGGACGAGCGAAACGAATTGCTGCGGAACGAATTGCTTGGTGTAGTCTAATGGTCGTCCCTTCTCTCAGCGCCGTACTGGGTTAGATGCTGTAGCCTCAACAAATGGCGTAAGGCGTGTAGTTGGCTTGGCTGGTCCGGAAGAATAGAAGTAACGGATACAGGAACGCGTAGAGGCCTTCTATTCGTGAGGTTATGAACGGTAAGATCCGGACGTATCTGGGTCTTGAGGAAAGCGAAACCAGGTGGCTTGCTGGGTCGTAGTAGGAGCTGAACGATTTCGGTGGGATACGACGTGCCGGTGGCGTCGTTGTTGATGAGATACGACGTGCCGGTGACGTGGAGAGGCAACGAAAATTGACTTGGATGTCGCTGTTGTTGACAAACGCCGTAGTCTTCATGTGTTGAGAAAATTGGATCTCCCTGTCAGCATTGGGAGATGGAGGAGCCGTTTCCGATGAAATACGACGTGCAGGCGGTGTGGCGAGGCTTCGAGAATCGGCGGGGGCGACGTGGTGGAGCAACGAAAGAAAATGTGCTTATTCGAGATGTGGTGAAACAACGGGATTTCGTTTTCTTTGTGTTGTTGTTTCGTTTTCGCAACGACGGTCCGAATTAACTGAATTTTTCGTTGGTGTTGGTAAATTCTAGAGTACTGGGGATGGGGAATTGAATGATCGTCGTGGTAACAATCAATATTGATTGGGAAGTCTTTCATATCATCTCTGGTGAGGAATTCATCTTTTCTGTAGTAACGGTCCTTCACTGGTGGTGGTAGGGTCGCTGGATTCCATGGGAGGTCAAGTGTCGCTTGATGGTTGGCACCAGCATTGGTGTTGTTGTTGTTGTTATTGGTGGTGCTGTTGTCGACCAGTTGCTGGAGTAGAGTGGTCAATTGCTGCATGTCCGTGCCTGTTGTCGCTGGTGTTGGTGCTGGGAGCGTAGGCGTTTCATCATTCAGGTCAGGGAAATTGTAGATATTGGCGTCATAAACCTCATCAAAGTGTAATGGATCCCAATCTGGTTTAAAGCCCCAGTGGGTTACTCTGATTTCTATGAGGAACGTGTCCTGTCCATTTGCGATAGCTTGTTCTCCTGCCCTATCCATTGCATTCTTGTTCCTGAGTCGTCTTGCTGATTGAGTCGTATCAACATACCAGAAGGTGGCATCAGCAAAGAGAGTGGATATGTGTCCCTTGTTAATTTCTGTTTGTTCTCGGGCGGGGATGATATCCATGATTGCATTGACAATGATTTCCTTGAGCATGGTTGCCGGGTCTGGAGCCAATGTCTTGGGTCCTTCGGCATCCTCGTCTGTGATGAATAGGCCACCGGTATCCTCTAGATAGTGAGAGAATGATTTGTTGAGTTCAACATGTTTGTCTGCATTCCCCTTGGTATGGAAGGATCCAAATTGGATTTTAATGTCCCGGATCTGATTCCAGTCAAATGGAGGTGTTGGCGGCATGATGAATTATCGAATCGGTGTTTCGTCGTTGTCGTTGTCGTTGCCGTCAATCGTCAATCGTCGTTGCGATGATGCGATTATCAGATTAACCGGTGTTTGCCGTTGTGCAAAGCAATTGATTGATTATCAAGATTTCGGGGAAAAAGGGGCCGTCGGAATGATCCGCGAAGGTGCAGGAAGAACCGAAGGAATGTTCCGATGAAGGAAGAAGATAATCGGGAGGATTTATCTGGGTAGAATCGTTCGATCGTAATGGTCGAAACGAAACAATCGTTGAATCGTCGAAACGGCGATGTGTATAACAGAAGGAGATTCTTGGTAGAATGTTCTGTAGATACGCCCCTTGATACGTACGCTTGAATGTCTCGGAAGACTTGTTCAATTGTGCGATGTGAGTTTCGAGAACGGCGATGTCGTTGACGTCGGTGTTATCGAAACGATGATGTGTATTACAGAATGAGATTCTTGGTAGAACGTTCTGCAGATACACCCCTTGATACGTATGCTTGGTCGTGTATTACAGAGGAAGATTCTTGGTAGAAGGATCTGTATACACCCCTTGATACGCGAGGAAGGAGAAGGAAAGAAGAGAGGGGGGAGGTCTATTGATACAGCCCGTCGCCGAGTCCCGTACCAAGTATACTCTGGCTGTAACCGACAGTGGAGGTGCTGTACGGGGCGGAGATAGGTAGCTTAAGGTATACACTTGTTAGTGTAAGTTATAAGGGCTCTATAACCTGTTGTAACTCTAAAAATCGACCGAAAGGTATAATTGAAATTTAAAGAGATGTGAGCTCAGAGAGACGCTCTTATTTTTACTGGGTATTTTCACTGTATCGGGGCTCTCTGCTGTATTTTACATGGTAGAGATCTTCCCCGGATTATTTGTTAGTACTGTCTTCTTTACCATCGTACCGATTCTTCTGTTGCTGTTACTGTATTAGCGTCGTGTCGGTCTTACTGTATCAGTCATTTGATGGTATTGGTCATTGTGGGGTTAAGTATTCTGTTCGATGGGGCGTATGCTTATTCGTGGTATATGTGCTGGATATAGGTAGGCCCATCTGGAATCGGTATTGATTTTCTTGATTGCAATAAGTAATTTCCTCACGGGATATCAAGTATATTCTTCTGAATGTACTTATGGGTTCCAAGTGTTTACTTACTGTTCAGGTCTTTGGATATTTCTTGTTTCTAACCGGTTATTCCTTTTTGTTTGTAGCCTTAGGTGATATCGTTTTTACCACTTAAGGATTCCAGGTAGTGGAGGTGCGTTTGGTTCTAACGCTCGATTGTTCTTGTATTCCGCACCTCGGTCGTCGTTTCTTTCGTTTTGTCGGCTTTTTCGATCAAATTTGATGCCGACATGAAGTCCGTATTTTTCGCCGACAACACACCCCTTGATCCAATACTCTACTCGCATGGTATTGGATTACCGTCGGAATATATTGTCTTGAATTGATCCGGAGGTTGATCGATCACGTTTATTTAACCTGAGTCAGATCGATGTAAATGTAAAATATCCCGAAGTTGATCAACGCGATCAAATGGTGCAATCCGACTATCGTTCGAAGTGAATGAATGATTTAACCTGGGTAGTGTCCCATGATGTATCTTGCGTGTCGAGCGTGCAAGATCCATCCCAATGGTTTGGTTAGATCATCAGCCGGGTTGATAACGCCAGGAATATGAATCATCTTGATCTCACCGTTTTCCTTCCATGATTGGATGGCAAAAAACCTGATTTCAATATGCCTGGTTCTTTCAGTTGGCTTCTGAGCATTGATGATCTCAATTGCCGATGCATTGTCTTCATAGATAGGGGTTGGACCAGCTTGGGCAAATCCTAATTCTTTGAGTACGAATCTGAGGTATCTGGCTATTTTGGCCGCTGTGACTGCAGCAATGAATTCTGCTTCTGTAGAACTCTGTGCAGTGAGTGATTGCGCTTTGGATCTGTAAACAATTGCTCCACCCGCATAAGTGAACACATATCCTGTGGTGGACCTGCGATGTTTTGGATCATTTCCATATGCTGCATCAACAAAACACATCAACTTGTTGTGCTTGATATCTGCAGGGTATTCTGGGAGTGATCCATCTTGGACTACATCACTATATGGTTCTCCTGATGGAAGAGATGGTTCTGCATTCGGTCTATAGAATCTAATACCCCAGGATCGGGTTGTTCTGAGATATCGAGCGATGTTCTTCAGACTGGAATAGTGGAATGCAGTGGGATTGGAGCTGTATTTTGACATCAGGGTCACTGCATAGCCAATGTCTGGCCGGCAGCTCACATATGCAAACATCATTTCACCCAAGAGTGTTCTGTAGGAGAACCCTGATGTGGATTGTAATGCAGCGTGTTCCTTGGTGCCTTCCAATGGTCCATTCGTATGTGATTGCAGTTGGCTCAGTACTTCAGTTGATAACGGCGCTGATGGCTTGGAGTGGGGTTTCATCTTAGAATCAGTCTCCCAACCATGGGATGTCATGATCCGGTCGATGTAATTGGCGCAGGACAGTTCAATGTAATCAGCTGTTTGTTTGACGTCAATTCCATTAAAGTCCTCGAGCAATCCCAATTTTGTAAAGGGGATCACGTCTTCCTTTGGTAGTTTGAGCCTTGCACCTATAATGTCATAGATCTTGTCAGATATGGATTCTGATGTGCAAGCCAGTGCAAAATCATCAACTTGTCTCAGCATATAGACCGTTTCACCTTCGAAAACTGTCGTGTAGATCGTCCTGTCATGTGTGGTGGTTTTGAAGTTGAGATCGGGACCTTTCAAGATCTTGTTGATGTGGGTTTCCCAGAGTCTTCCAGATTCTGGGTGGCCTTGAAGTGCTCAAAGGACTGGAAGCACCAATCGTCTGTCTATGTCCTTGTCATGCTTGTGTCTGTACCATTCTGCATATGCATCATCAATAGTCATGTACGTAGGGATGTTGGGCCCTGGAGAATGGGCATAGGCGTCTGCAGCATCACCCCCGTACACTTTGAGGTTGAGGCTTGCAGCAATAGCAAAGAATAACCTTTGAATGGGATGTTCAACACATGATGAGTATGACATTGCTATGGCATGCAGGGTTGGGGCTGCATATTTGCTTCCATTGCAACATTGCCTGGCTCTTCTGACACCATTTCTTTTCACACTGTATTGCCAGTGAGGTCTGAGGATGATAGCATCGGGGTCCTTAGGATATTGAATTGGTGATCCAAACATTTCCAAATCCTCAAACTGATCAAGCTGTTTTCGCTCCCCAGCTTGCCATTCAGGCCATGTAGATAAAGGCTTGAGATTCCTTTGAGTGAAGTGCCCTAGTGCTTGTTCTTCAGGTGTAGTTGCCTTGGAATTGATGGCCTTGATTAAGAGTTCAATTTCTTCAGTTGGTAGTGAATCTGCATCTAGTGGTAATGCTTGATTTCCTGGTTTATGAAGCTTGGTGATAGCTCGGAGGGATGCAATGTCAATAGTAGGAATGACAACATCCATGTCGTCTTCAGTTGGTGCCAAGTGTTTTTGGATGGAGGCATGGAGTGCTTCAGTGCTATCGACCTGGTTGATTCTTGATTGTATCAGCTGCTTGTATTTTGCACCAATGCGCTGGATAGCTTTGATGGAGGAAATCCGGTCCAAGAATGGTGGATCTTCTTCAGCAGTGGGTTCCTTCCAGGAGGTATTGGGAGCAAATAAACCATATTCATTTGAGTGTTTCCTGACCTCCTTCATAGACAATTTCTCTTCAAGTGCAAAGGTAATTGGTGTATCTATTGAAGAATCCCTCACCCCTCGATCGTGGCAGGCCTGTAAAGCTGTAGTAACATCAGCAGCAGTAAAGACACGATTGTGATTGATAGATACGATATAAGCGCCGCGGAGCCTGGAGAGAGTCTTCTTGTGGGAGGAGAAAAGCGTGGAGGCAGGACTTTTGGGAAGGATGTCAGTGATGTAGGCTCTGCCAATCAGTGAGTCATTGGCATAGCGAAGGCCAAACTTGGGATCAGCACAAGATGGAGAGACAGTGAGTCGAAGATTGGTGAGGTCTGCAAAGGGGGAAATTGAGAATTGGAAATCACTGGATGAGGCCTCACGGGTTTCTGCAAGAAGTGGAGTGTTGTCATCAGTCCGGAGCAGGTGCTTGACATTGGTTGGAAGATCTGCAAGAGGTAAGTCATTCATTCCTTCATCAAATCTGACATGAGTGGCGATCTTGACTCGGTGTGTTTCAGTGTCATACCAAAGAATGTTTCTTGTAGTGTATGGGACGAAACCCAGGAAGATGCCTTTGCGTGCATTGGGTTTGAGTTTAATAGATCTTTTGCCTGGCGGTCGAACCCAAACTCTACAACCAAAGGTTCGGAAATCAGTAAGGTTTTCCTTACGGCCAGTTGCCAATTCCAATGGCGAATGTAGTTGGTTGCCTTCAGGGAATGCATTGGACAACCGAAGTGCATGGTAGAAAGCAAAGGGCCAGAACTTGATGGGCAAATTAGCACCAGACAGCATTGTCCTCATGGAGTTAGCAAGAGTTCGGTGTGCTCTTTCAACTGTACCATTCTGGTGTGAAGCGTCCGCGCCAGTGGGGAAAATTGAATATCCAAACGCAGAGAATAGGTTTCTGATGTCAGGATTGTGATAGAGTTCTCCACCTTGATCAACTGAAACATACTTGTCGGCACAAGTTGGGTTGTGCTGGGCGAAGAAATGCTCTAACCAGTGTAGTGGCGCTGCTTTAGAGATTCGCGTGTCTCCATATTTCATACCAGTATAGTGGTCTGTGATGAGAATCCAAGCAGTTTCTCCATGAATGCCTTCATAATCGCGCTTGCGTTTGCTGTTGGAGGATTTGGTACCTGAGAATGCAAAATCAATAGATAAACCCTGAAACGGTTGTGTGGCCTTGCGTGTGGAATGTGAGCCAGCAGGTGTTTTGGTTTGCTTACATTGTATGCAAGTTGGACATTGGTCAAGAATACTGGTTTGCCGTTTGAACTTTGGGACTCCAATGATGTGCTTATGAGCTTGATACAGAAAATCATCGCATGGGTGTCCCAACCTTTGGTGCCACAGGAGTTTCGATGTCTTGGTTTTGATGGCTTGGATTGGGATATTTTTTTCCACAATTTTGGTGAAAAACAGTTTGGCATCAAACCTTGGTATGTCACTGGTATCAGACTGAGCTTTCGCTGCTTCAGTGCATGTCTGCAGATTGACAAGGTTTGTGTGAATATCATACCTGTAGTTGCTAATTGCTTCTTTGGAGGCCAGTTCACAAGCTTCCTTGAACTGCATGTCAGTTGCTAAGGCATAGGCGGACGATGTTGCACAATTGGCATATGGAGAGGCAATATCAACATCTGGGGTCAGTACTGGGTGTGTATAGCATTGACCATCAATGATGCTCCCATGGAGGACAATGCTGCAGGCAGTGTTCTGCTTGTGATGACAAATAATGGTGAGGTTGCCATTTTGTGGAGCAGATGAGTCAAGGTTCTCAGTGAATGATTTATGGATGGACTGTCCACTGAACTGACATCGCATACGGGATGTCATTCCACAGATATCGTTCTCACTCAGTAATGTTGTTGACAGGGAGGGAGAATAGTAGAAGAAGACTTTGATATATCCAATGTGATTCGGTGCTGGGATATGCAAATATCCTGAGCCTTCAGGGATGCAGGTAGCTGCTGTGCCTCCTATTGCTGCTGTAAGCCTGACAGGACATTTTCTGATCTTGGTGTAAGGTTTGTAACCGTGCAGGATGTGTTTGAGGTTTGTGCAGGAAACCTTTGCACCGGTGTCAATCTGAGCCCGGACACCCTGTTGGAAGTAGGCTGTAGCTGCAATAGGGTCCGGTGGGACGAGGGATTGCACATTGTATGTATCAACTGGCGTAGGGTTGTCCCTATCGAAATTGGGATCCTCATTGGTCTTCAGGTGTGATTCCAATGTAGGGGATGTAGCCCTGAGTGATTCCATGTCACAGTAGACATCAATGGGGATTGATGACTGGAAGCTGTCCTTGGGAAGGAGGTTGACGGCACCAATTATGACAGATTCGTAGGAGCTGGCACTGCTGGAGTCCAAGGAGGGGCATAAGCTGCTCACTTGAGGCGCTGTGGCGTTGTCAAATCCTTGAGGATCATCTTGAGGTGATGTCATAGTATGGCTCCAAGAAAGACTTTCTATTCTTGGCCATTGCAAAAATTTTGTCCTTCTACTGTAGCATCAGGTGAAACCTCATCTTGATCTTCATTACCAATGTTGATCTGTGAGATTTGTTGGGTGGAATCCAAGAGTTGTTGGGTCTGCTTATTGGATTTGTTCAGAAAAACAGCCGCAGCAATCCTATGTTTCTTCAGGGACTCAATATCTTGCAATGCAGGACAATTATCAAAATTGTGACCAGACATGTGGCAAACGATACATTTTCTGGATGTGTCAAAAAGACTAGGTTGCTTATCGAATGCCGTGATGGCATTGCAGTATGCTTGGTGGAGGAAGGGATCGTCAGATTCTTCGTCCATCTCCGGGTAGCCAAGTGATTCAATCAGGCTGATTGAGTGAGAGGTCAAGGTAGAAGGTGTCCTAACAGTGCTGTTGCTAGCGCGTTTTTGAAATCTCTCATTGCGCCGGTGACCTGGTCTGGTACCTGAGACAGGCAATTGCTTGGGCTGGATTGGTTTGGAGGTGTCCCTCTTGTACTTTTGTTCAGCCTTGATCTCTTGTTCATAGGTTTGAAGGGTTTGTAGAAGCCTACCTGCCTTGTATTTGTCTCTTTTGAATTGATCATCAGAGTCGCGTTCATCTTCTGTCTTTTTGAAGAGCTCTTCTGAGAGGGTGGTTCCTGCAATCAGGTTGCTAACTTCTTCTGTTGAACTGATAGTGCTTGGTTGGTTTTGGAGGAACACTCTAAGTCTCAGATAATCCTTGTACCGGAAGTAGTATTCTTCAAGAGATTCATTTGGATCTTGGTTGGGAGGGTTTCTGACCATTCTGCTGGCATTGGATGGCCTTTTTGAGTTGGGATGTGTTTGAGCAATAACTGTGTATAGCGCTTCGTATCCTTGTCCGCCTTCAAAGCTCTGAATAGTGGCCTTCATACTTGCACATGAGTCAGGGATGATTTTATCAGTTCTCAGTGCTGTGTAAATGAGATTTCCCCATTCATTGATAGCCAATTCATATCTAGAAGGTAGGTCGTGTGGAAGGTCATCACCAATTGTGAATCCTCTGAGGTGATCAGCTTCACGCCTGAATAGATAGTATGGGTGTACATAAATATGGTGTTGCTGGGAATGAGCCGTGATTTCTCTGTACCATTTTCTAACCTGAGGGTCCGTTGCGTCCTTTAGTTGTGGGAATCCTGAGAGAAACAGTTTGTCTCTAGCAGCTTCCTTGGACTTGTCAGAGGCTCTGGTCAGGTCAAAACAGTCACCACTTCTGGTGATCAGGCGCTGGTCATTTCTCCCGCTGCCTAGATTGTGTAGGTAGTAGTTTTGCCTGACAATGGTTTCATTTCCGGATGAGTCGGTGTAGGTGATTGGGAAGTCTTTCATATCATCTCTGGTGAGGAATTCATCTTTTCTGTAGTAACGGTCCTTCACTGGTGGTGGTAGGGTCGCTGGATTCCATGGGAGGTCAAGTGTCGCTTGATGGTTGGCACCAGCATTGGTGTTGTTGTTGTTGTTATTGGTGGTGCTGTTGTCGACCAGTTGCTGGAGTAGAGTGGTCAATTGCTGCATGTCCGTGCCTGTTGTCGCTGGTGTTGGTGCTGGGAGCGTAGGCGTTTCATCATTCAGGTCAGGGAAATTGTAGATATTGGCGTCATAAACCTCATCAAAGTGTAATGGATCCCAATCTGGTTTAAAGCCCCAGTGGGTTACTCTGATTTCTATGAGGAACGTGTCCTGTCCATTTGCGATAGCTTGTTCTCCTGCCCTATCCATTGCATTCTTGTTCCTGAGTCGTCTTGCTGATTGAGTCGTATCAACATACCAGAAGGTGGCATCAGCAAAGAGAGTGGATATGTGTCCCTTGTTAATTTCTGTTTGTTCTCGGGCGGGGATGATATCCATGATTGCATTGACAATGATTTCCTTGAGCATGGTTGCCGGGTCTGGAGCCAATGTCTTGGGTCCTTCGGCATCCTCGTCTGTGATGAATAGGCCACCGGTATCCTCTAGATAGTGAGAGAATGATTTGTTGAGTTCAACATGTTTGTCTGCATTCCCCTTGGTATGGAAGGATCCAAATTGGATTTTAATGTCCCGGATCTGATTCCAGTCAAATGGAGGTGTTGGCGGCATGATGAATTATCGAATCGGTGTTTCGTCGTTGTCGTTGTCGTTGTCGTTGCCGTCAATCGTCAATCGTCGTTGCGATGATGCGATTATCAGATTAACCGGTGTTTGCCGTTGTGCAAAGCAATTGATTGATTATCAAGATTTCGGGGAAAAAGGGGCCGTCGGAATGATCCGCGAAGGTGCAGGAAGAACCGAAGGAATGTTCCGATGAAGGAAGAAGATAATCGGGAGGATTTATCTGGGTAGAATCGTTCGATCGTAATGGTCGAAACGAAACAATCGTTGAATCGTCGAAACGGCGATGTGTATAACAGAAGGAGATTCTTGGTAGAATGTTCTGTAGATACGCCCCTTGATACGTACGCTTGAATGTCTCGGAAGACTTGTTCAATTGTGCGATGTGAGTTTCGAGAACGGCGATGTCGTTGACGTCGGTGTTATCGAAACGATGATGTGTATTACAGAATGAGATTCTTGGTAGAACGTTCTGCAGATACACCCCTTGATACGTATGCTTGGTCGTGTATTACAGAGGAAGATTCTTGGTAGAAGGATCTGTATACACCCCTTGATACGCGAGGAAGGAGAAGGAAAGAAGAGAGGGGGGAGGTCTATTGATACAGCCCGTCGCCGAGTCCCGCACCAAGTATACTCTGGCTGTAACCGACAGTGGAGGTGCTGTACGGGGCGGAGATAGGTAGCTTAAGGTATACACTTGTTAGTGTAAGTTATAAGGGCTCTATAACCTGTTGTAACTCTAAAAATCGACCGAAAGGTATAATTGAAATTTAAAGAGATGTGAGCTCAGAGAGACGCTCTTATTTTTACTGGGTATTTTCACTGTATCGGGGCTCTCTGCTGTATTTTACATGGTAGAGATCTTCCCCGGATTATTTGTTAGTACTGTCTTCTTTACCATCGTACCGATTCTTCTGTTGCTGTTACTGTATTAGCGTCGTGTCGGTCTTACTGTATCAGTCATTCGATGGTATTGGTCATTGTGGGGTTAAGTATTCTGTTCGATGGGGCGTATGCTTATTCGTGGTATATGTGCTGGATATAGGTAGGCCCATCTGGAATTGGTATTGATTTTCTTGATTGCAATAAGTAATTTCCTCACGGGATATCAAGTATATTCTTCTGAATGTACTTATGGGTTCCAAGTGTTTACTTACTGTTCAGGTCTTTGGATATTTCTTGTTTCTAACCGGTTATTCCTTTTTGTTTGTAGCCTTAGGTGATATCGTTTTTACCACTTAAGGATTCCAGGTAGTGGAGGTGCGTTTGGTTCTAACGCTCGATCGTTCTTGTATTCCGCACCTCGGTCGTCGTTTCTTTCGTTTTGTCGGCTTTTTCGATCAAATTTGATGCCGACATGAAGTCCGTATTTTTCGCCAACAACAATCCAAAAACCCACTAGATTTTAGCACAGTGCAAATCCTGCCAATTCCCGACTAAAATATAACTCAGCCATCAACACAAAAACCCTCCAGATTTTAGCACAGTGTAAATCCTACCAATCCCCGACTAAAATATAACTCAGTCATCAACCCAAAAACCAACCAGATTTGAACACATTGCAAATCTTTTCAGTCCCTAACAAAAATATAACTCAGTCATCAACCCCAAAACTCACCAGATTTGAACACAGTGCAAATCTTTCCAGTCCCTAACCAAAATATAACTCAGTCATCAACCCAAAAACCAACCAGATTTTAGCACAGTGCAAATCCTGCCAATTCCCACTAAAAAATAACTCAGTCATCAACCCAGAAACCCACCAGATTTTATCACTGTGCAAATCCTGCCAGTCCCCGACCAAAACATAACGCAGTCATCAACCCAAAAACCCACTAGATTTTAGCACAGTGCCAATCATGCCAATACCCTACTAAAATATAATTCAGTTATCAACAAAAAAAAACCCAGATTTGAACACAGTGCAAATCTTTTCAGTCCGTAACCAAAATATAACTAAATTGTCAACCTTAAAACCCACAAGATTTGAACACAGTGCAAATCCTGCCAATCCCCGACTAAAATATAACTCAGTCATCAACCCAAAAACCAACCAGATTTGAACACAGTGCAAATCTTTTCAGTCCCTAACCAAAATATAATTAAATTGTCAACCCTAAAACCCACCAGATTTAGACACAGTGCAAATCTTTCCAGTCCCTAACCAAAATATAACTAAGTCATCAATTCAAAAACCAACCAGATTTTAGCACAGTGCAAATCCTGCCAATTCCCGACTCAAATATAACTCAGTCACCAACCCAAAAACCCACCAGATTTTATCACAGTGCAAATCCTGCCAGTCCCCGACCAAAATATAACGCAGTCATGAACCCAAAGACCCACCAGATTTGAGCACAGTGCAAATCCTGCCAATCCCTGACTAAAATATAACTCAGCAATCAACCCAAAAATTAACCAGATTTGAACACAGTGCAAATCTTTCCAGTCCCTAACCAAAATATAATTAAATCGTCAACCCTAAAACCCACCAGATTTGAACACAGTGCAAATCTTTCCAGTCCCGTACCAAAATATAACTCAGTCATCCAAAAACCCACTAGATTTTAGCACAGTGCAAATCCTGCCAATTCCCGACTAAAATATAACTCAGCCACCAACACAAAAACCCTCCAGATTTTAGCACAGTGCAAATCCTGCCAATCCCCGACTAAAATATAACTCAGTCATCAACCCAAAAACCAACCAGATTTGAACACAGTGCAAATCTTTTCAGTCCCTAACAAAAATATAACTCAGTCATCAACCCTAAAACTCACCAGATTTGAACACAGTGCAAATCTTTCCAGTCCCTAACCAAAATATAACTCAGTCATCAATTCAAAAACCAACCAGATTTTAGCACAGTGCAAATCCTGCCAATTCCCACTAAAAAATAACTCAGTCATCAACCCAGAAACCCACCAGATTTTATCACTGTGCAAATCCTGCCAGTCCCCGACCAAAACATAACGCAGTCATCATGTTGTAACTCTAAAAATCGACCGAAAGGTATAATTGAAATTTAAAGAGATGTGAGCATATTGTGAGATTGCTCTGTTACTGTGTATTTTACTGTATTCGACTGGTATACCTGTGTTAGTGTTGTATGTATGTAGGGATGTCCAAACCGGTCGTTGATCATGTGTAATTCGTCATAAGACAGAGAACACATGATGTGACGTAGATATCTTGATACTTGAAGTCATTTTATCTCTGTAGGAGTATAAGTAACTTTTCAAGTGTAGAATGGATATTATTTCCGTAGAATGTACGTAAGTAGAGTATGTGTATTTTTGACCGACAACACACCCCTTGATTCAACACTTAGTGAAGGAGTGTTGAATTACAAGTCGGTTCTCCATCTTGTAGAACTCTAGAATCTTAAGCTTAGATATCGAATCGGAAGATTGTAATCGTAGAATCGGAGTAGCATTGAATATGTAGTGGTCGCGCAAAAGTCATATTGCCTTGGAATCGATTGGATGGGTAACGAGTCATCAACTCGTAAGACGATATGATTGGAGAATCCAACCGTATAAGTGGAGAGATTGAAAGTAATCCTAGTGCTGATTAGATTGGAGTTTGATATCGTCTGCGGAGAGAGTTGATTGATCGTGGAAGAGTTACCAATCGTAATTGAGGGATTGTAGAATCGAACGTCAATTCCACAGTTGGTAGAAGTTGCATTGAAGGGATGCAAGGAAACTGATGGAGAGGAAGAATGATGCTGGAGTGATTTGTATTGGGGGGATCAATCGTAGGGTCGATGGGATTGAAGATCGAGATCAGAGCGGTATTCGTAACCGGAGTAGTATCGAGACATAGATATTCATTTGAGCATCATGTTTGTAGATCGTAGGAATTGATATGGTCGTAGAAACAAATCGTAGTTCTTAGAGGGAAATGGATGGTCTTAGATTCACCCGTGGAATGATATCAAAGAATCTCAACGGAGGGAAGACCAATGAGGAGAGATCTATTGATGCCAAGTGTAGAGAGTCGAAATAATCGATCATGGTGGAATCCTAAATTGGAGAGAAGAAGAATGCTTGTGAGATATCGCGGATGGGATAACAAACAAGAAGAATGGATCATAAATCGTAGGGACAAAGTGGAACGTTCGAAATCGATTTCATTGATTGAAGGCGTGGAAAAGAAATCGATGATACGTAGGATAAAGGGGAACATTGGTCAACGTTTGATATTTGATTCTGGGATCGATGTTGTAGGTTCAATTCAATCGTCGAATAGAATCAAACGAGTTGATTATGTGTCATGCGGTCGGTGGAGCGAATGGTAGATTGGAGAATCAGAATCGAACGTTGTGATTGATCGTCCATGTCGTAGGTTAGGGTCAAACGTATGTTGTGAATGGAAGAGCACATTTAAAGCGTAGATGATAAAGAGAAGGATTCTAGTGGATAGAGGATGAGAAGAATCGATTTCATATTCAAAGGGATGGCGAGTCATATCTTGGAAGATGAGATTAGGGCAATCAGAATTGACGCATAGAGACTGGATCGTGTCTGTATTGGATGCCGTAGAAATACAAAGAGACGTGTCCTTGGAGAAGAGGAAGGCGGACCAACGGCAAGTAGTAGTAGGTGTGGAAGCAAACGTCGACGGAGAGGAGATTGGCTCATAGTTGTAGACGCAGGATCGAATGTATCGCCAATCCAATGGTAGAATCGAGAATCAGAATCGTCAAATAAGATCAAATGGTATTGTTGTAGGGAGACGATGCTGGATATCAAGGAAATTGCTGGAATTTGAATCGATGCAAAGAAACTCGATAAGTAGATTCATTCTGACTTGGTATGCCGTAGAAGAGGATTGATCTGAAGGAATGCAAGGAGAATATCAAGTCAGGGATTGAAGAACGGGGTCCAAAGCCGACTAGTAGATTCCTTCTGTATGAGATCTTATCGACTACCTCGCATGTCAATTAAGCTTGGAATCGTATCTTTGTCTTGATCCTTAGTCACGAGAATCGTTTTTAGTGCGTTAAGTAAGTTCCGTAAGTTCCGTGAATTCATCTGAACCGGCACCACACCCCTTGATTCGACACTTGGTGGAGGAGTGTCGAATTATCAGTCGGTTCGTTGATTTGGTTTCAGTGGGATCTTTATCTCGTGCGCGATGGTAAGTAGATTTCTTTAAGGGTATTAAGAATAAATTCTGGAATTTGTGCACATGCATTTCCAAATTGAGCGCCATGCAGTCATCCAATGGACCATGGATTCGGATGCACACCCCTCGATTCAGGTACACACCCCTTGATTCACACTTAAAGAAGAAAATTCCAGGGTTCAATAGAATTCCATGGTTGTAAATGATACAAAACCGTGGACATGATCCGAAGGAAGAATAAACGATCGAAATATTGAAGGATCGAGTGAGCGTCAGGAGATGGAAGAATGTAGTGAATAAAGCAATTATCGTAGGATAAGTTGCAGTCTGTTGCAATGTTCAGTCAAAGGTGTCGTAGAACCAATTCATCGACAAGATGTTGGCATATAGATGATACTGCTTGACCTTGAGGGCATCCCGATGTCGTTTGGCAAGCCGAAGGACGGGCGGATGATTCGGTTTGGATGGACTTTGATTAGGGCATGGAGGTTGCAATGATCGGATGTATGCAGGAGCGGCGTGGGGATGGTTAGTGTCCGCAGCAAGTGTCTCAGATGGTGGTGAGGGAACAGATTTTGGTACACGTCGGAATGTTGCAATTTCATTCTGAGGATTGAAGGTCCATCCGAAGTTAGTAGGAGCCAAAGGTGGGATAGATGGGGTTTCGTATGACGCAGGCACATGGGACTTGTCCTGGCATTGGATTGGAGTTATACGGGACTTGTCCTGCTGACATCGTACACGACGACTTGAAGAGGAAGTGGAGCGTCGGAAGGAGGTGGATCGGACTTGGTGGAAGGAGACAGAGTCACTGTTGGGGGAGTATTTCCATGTCCATGCATAACTGGGAGGAAAGGCCATGCGATAAATTTGTTTGAACGCAATGTATTCAAAATAGGGATCTGGTAGGTCAAAGCAAAATTCATTTTCGCGGGAGATGATTCTCCTGGAGAATTGTAGGATATTTGCCACGCAATTGTCATATGACATAGCCGTAGGCATTGGCTCCAGAGACTGAGATGTCTCAAATGCTGCTGCTCCACCGTTTTTGTCATAGACCTTGGCAAATTCGTATGGGTACCATCCGCTGCGGAATCCCCAATGTTGGATGCTGAGTTCCAACTGGATGGCAGGATCCTTATTCCCATCATAGTTGCATCTCGCCGTGCGTGCCGCGATAGCCAGTACTTGATCATCTTGAACCAGTTGTCTCATGCCGTGGTTGTCAACGTACCAAATGTTAGTCTTCTCAAGAAGCAGTTGAATGTGTTCTTTGTATTTGGCAGATACCTCTGAGTCAGGGAGATCTTTTGTGATGGATTCAGCGACGAGGGATTTGATGTTGGGAATTGCGCCTGGTCTGAGGGTCGTGGTGCCGTATTTGTAGGATATGAGGCTGGTGATATCAGTTAATTTTTTGGCGTACGCTGCATTCAGGTAGTTTTGGGTGGCAATCTCGTCAGCGTCTATAAACGAGAACTGTATGGCGTTGACATAGTTCCAGTCGGTGAGTTGTAGCCTCATGGCGGATGGAAAGAACGGAGGAGCCGGAAGAATATCCGGAGACGGGGATGATCGTTGGAACGGTCCTCAGGGGTGCAGGTATAACCGAAAAGACCGTCAGAATGTCCGGATCGTTTTATTTTTTATTTTTGAGGAGCAGTTATGGAATTGTCGACGTCGTCCTTGGATGTGTATTACAGAAGGAGATTCTTGGTAGAAGGATCTGTAGACACAGAGGGTCGGCGATCGAAATATTGAAATGACCGAACAAAGGTGCGGCCGTGCCAAAAGGAAGACCGAAGGAATGTTTGAAAAGAATTCACCGTGTAACGCGTATCGCAAGTACGAAGAGTCACAAAGGCAAATAACCCTATTCGTAAGGTTATTTAACCTGAGTGAATAATCGTCGGTGATTCATCCATGTGGATTGTCTCTTAGGGAAATCCTTCCCGTCAGCTCACTCTTCGAAGAATTAACAACTCTAAAACACTATCATGCCCTAAAATCTATGTACAACCTAGTACTAATTCTACGTAATAAGGTACAAATACTGTGATATTCCAATGAGAATATCACGGTGAATTACACGGTAATACGATACAAAGAAAGACCGATCAAAGATGGTTTGCGTGTGTTTTGTGTCTTAAGAATTACATGTGTTTTGTATGCTTGAAATTACACGATACGACGAGTAATTTGACGATGAGTAATTAACCTGTCGTCCGCTAAGGCCGAATGAACTGTATCAATTACTCACTAAATCAATCGATCGTAAGACCGATTGCGTTTGTTGTTTGTTACGACACACTTTTTCTAGTTTATCAGACCCACAGCACTCTCTACGAGCTGTGGCCAGCATCCTACAATGCTGAGGACCGAATGGCGTTTCCCACCGAGAAACGCAGTTGAGCTCGAAGACTAATCCGGACTAGCCTGATCAGCTACCGGCATCAACCCTCAAGGATGTAAAAGGGGCGGTTGCTTGTGGAGCCCTGGAATAGACCAACACCAGGGCGGCCTCCCTTGAAAGAAGAGGCCGAAGACTCGAACCAAGGTGGTGGCTCCACCGGGTTTCGAGATCCAGCAACAAGCAAGGGAAAAGGGCTGGACGATTCAGATGAAAGAGTCGCCCAGGTTGGCATCAGTTGAAAGGAATCAATATCCAATTCGAGAACACTGATCTTTCACTGAAAACAAGAATGACGTGAGCCAGAAGATTGAGCCTGAAGTATTCTGCGGTGAAACGGATTGCGAAGAACATCTGCTTGCGAAGGAACAGATTGCGCAAGAAACATCTGCTCGCAAGAGAACCGAGAACACCAAAAATCGAAGATCCGAAGATCGGAAAGATCCAAAATGAAAAGGAGAACACTAAAAGGAGAACACTAAATTCTCAGGAAACAATCTTTCAATCTTTCACCACAGAAATACAGAATGAGCAAAATCCCAAGAAAGGATAGGAAAGCTCACAATCTTGATTTGAGACAAAAGCAAAAGCTCACACAAATACAGACGAACCGGAACAAAAATTCGATCCGGATATACAAATACAAAAAACAGCAGATAAGCGAAACACACACAACAGTCATACAACATCTACCAACCATCTCACATTCAATCCTTCGATTAAAATTACACCCTCTTTATCCACATACCACCTTCAATTGAATATTCGAAACTCCCATCGAATACCATCCTCCGAATATTCGAAACTTACATCGAATACCACCCTCCGAATATTTCGAAGCAAATACATCGAAACGACCATCCATACTCCAAAACGATCATTTGAAATCTTGCCTTCATCATGGCTACAGCAAGAAAAACAAGGTCAAAAGCAAAGCCAAAGGACGATGACGAATATGACTCCAGCAGTGAGGAGGAAACAAAAATGGAAGTGGACCAAGATCTACCAGGTATCACCATGGATGGTAAGAGTGATGACGAAAGTATGGATGAAGGCAGATTGAATGAGAAAACAATCATGCGCGTAATGGAAAAAGCTATGACCGATCCAGAAATGAACTCAACTTGGAAAAGAGTCATCGACAAGGAGGTAAAGAGAAGGATCAGAGCAATACAGGATGCGGTGAAGCAACACAGAAATCCAGATGACGTTAATCAGAGTGATAGTGATAACAGCGATGAAGATGAGAACCAACTAGACGTCGATCTAAGGGCTGAACGACTGGGAAGAAGGTCATCCCAACCCAGGATAAAAATCAGGGGATTCAACAATGGTAGATTCCTGAACCCAGAACAGCTTGCTTTCAGGAGCAGCCTAATGGATTTTGGTATCAACTATGAATCAGCTGAAGAAATTATGAGGGGAGGGATGTCTAATATTCGTGAAATTACAGACCTCAACAAGGAAAGCATTAAATCGTTCATGCACGGATTGAAAGCTATCAGTCCAGACTGTCCTAATCCAAAAAGTATCCACTATGGTAACAGACTATCATCGAGGCTCCTAACTTGGGCAAATTGGGCCCGGTATCAACCATTGATTGGAGTCAAGCCAATGGCCATCGACTGGAACGCAAACCCAAACAACTTGGAACTGCAGCAATTCAGAATCAAGATGATGGAATCAAGTGTGAAATCACAGGAAAAGGCAACTCCACCCGAGCTGAAGGATCTCACAAAATTCAGGGAATGGGAGGAAGGCTTCCGACAAAACTTGAGATACAGATTCAACTCTGAGGGATTTCCAATCTTGTATGTCATAAGACCCCAAGAAATGGAAGAAGTTACTGATGAAGCCAGGGCTGGAACAGTCGGGCAAACTACAACAGATACTTATCCAACTTGGAGTGATTACAATGAAAGATGTGGTGTCCTGTCAGGTCCCCAGTATGATGAGGACAACAACGTCGTCTGGAGGTTGCTGTGTGATGCAACTAGAAAAGGTCCCGGTTGGGAATATGTGGCACATTTCCAAAACACTGCACTGAATTCTGGTAATGCCAGAAATGCTTTCATTTCTCTCATGCAACACGCTTACACTGATACCAATATCACTATGGTTCTGAATAAGACATATCAGGATATGAAAGATTCACACTACACTGGAGATTCCAAGGGTTACGACTGGAACAAGCACAAGCGAAATTGGACTGCTTTTCATGGAACGATTCTGAGATTTGAAAAGAATCATAATGAAAGAAGATTTGTCTGGGATTTTATCAATTCAATCAGTGATGAGCGACTTGATGCTGCAAAAGCAGATGCAATTGATGAGAGCAAAGACTATCGTGACAACTTCAATGAATGTTTGATTCTATTCACCAATCGTCTTGGATTGAAAAAGCTTGCAACAGGGAAGAGTAAAAGAGGTTCCAGAAGTTTGTATTCTATGGGCACAACCAGCAACAAGAAGCAAAAGACAACTGGAACCTTTACAGGAAAAGTTGAGTGCAAGCCTTACCCAACAAGTGTTTATAAAACAATGTCAAAAGAACAGCGCCAGGAGCTTTACCAGATGAGACAGGCTAAAAAGAAACGAAATCTCAAGGCTGCTGAGACTAAAAAGAAAGAAACAAATGAAGGCGCTGGTGACAGTTTTGGATCAAAATCTAAGAAATGACATAATAACCGGACACTATCACTAGAACACAAATTGTTAAAAATGGTGAGCCGGTCATTATACCAGATGAATGTCCCTGTAGGTTTTGATGATGGGGAAAATGAAGAAGGATATTGTGAGTTAGACTCACATGCAGATACTACTGCAGCAGGAAGCAATATGGTATTGCTGAATCCTGATCAAATCACAACACACGTTTATGTTGCACCTTTTTCTGAAGAGTACAAGCCCATCAAGAAAATCCCCATTGGAAGCTGTGCGACTGCATGGACAAATCCAACATCAGGCCAAGTATATATCATAGTGTTCCATCAAGCACTGTACTTTGGGGACAAATTGAAAAACAGCTTGATATGCCCAAATCAAGTGAGGGACTGCAATTTCAACTCTGTTGAAGAGACACCTCGCCAATTTGATCCAAGATCCAAGCATGGAATTACAATTCAAACTCCACTGGAGGATGATGATCCGAAGAAAGTTTTTATCAAACTGAGTATGAGGAATGTGATCTCATATTTCCCCACAAGAAAGCCCACAAGAATGGAACTTGATGAATGTCAACATTTGATAGCAACAAATGATACCCCCTGGGATCCACATTCACTGAAGTTCAGGATGGCCGAGCTAGCCATTGACAATGGAGATCCAATTTCAGGGGACCAATTCAGCCTTCAAGCTATGTCGACCGAAGAGGACCAAGCAATGGAGGAAAGTTCTGTTGTAACAGAACCTGCTAGTAATGTTACAAATACACTTCCCAAGACCAGCTTAGGAAAAGAACGGCATCCAAGTGTCATGCAGCAATGCAAACTGATGAGGGTCCATCAAGTGTCCACAAGGAGAATGCTAACTGAATGCCAGATTGCAACAGATGGAAATATTGCTCATCAAATTTCTTCAGTAAGGAATATTTCAAGCGCGCGAAGGGTAGACCAATTTTTGTTTGATGATACAGAATTTGACTTTATGGAAGCTCCTGAAGCAGAATCAAAACAGGCCCCTAGCTTGCAAGAAATTGACAATACACTAGAAAGGAGGTCTCTTGACAGAAGAAATCAATGGGGGCCATCAGTGATAACAATTGAAGGTCCAAACAAAGTTGACTGTGAACGCCTAGCCAAAACTTGGAACATTAGTTTCAAGAAAGCTGAACAGACACTGAAAGTCACGACGCAGAAGGCACTCAGGAATTTGCAATCACCATTGATGAAGCGACTTCCTACTCAGCGCTTCAGGAACAAGAGAGTCGCACAAGGAACCTGGTACACTGATACCTGGCATGCAAGAACCACGAGCATTATGAGGCAAGAAAAATGTGCACAGATCTTTACAAATGGAAATGGGTTTGAAGTATTTATACCAATACAGGACAAATCACAAGCCCACCAAGGATTGAAGACATTTATTCATGAAATTGGAATTCCAGAGCATTTGATTTCTGATGGTGCGCCAGAACAAGGATCCC
Organism: Pseudo-nitzschia multiseries; assembly: GCA_037355745.1. Taxonomy (NCBI): domain Eukaryota; phylum Bacillariophyta; class Bacillariophyceae; order Bacillariales; family Bacillariaceae; genus Pseudo-nitzschia; species Pseudo-nitzschia multiseries. The sequence continues at coordinate 411,293 of CM074791.1, forward strand.
CAAGAACCTACAAAACACACTGGAATTCAATTGTAAAGCGCAACCATATCCATCAGACATTTATCCAGCCACATTGCCCATTCCAAAATCGAGCAGAACAAGCAATTGGTCATCTTGGTAGCGCAATCACAACCAAGTCTGCAAAGAAGAAGTCACCGAGAAGATTATGGTCATTTTGTGGTGAGCTATGTGCTAATATCAGGCAGCGAACAGCCTCGAACAACCCTTCTTCAATGGGGAGAACCCCATTTGAATTGGTCCATGGCTATAGACCCGATATTACATTATATACTTCATCAGAATGGTATGATTTTGTGTTTTATTATGAAAAAGGTGATTCTTCCACCCGAGGTGTTGAAAGGCTGGCGCGATGGTTGGGTCCCTGTGGAAATAGGGTAGGTGGGGGGGATTGTTTTTGGCTCCTGACCGAATCAGCAATACCAATATCTACAAATTCAATAAGACCTGTCAAGGAATATGAATGGCGGGACAGAGATATCCTCAGAAGAATGGAAGCCATTGACAAATCAATTGAATCCAAGATTGGAGACGAAGTCAAGGACAGCGCATCATTCTTCCAGGAAAACTACCCAGAGCCCCAAATAGAGCTATTTGAGAATCAACCAGTAAAAACACCGGATATGAAACTCGAAATGGCTGAGCCAGAAGCATCGGTAGAAGATGTTGATGAACCAGATGAATATCTGGGAAATGAAGTGATCATTGAAAGAGGTGATGAAAGACTCAGGTGCGTTGTCAAGGACAGGGTTCGCGACTTGCAAAACAGACCAATAGGAATCAGAAATGAGAATCCCATACTAGACACGAGGCTGTATAAATTGCAACTACCTGATGGCACCATGGAGGAATACACGGCAAATATTGTTGCAGAAAGCCTATACAGCTCTGTTGATGATGACGGGAGGATGTTCACTCTACTAGATGAGCTCATTGACCATGAAAAAGACAACACTGCACTAACTGATGATGAAGCCACGACCATAGGAAAAAATGGCAGGAAAACCCATAAGCCGACAACTAGGGGTTGGAGAATTCTTGCCAGTTGGAAAGATGGCACTGAATCGTGGTGTAAGTTAAGTGATGTGAAAGAATCATTTCCAGTGCAATTAGCCGAGTATGCAGTTAACAATAACCTTGAAAAATCACCAGCTTTCAGATGGTGGGTGCACAAAATTTTGAGGAGGAAGGATCGAATCCTTAAAGCGGCCAAAACAGCAAAGTATTGGTTGAAGACTCACAAATATGGAGTTGAATTGCCACATTCAATCAAACAAGCGCTGGCTATTGATAAGAAAACAGGGACTGACCACTGGGAAAGAGCAATTCATAAGGAAATGACAAATAATATGGCAGCGTTTGAATTTTCTGATGATGATGTTATTCCAGTTGGCCATAAACAGATAACAACCCACATGATTTTTGACATCAAGCTTGGGTCCCTAACAAGGAAGGCCAGGTTGGTAGGGGACGGTCACAAAGTCCCTGCAGTGGCCAAAGAAAATACTTATTCATCGGTTCCCAGTCGAGACTCAGTAAGAATATTCTTTCTGCTGGCAGCGCTGAATGATTTGAAGGTTCTCTCAGCTGATATTCAAAATGCATATTTGACAGCCCCGATTAAAGAGAAATATTTTCTGAAAGCAAGAGAAGAAGATGGTTTTCCACCTCACCTTGCAGGAAGACCTTGCAAGATTGTTCGCGCATTATATGGACTGCCGGTTGCTGGTGCATCTTTCAGGTCATACCTCACCCAGCATTTGAGAGATCTTGGATATTCACCTAGTAAGGCAGATCCGGATGTGCACTTAAGGATTGAAACCAGGAAAGATGGATCCAGATACTGGGCAATGCTCATTGCATACGTAGATGATATCCTATGTTCTGGCGAAGATCCAAAGTTCCAGCTTGAAAACATTGAACGAAAGTTCAAATTGAAGGATGATACAATTGAAGAGCCAACTCTATATTTGGGAGCTGATATTGGGAAATTCTACTTTGAAGGTGATTCAAAGCCAAGATGGTCATTATCAAGCACTAAGTACACAGCGAAAGCTGTTGCAGCAGTCGAACAAGAGTTAGGAACTGAAAAATATGGCTACAAGTATCTACCAAAATCAGCATCTAGTCCACTGTCACATGATTACCGACCGGAAATTGATATATCAGAAGAATTGAACCCTGAATTGCAAAATTACTATCAAGGTTTAATTGGAGTTCTCAGGTGGATTTGTGAACTAGGAAGACTTGACATAGTAATGCCAGTATCACTGATGTCAAGGTATCTGGCACAGGCAAGGATCGGGCATTTGAATCAGTTGTTTCATATATTTGCATATTTGAAAAAGTACAACAGGTCAAAACTGGTTTTTGATGATACTGTACCAAGTGTTGATGAAAGTAAATTTCAAAAATGTGACTGGTCTGAATTTTATCCTGGTGCTGCTGAAGTCATACCAACAGATATGCCTGAAGCTTTGGGAAAACATGTGACGATGAGCTGTTTTGTCGATGCTGATCATGCCGGATGCAAGGCGACAAGGAGATCTCATACTGGTGTTATTATCTTCATTAATAATGCACCGATCATTTGGTTTTCCAAAAGACAAACAACAGTTGAGACATCAACTTTTGGATCTGAAATCATTGCTTTGAAAATTGCAATCGAATTGGTTGAAGGTCTAAGGTACAAGTTGAGAATGATGGGTGTTCCAATTGATGGGAGCACAAATGTGTATTGTGATAATGATTCAGTTGTTACAAATGTTACACGACCTGAAAGCCCATGTAAGAAGAAGCACAACAGCATTGCATATCACAAAGCTCGTGAATCTATTGCAGCAGGAATTATCAGAGTTGCAAAGGAACCAGGTTCAACAAATATTGCTGATTTGTTTACAAAGCTAATGAGTGGCGCTGTTTTCAGAGAACATTGTTCTCGTTGCATGTGGTAAGAGATTTGATAAAAATCAATCATTCGATGGAATGTTCGATCGATCGTTCGATTGAAGTAACAAGTTGATTTTCTAAGTTCAATCACGAAAATGAACAAATCGTTCTGCAATGAGCATTTCGAAAATGGATAATTTGATCCATGAATACAATATATCAAACCGGCAAGGGTCAGGGCAAAATGCCATGATACAAGCCAGAATGAAAGGCAAAATGCCGCCCCATTTTCTTTTGATAGGGCCTCTGATGGTAGACTGGATACAATTTGGTATTCAACACGACTCACGATGAATAGGTTAAGTCATAGAATCCAGCCGCTTAACGGTTGGAGGATTTACGACTGAAGGGGACTGAAAAGAATTCACCGTGTAACGCGTATCGCAAGTACGAAGAGTCACAAAGGCAAATAACCCTATTCGTAAGGTTATTTAACCTGAGTGAATAATCGTCGGTGATTCATCCATGTGGATTGTCTCTTAGGGAAATCCTTCCCGTCAGCTCACTCTTCGAAGAATTAACAACTCTAAAACACTATCATGCCCTAAAATCTATGTACAACCTAGTACTAATTCTACGTAATAAGGTACAAATACTGTGATATTCCAATGAGAATATCACGGTGAATTACACGGTAATACGATACAAAGAAAGACCGATCAAAGATGGTTTGCGTGTGTTTTGTGTCTTAAGAATTACATGTGTTTTGTATGCTTGAAATTACACGATACGACGAGTAATTTGACGATGAGTAATTAACCTGTCGTCCGCTAAGGCCGAATGAACTGTATCAATTACTCACTAAATCAATCGATCGTAAGACCGATTGCGTTTGTTGTTTGTTACGACACACTTTTTCTATGTTCCTGTGATGCGATTAGTGACCGAGGGGAGGTGCGAAAGAATCGGAAGAATGATCGTCGTCAAAGAATCGTGTTTGTCAGAGAAAAAAACGAAGTATTGATTTAATGCCGAATCTGTTGTAGATGTAGGCCGTGGAGGTAAACGGGGTAGATGTTGCTGTAGTTGTCGGCGTCGGCGTCCTATCGTTCGATGTGGCGTCGACGTAAATGGTAGCGTTGTGATTGATTTGGCGTAGGTCGTGGATCGGAATCGAAAGGCCGTTGGAATGATCCGCGAAGATGCAGAAATAACCGGAGGAATGTTCCGATGGAGGAGAAGCAATCGGAGTAGACCGAAGTATGGAAAAAGACTGTTCCGATGAAGGAAGAAGAAAATCGTCGGCGTCGACGAAATGACCGAGCGGAGGTTCCGAAGAAGGAATTAACCAAAGAAGTATCGACCGTCGGTGTTGCGGTGTAGTTACAGAGGGAGATTCTTGGTAGAAGGATCTGTAGGTATAGTAGATCGGGGATCGAAATATTGAAATGACCGAACGAAGGTGTGAAAGGTAGTGAATAAAGCAACTATCGTAGGATGAGTTGCAGTCGGTTAGTTTGAAGTGTTGCGTAGCACTATCAAATGGGCGTCAATGGTCCGGTATGGGGATGATGGACGCGGAAGAAAAGGATGGGGATTGCAATCGGCGTGTCCGGTGCAATGGGCTTTCATTAAAGATGGCGGTGGTCTTTAGTTTGTAACTGCGAGTCCAGAGAGCTGGTTGTGGGTTACAAGGCTTGTGATAGCGAGTACACCCCCTGATCCACAAGCTGGGAACAGAAGGACGAGGTACAGTCCAAGGTGCGGCCCTCAAGGGAGGCGCCACAAGAAACAAAACCTGGAGTGGAGGTCTAGAATGTGCCGCACAGGGAGCTGAGCACACAATTGCCTCTGGTGTTAACCGTCAGTTGAGGTGCTGATCGGGCGGAGATAGAGGGCTCTATAACCTGTTGTTACTCTAAAAATCGACCGAAAGGTATAATTGAAATTTAAAGAGATGTGAGCATATCGTGAGATTGCTCTGTTACTGTGTATTTTACTGTATTCGACCGGTATCCCTGTGTTAGTGTTGTATGTATGTAGGGATGTCTAAACCGGTCGTCGATCATGTGTAATTCATCATAAGACAGAGAACACATGATGTGACGTAGATATCTTAATACTTGAAGTCATTTTATCTCTGTAGGAGTATAAGTAACTTTTCAAATGTAGAATGGATATTATTTCCGTAGAATGTACGTAAGTAGAAAACGTGTATTTTTGACCGACAACACATCAACCCAAAAACCCACTAGATTTTAGCACAGTGCAAATCATGCCAATACCCTACTAAAATATAATTCAGTTATCAACCAAAAAACCAACCAGATTTGAACACAGTGCAAATCTTTTCAGTCCCTAACCAAAATATAACTAAATCGTCAACCCTAAAACCCACAAGATTTGAACACAGTGCAAATCTTTCCAGTCCCTAACCAAAATAGAACTCAGTCATCAACCCAAAACCCACTTTTTTTTTAGACAAGTGCAAATCCTTCCAATTCCCGACTAAAATATAACTCAGTCATCAACCCAAAAACCCACCAGATTTAGCACAGTGCAAATCCTGCCAATCCCCGACAAAAATATAACTCAGTCATCAACCCAAAAACCAACCAGATTTGAACACAGTGCAAATCTTTTCAGTCCCTAACCAAAATATAATTAAATCGTCAACCCTAAAACCCACCAGATTTAGACACAGTGCAAATCTTTCCAGTCCCTAACCAAAATATAACTAAGTCATCAATTCAAAAACCAACCAGATTTTAGCACAGTGCAAATCCTGCCAATTCCCGACTCAAATATAACTCAGTCATCAACCCAAAAACCCAACAGATTTTAGCACTGTGCAAATCCTGCCAATTCCCTGACCAAAATATAACGCAGTCATCAATCCAAAAACCCACCAGATTTTAGCACAGTGCAAATCCTGCCAATCCCTAACTAAAATATAACTCAGCCATCAACCCAAAAATTAACCAGATTTGAACACAGTGCAAATCTTTCCAGTCCCGAACCAAAATATAATTAAATCATCAACCCTAAAACTCACCAGATTTGAACACAGTGCAAATCTTTCCAGTCCCTAACCAAAATATAACTCAGTCATCAACCAAAAAACAACCAGATTTTAGCACAGTGCAAATCCTGCCAATTCCCGACTCAAATATAACTCAGTCATCAACCCAAAAACCCACCAGATTTTAGCACTGTGCAAATCCTGCCAGTCCCCGACCAAAATATAACGCAGTCATCAACCCAAAAACCATTCAGATTTTAGCACAGTGCAAATCCTGCCAATCCCCGACAAAAATATAACTCAGTCATCAACCCAAAAACCAACCAGATTTGAACACAGTGCAAATCTTTTCAGTCCCTAACCAAAATATAATTAGATCGTCAACCCTAAAACACAACGGATTTAGACACAGTGCAAATCTTTCCAGTCCCTAACCAAATTATAACTCAGTCATCAATTCAAAAACCAACCAGATTTTAGCACAGTGCAAATCCTGCCAATCCCCGACTAAAATATAACTCAGTCATCAACCCAAAAACCAACCAGATTTGAACACAGTGCAAATCTTTCCAGTCCCGAACCAAAATATAATTAGATCGTCAACCCTAAAACACACAAGATTTAGACACAGTGCAAATCTTTCCAGTCCCTAACCAAAATATAACTCAGTCATCAATTCAAAAACCAACCAGATTTTAGCACAGTGCAAATCCTGCCAGTCCCCGATTAAAATATAACTCAGTCAATAACCCAAAAACTCACCAGATTTTAGCACAGTGCAAAACCTGCCAGTCCCCAACCAAAATATAACGCAGTCATCAACCCAAAAATTCACCAGATTTAGCACAGTGCAAATCCTGCCAATCCCTGACTAAAATATAACTCAGTCATCAACCCAAAAACCAACCAGATTTGAACACAGTGCAAATCTTTTCAGTCCCTAACCAAATATAATTAAATCGTCAACCCTAAAACCCACCAGATTTAGACACAGTGCAAATCTTTCCAGTCCCTTACCAAAATATAACTAAGTCATCAATTCAAAAACCAACCAGATTTTAGCACAGTGCAAATCCTGCCAATTCCCGACTCAAATATAACTCAGTCATCAACCCAAAAACCCAACAGATTTTAGCACTGTGCAAATCCTGCCAATTCCCTGACCAAAATATAACGCAGTCATCAATCCAAAAACCCACCAGATTTTAGCACGGTGCAAATCCTGCCAATCCCCGACTAAAATATAACTCAGCCATCAACCCAAAAATTAACCAGATTTGGACACAGTGCAAATCTTTCCAGTCCCGAACCAAAATATAATTAAATCGTCAACCCTAAAACTCACCAGATTTGAACACAGTGCAAATCTTTCCAGTCCCTAACCAAAATATAACTCAGTCATCAACCAAAAAACAACCAGATTTTAGCACAGTGCAAATCCTGCCAATTCCCGACTCAAATATAACTCAGTCATCAACCCAAAAACCCACCAGATTTTAGCACTGTGCAAATCCTGCCAGTCCCCGACCAAAATATAACGCAGTCATCAACCCAAAAACCATTCAGATTTTAAAACAGTGCAAATCCTGCCAATCCCCGACTAAAATATAACACAGTCATCAACCCAAAAACCAACCAGATTTGAACACAGTGCAAATCTTTTCAGTCCCTAACCAAAATATAATTAAATCGTCAACCCTAAAACCCACCAGATTTAGACACAGTGCAAATCTTTCCAGTCCCTAACCAAAATATAACTCAGTCATCAATTCAAAAACCAACCAGATTTTAGCACAGTGCAAATCCTGCCAATCCCCGACTAAAATATAACTCAGTCATCAACCCAAAAACCAACCAGATTTGAACACAGTGCAAATCTTTCCAGTCCCGAACCAAAATATAATTAGATCGTCAACCCTAAAACACACAAGATTTAGACACAGTGCAAATCTTTCCAGTCCCTAACCAAAATATAACTCAGTCATCAATTCAAAAACCAACCAGATTTTAGCACAGTGCAAATCCTGCCAGTCCCCGACTAAAATATAACTCAGTCAATAACCCAAAAACTCACCAGATTTTAGCACAGTGCAAAACCTGCCAGTCCCCAACCAAAATATAACGCAGTCATCAACCCAAAAATTCACCAGATTTTAAAACAGTGCAAATCCTGCCAATCCCTGACTAAAATATAACTCAGTCATCAACCCAAAAACCAACCAGATTTGAACACAGTGCAAATCCTTTCAGTCCCGAACCAAAATATAACTAAATCGTCGACCTTAAAACCCACCAGATTTAGACAAAGTGCAAATCTATCCAGTCCCTAACCAAAATATAACTCAGTCATCAACCCAAAAACCCACCTGATTCAAAGACACTGCAAATCCTGCTGATCCCCGACCGAAATAAAACTCATTTATCAACCCAAAAACACACCAGATTTGCACACAGAGCAAATCCTGCCAGTCCCCGACCAAAATATAACGCAGTCATCAACCCAAAAACCAACCAGATTTGAACACAGTGCAAATCCTGCCAATCCCTGACTAAAATATAACTCAGTAATCAACCCAAAAACCCACCAGATTTGAACACAGTGCAAATCTTTTCAGTCCCGTACCAAAATATAACTCAGTCATCAACCCTAAAACCAACCAGATTTTAGCACAGTGAAAATCCTGCCAATTCCTGACTAAAATATAACTCAGTCATCAACCCAAAAACCCACCAGATTTTATCACTGTGCAAATCCTGCCAGTCCCCAGCCAAAATATAACGCAGTCATCAACCCAAAAACCCACCAGATTTTAGCACAGTGCAAATCCTACCAATCCCCGACTTAAATATAACTCAGTCATCAACCCAAAAACCAACCAGATTTGAACACAGTGCAAATCTTTTCAGTCCCTAACCAAAATATAATTAAATCGTCAACCCTAAAACCCAACAGATTTTAGCACTGTGCAAATCTTTCCAGTCCCCGACCAAATATAACGCAGTCATGAACCCAAAAACCCACAAGATTTTAGCACATTGCAAATCCTGCCAATCCCCGACTAAAATATAACTCAGCCATCAATCCAAAAACCAACCAGATTTGAACACAGTGCAAATCTTTTCAGTCCCGAACCAAAATATAATTAAATCGTCAACCCTAAAACTCACCAGATTCGAACACAGTGCAAATTTCTCCAGTCCCTAACCAAAATATAACTCAGTCATCAATTCAAAAACCAACCAGATTTTAGCACAGTGCAAATCCCGCTAATTAACTCTGTGCAAATCTTTCCAGTCTCTTACCAAAATATAATTCAATCGTGAACCAAAAAACCAACCATATTTGAACACAGTGCAAATCCTGCCAATCCCTGACCAAAATATAACTCAGTAATCAACCAAAAAACCCACCTGATTTGAAGACAGTGCAAATTCTTCCGGCCCCCTGACCAAAATATAATTCAATCGTGAACCAAAAAACCAACCATATTTGAACACAGTGCAAATCCTGCCGATCCCCGACCAAAATATAACTCAGTAATCAACCAAAAAACCCACCTGATTTGAAGACAGTGCAAATTCTTCCGACCCCCGACCAAAATATAATTCAATCGTGAACCAAAAAACCAACCATATTTGAACACAGTGCAAATCCTGCCGATCCCCGACCAAAATATAACTCAGTAATCAACCAAAAAACCCACCTGATTTGAAGACAGTGCAAATTCTTCCGGCCCCCGGACCAAAATATAATTCAATCGTGAACCAAAAAACCAACCATATTTGAACACAGTGCAAATCCTGCCGATCCCCGACCAAAATATAACTCAGTAATCAACCAAAAAGCCCACCTGATTTGAATACAGTGCAAATTCTTCCGACCCCCGACCAAAATATAATTCAATCGTCAACGCAAAAACCAACCAATTTTGGCACAGTGCAAATCTTTCCAGTCCCTAATCAAAATATAACTCGTTCGTCAACCCAAAAACCCACCAGATTTAAAGACCGAACTTACAAATCCTGCCCATCCCCAACCTTAAATGAACTTGATTATCTATTCATATTATGTATCCAGTTCAGACAGCGATAGTTCTGACAGCAGTTCCAATTGAGTAGCAAGGTTGAATGTAACGACTTACTTAAAATTATTGTTTAATATTACTAAAGAGGGTTAGCTCTAAGTACAGTTTTGCGAGATACATATGCGCTCATAATATAACAGCCTTCGTATTTTGGATTCGAACAGCAATGTAATACTAATGGATTGAACAATAGAGTATCACCTGACCTCAATGGCACTTTCACTCCATACGTGGGGAAGACAAAGTAATAAATCACCTCTTCATCACTTACATGTTTTGGAGCAATAACTGTCAGCCTTGTATAGAACATGTCGGCATCGGTATGGCATTTTGAGTGATAATCCTTTCCAATAGCAAAGGCCGTTGCGTGATGGCCGATTGCATTCAACGTTGTACGATTAACAACCTCATTCATCACAGTCGTTTCAAGGTTGACAAATTTGGACATTGGAGTTAAACTAAGCTGCATTTCCTTCACAATGTGTAGGGCTTTCTGTTCAAGGTTGTATTTTGTTGTTGAGTCCACATTGTTTTTGAAAACGTACACACCATTTCCTGATTTCAATCGATTTGGTCTCATCCCAATAATAGCATATCCACTGTTTACACTGTCACATTTGGTTCCTCGACCTATTTTGGGTTTAGATTCAACAATCTGCCCACCAAATGTTCTTGTGATTTCTATATTTTTGGGAGTACCCAAGCGTTGTTTTGCGAATTGTCTGGAAGCTTTTGCAAAGAGTCTCAATGATGGTTCTGATTCTGCAAATGCTAGAACAAACTTCTCGTTGGTACTATCCAATGTCTTGAAACTGTCAATAGACACAGCCTGTGCCAAAGAATATTTCTTCTCTCCAACTGTCGTCCGGCCCCAATTCGTATCCAGGAATTTTCCTTTAAACCCATTTTTGTTAACTGTTTTCAATGCTATTTCCTCGACATGTTTGAAAATTGCTTTTGTTTCCCAATTCCTGTCCCCTTTTGCTGTCTTGTTAGGTTTGATCTCCGACAAGTGTTTGTAAGTCTGGTGGATTGTTGATGAGGATGGTGCTGCATTTTTGAGAAAATTTGAAGTCAGTTTCTTTCTAATTGTCTTCCCGCGTTTCCTCTTTGATTTTTGCTTGATTGCTTTTGCTGGCAATTGCTTTGTTGTTGATTTGAATCCCATTGTTGTTGGATCGATTGGTGTTCTGGATGGTGTTGGATCGATTTGTGTTGGATCGATTCGATCGATTTGTGTTGGATCGATTCGTTTTGCAGATTGCTGTTGCTATCGCGGTTCAATCGTTCCTGGTGGTTTTTGGTGCTGTTGCTGTCGATGTTGCTCTCGATTGGATCGATTTGTGTTGGATTGGAGGAGGAGCGTTTCGCTGATTCGTTGCCGCTTGCCGATGGAGGAGGAGGAGGAGTGTTTCGCTGATTCGTTGCCGCTTGCCGGTGGAGAAGGAGCGTTTCGCTGATTCGTTGCCGCTTGCCAATGGAGGAGGAGGAGGAGTGTTTCGCTGATTCGTTGCCGCTTGCCGGTGGAGGAGGAGCGTTTCGCTGATTCGTTGCCGCTTGCCGGTGGAGGAGGAGGAGGAGCGTTTCGCTGATTCGTTGCCACTTGCCGATGGAGGAGGAGTGTTTCGCTGATTCGTTGCCGCTTGCCGGTGGAGGAGGAGCGTTTTGCTGATTCGTTGCCGCTTGCCGGTGGAGGAGGAGGAGGAGCGTTTCGCTGATTCGTTGCCGCTTGCCGATGGAGGAGGAGGAGGAGTGTTTCGCTGATTTGTTGCCGCTTGCCGGTGGAGGAGGAGGAGGAGCGTTTCGCTGATTCGTTTGCCGCTTGCCGATGGAGGAGGAGGAGAAGTGTTTCGCTGATTCGTTGCCGCTTGCCGGTGGAGGAGGAGCGTTTCGCTGATTCGTTGCCGCTTGCCGATGGAGGAGGAGTGTTTCGCTGATTCGTTGCCGCTTGCCGGTGGTGGAGGAGGAGGAGCGTTTTCGCTGATTCGTTGCCGCTTGCCGGTGGAGGAGGAGCGTTTTCGCTGATTCGTTGCCGCTTGCCGGTGGAGGAGGATCGCTTCGCTGATTCGTTGCCGCTTGAGGGTGGAGGAGGAGCGTTTTGGTGATTCGTTGCCGCTTCGGTGGAGGAGGAGCGTTTCAACGATTCGTTGCCAAGCGCCGGTAAAAAGGAGGAGTAGCGTTTCGCCGGCTGTGTCGGAGGAAGGACCGAAGGAATGTTCTTGCTGCCGCTTGCTGCTGTTGCTCTCGCTGCCGCTTGCTGTCAAATCGATGAGTCGTTGCCGTTGTTGTTTCCAACGAGCCTATTCAAATATATGATATGATAATTGAACAAAATGGGTGAGTATCTATTGATGTACTACATAGCGTAAATAATAACAACAGAATAATATAATCTACATGCCGATCGATTCGATGCCACAAACCAAGACTGCACGCGTCGCCACCGTCGCCGACGCCTACTTTTGTTGTTTGCTTCAATTTGCCCATTCGATTCGATGCTTACAATTTCAAGGGAAGATTTGCCCCGATGGTTCCCGGTTGCTTCTTCAATGGTTCCCGGTTGCTTCTTCAATGGTTCCCGGTTGCTTCGATCGTTCCCGGTTGCTTCGATCGTTCCGGCTTGCTTGCGCTTCGATTGTTTCCGGTTGCTTCGATGGTTCCCGGTTGACTCGATTCGACGCTCCTATTCGAATATATGATATGATGATAATTGAACAAGAAAATGGGTGAGTATCGTCGATTCGAGGGTTGCTTTCGATTCGATGGTTGTGCTTACGATCCGTTGCTTCCGATTCGATGGTTGCTTCCGATGTTGTTGACGCTTCTATTTGAATATATGATATGATAATTGAACAAGAAAATGGGTGAGTATCATCGATTCGAGGGTTGCTTCCGATTCGATGGTTGGTTGCTTACGATCCGTTGCTTACGATTCGATGGTTGGACGATTCGTTGCCGTTGTTGCCTCCTACTATGAGGAGGACCGATTCGGGTGCCGTTGATTTGCAGCCTTCTTACTCCTCTGTCACGAAAAACAGTACCTCCTGCCTGTTGATATAGAAGCAATGGATGCAGATTTATTGCTCTCAAGACGTATATGTTTGGGTGATCAAGTCCAAGAACACTACTATCTATCGAGCAAACCACCTCTTCTCCAATGCGAGCTAATTCTTTTTTCAGTACAAGGCTGTTATTTCAGACTAAAATATAAGAGCACGGATAACCTGCCGAATACTGATAAAGAAGTATAAGGTGGAATCCCACGTTCACCGACGGAGTGCCAAATAGCAACTCTACTCAAATAAGTTGGATGTCAGAAGGCTGATTATAAAGTGATGTTTTTTTGTTGCGAGATAGAAAAAGTGATTTTTTTGTCCGGGGGTAGAAAATAAAATTACTGTGTGTTTGTGTGAGAGAGAATTTTTTTTTCGCGTCCGATTTCGTTGAAGTATCTAGTACATCATGTAGAATTCTACATGATTTTGTAGTACTACGTAGATAATTCGTACGTACGGAAAAAAAAAGAACCTTCGTACAATTCTTTTTCAAACATCGTACGTACGAGATTCTTTTTCGAACGTACATACATACCGTCAGTTTTTTTGGTTGATGACTGAATTATATGTTGGTTAGGGACTGGAAAGATTTGCACTGTGTTCAAATCTGGTGGGTTTTTGGGTTCATGACTGAATTATATTTTGGTTAGGGACTGGAAAGATTTGCACTGTGTTCAAATCTGGTGGGTTTTTGGGTTCATGACTGAGTTATATTTTGGTCGGGGACTGGCAGGATTTGCACTATGTTCAAATCTGGTGGGTTTTAGGGTTGATGACTGAGTTTTATTTTAGTTAGGGACTGGAAAGATCTGCACTGTGTTCAAATCTGGTGGGTTTTTGGATTGATGACTGAGTTATATTTTAGTCGGGGATTGACAGGATTTGCACTGTGTTCAAATCTGTTATGTTTTAGGGTTGATGACTGGTGAGTTATATTTTGGTCGGGGATTGGAAAGATTTGCACTGGCTTCAAATCTGTTCAATTTTTGAACTGATGACTGAGTTACTTTTTAGTCAGGGATTGAAATAATTTGCACTGTGCTCAAATCTCGTGGGTTTTTCAGCTGTTGGGAGACACAAAACATAAGAATACTGATCTACAAAGAGGAAAAGACGAAAACAAGCACATAACTTCACAGTACCCGACAGGAACAAACCATCATGAAAAGCAATATACCTCCCATGGATTTGGATGATCAGGAAATCAATGACAATGCCAATACAACTGTGGGTACAGAGAAGACACTAGAAGGAAAAACAGAGTCAAAAACAATTTCTGTCATGCTAGAAGCAGCAATCGATACAGCACCCGACAGGAACAATCCTATCATGAACAGCAATTTATCGCCCGCCAACGCAGCAACCGATACAGCACCTGACAGGAAAAATCCCATCATGAACAGCAATTTATCGAACACCAACAATCCTGCTTTGACGACACTAACTCCCATGGATTTAGAGGGTAAAGAAAGTAATGACAATGCCAATATAACTGTGGGTACGGAGAAGACACTTGAAGGAAAAATGGAGTCAAAAACAATTTCTGTCATGCTAGAAGCAGCAATGGATGACAATGGTAATTCCAATGTGAATGTCGGCATTGTTAAGGAAACGAATTTAGAAAATATTGGACAGGACACGGTGATTTACAAAACGGTTGCAGGGACAGAGACGACAACAATTTCTGGTAATGACGCAACAGCAACAACAACAGAAATAGATGTGACAACAAATGAGACAACCCCACCGGACGATCACCAGATTGTTAAAAGGATGTCAGATAATCAAGAGACAAAGAATAAAGGGAAGCCAATCGGTTCAAAGAAAAAAAATGATCCTCTATCAAAATACAACAAACCCAATCTAGTGGAAATTAGAAAACTATCTAAAGAAAAAGCAATCGACATGATGTCTGGATTATGCAGTTATATCTTTCATGATAATGACAAGGAAATACCATATGCGATGCCAACTTCGGTGATGGGTTTCATATGTAAATGTGGGCAAGTTATGGGCCATGCAAAAAAAGCAAGTAAACACTTACAAAACTGCCAATCCATGGAAGATACTGTCCCAAAATGCATACCAGATGAAATGAATTATAGAGCTGAATCTCGATATGCATGGTATCAGAACAAGCTTCAGTTGAAATTGAGTCTTAAACAAAAAACATTTGCCTGTATCTGTGGTGAGATGCATGGAATAACAGCTTTTTCCACTCATGCTAATGCCTGTCAATTTGCTGCAGAGTGCGTCAAGGAATTTGAATTGAGGAATGCTACTCCTCAACCATTGAAATCTATGACAAATGGATCTTTTTCTAATGATGTTTTGCTTGAAATTTCTCAACCCAATCATTCAATATCTTACAAACGAATGAAATGTGAAGAAATGATAGATCACCCATTTGTTACTATGACGTTTGAAAGAGCTGCGTTTTATGTGCCAAAACTTGAAGATCCATTGTTTGCTACACAGTTGCAAATTGTTGATAGCATCCAAGCCAAAATTATGAAACATTGGGATTTTTCAAGTCAGTTGTTTCTAAGGCAAGGAAAGCAGATCATTCCGCACAACCAATACAAGCATTCAGATATGAAATGCATCTGTCTTTCAGTCGAACGCACCTAGCACTTAAACCGGCATGGAAAAAGTTTTGTGATAAAACTGGTTTTGAAATGCGTCATATGGTTTCTTTGTTAAAATTTATTGAAGAAACCACTATGAATATGTGTTTACCCCGAACAATTCCAAAAGAAGAAATTCAATATTGGAAGGTTGCTACACCAAGCCTAATAATCACTGAAGTACGTGGTGATCAGGCCATGCACTTAGATTTGATGGGACATCGTTTTGAAAAACAATTTGGAATGCTGCTTACAGGAGGGCAGAGTACAACAAAAGTGGTTGAACCAAGTCAAAAAGAAAAGGTTGGTTATAGAACAGCGATTGATCTCATTCAGAAAGGTTTATCATCTGTTCGGGCTTTGAATTGGATAAATATTCCAGAATCATTTTTTCAGAAAATCAAAAATATGGGAGAAACGGAAGAAGCCTTGGATGAATATTTTCAAACAGCATTTGGTGATTTATTCAGGATTATTCATGGTGAACGTCATGTCCAATGCGACAAAAATGAATCGATTACACCCAATCTGCTCGAAAATTTTGAATTCAAAGCAGCCAGACTCGTACGGTGTCCTTTGCTGTCTTTTTCTGAAATTCCAGGAGGAGTAATCCACGCTGGTAGTGGTTCATCCATAAACACGATTCGTATTTTGCTATTTTGGACTGCATATAACAAGACAAAAACAAAACAGTATGATGCTGGTTTACAGGTTACACTTCTGCAGAATATGGTTATGATTGCAGAGTCTGTTTGGAAACATATTGATGATTTGGACAAAGAATATATGATTCATCTACTCTACTATGCATATTACGTTTCAGCAGAAGCTTACAAGCCTACAGCCTCTGGAATGTTTACAAGTCAAGGCAATTTTTCTGAAGTGCACACACTTGTTTCAAAATTTCACATTATATGTGAATGTGAATCAGATGCAGAGAAGAATCAAAAAATGACTGAATTGCTTTCCACCTATACTAAACGTTTGTTCAAGGTTCAATATCACCGTGAAGCAAAAAAACATAAAAGAAACTATAAGGAAAATTAAGTTATTTTCCCCACGACCCCCTTTTTGGGGGGTCTAATACGTGCAAAAGACAGATTACATTAAAAAAATTAAAATTTGTTTGTTAGATGTTAATTTCTCATTCCCTCTATGCTTTGAATTCATTTTGTGCGCGAGACATGCTCACACATACATCACATGCACATACATGACACGTGCCCCACGCATGGTATAATTGGAAGACACATGTTGAATATTTTTTAGAGTACTTTTCACATCATAGTATCTTCAATTCGATCATCTTAATCAATTCCATTACTATGAAGTCCCAGGTTTGTGAAAAAATCTTTATTTTATTATCTATGATTAATCCAATTGACCTATTGCAAATTCCAAGGCAATCTTGTTTCATTGTTTTTAATCTATCACAACAGTGTCAAGTCCCAGGTTCTCAAAATCGTTTGACAGGATAACGTAGAATTAGCAGGCAAACAATTAATTTGGAATTACTTCACACACTACTGTGTGGATTTTGAAGGTATTTTGGTCCGTGCATTACCACTGCAATTTTTGCACACTTTTTTCACGATGAAAAACCCATCCTAATCACGATAAAATAAACACTTCAAATACAGCAGCATCTAATCAATCATTCTTTTCAATATGGCGCCAACGAGAAAGGCTGTAAACTCCATTGATGACTCTAAGAAAAAGACTACCACTGTCACCAGAAAACCTCCATCTCCAGTTAAAAAAGAGAAAATCATTAAACCTAGAAAGTTGAGCAGCCCACGAAAGTATCAGCAGAATGTGGTAGAAGTTTTCAAATTTTGCATGGATGATAGAATGATGGGTGCACAGCTTCTTAATGTTATGGGTGAAGCTGGTTTTGCGTTTCCTGTGTTGAAAGCAATCAGAGAAGGTAATTTGAACAAGTATCCTGAGCTAGGTCCTGATCATTTTGATGTGAGATGCACGGAAACTCTTATTCTGAGGGAATCACATGACACTAACAAAGCTCTAAAAGACACACCCACCAGCAAATACGGACATGTTGCTTTTGTTGCCTTCCCTAATCCTGACAGATACCCTACCATTGAAACACAGACTATGGAAGAATTCAGAGATTTGATCGTCAAGATTTTTTGTAGTGAAGAACAGAAAAATGCCGAAAAAACATTTCTTCCATTTTCTCCAACTCATATCAAAATCCCAAACAATGCTCCTCCTAATAGTTCCATTGACAAAATATTCAAGGATGATAGTACACATGCAATCTTTGAAACCTATCATTGTCCAGAAGAGGTGAAGACTCCAGAAGAGAAATATTCATACATCCGTGAGAATGATTTGTGGGACATCTTCACACGCAAAAACAATGGTGAATACAGCTACTATGCAACACGCTTTGTTGGCTTTCCTGTAGGACAGAACTATCAGGATTGAAGTATCATCTCCAGATTAACAGAAATCATGTTAATTACAAAGGGTCAATGCCACCTTATCAGAAGATTATCAGATTTAACCAAAAAGAATTATCGCATCAAAAACAATTGACATAATCGCATACCATCCCAAAAGCAATTACATAACAAATACAAAAAAAACATATTATTCATCATCTTTTTCTCAACTGTCATAAATTGAAAAATCTAAATCAGCAAAGCATAACATTTGTGTACAAAAACAAAACATAATAAGTCTATTCCCGTACCAAAATTATAGAGATTTGAAGACAGTGCAAATCCTGTCAATCCCGGACCAAAATATAACTCAGTCATCAATCCAAAAACTCAACAGATTTGAAGACAGTGCAAATCCTGCCCATCCCCGACCAAAATATAAGTCAGTCATCAATAAAAAAACTCACCAGATTTGAAGACAGTGCAAATCTTTCCAATCCACGACCAAAATATAATTCAATCATCAACCCAAAAACTCACTAGATTTGAAGATAGTGCAAATTCTGCCCATCCCCGACCAAAATATAACTCAGTCATCAACCAAAAAACCAACCAGATTTGAACACAGTGCAAATCTTGCCAATCCCAGACCAAAATATAACTCAGTCATCAATCCAAAAATTCACCAGATTTGAAGACAGTTCAAATCCTACCCATCCCTGACCAATATATAACTTAGTCGTCAATCAAAAAACTCACCAGATTTGAAGACAGTGCAAATCTTTTCAGTCCCTAACCAAAATATAATTCAATCATCAACCGAAAAACCACACCAGATTTGAACACTGTGCAAATCTTGTCAATCCCCGACCAAAATTTAACTAAATCATCAACCCAAAAACACACCAGATTTGAAGACAGTGCAAATCCTGCCCATCCCCGACCAAAATATAACTCAGTCATCAATTCAAAAATTCACCTGATTTGAAGACAGTGCAAATCCTGCCCATCCCCGACCAAAATATAACTCAGTCGTCAATCCAAAAACTCACCAGATTTGAAGACAGTGCAAATCTTTCCATCCCCGACCAAAATATAACTCAGTCATCAACCCAAAAACTCAACAGATTTGAACACGGTGCAAATCCTGACAATCATCAACCCAAGTGCAAATTTTGCCAATCCTCGACCTAACATTAACTCAGTTGACTATCAAAATATTGACCAGATTTGGCCCAATTTTATGTTTCAGGTACGTTAGGCAAGCAAATTGGAAATGTTTTCAACTATTTCAAATCTACATGGCTCTGAATATCCCGTTTCTTACCTAATATCATTGATCATTTTCACTACAATATTCTGAAACAGGTTGATAATGCTTGTGACAACTCATGCCATTCAAAAAGCCTATGAAGAGGCATTTAAAGCAAAAAATAAATTGATTACTTTTTCTCAGGGAAAGTTCAAAGCAAAAATTTGCTGTATCTGTGACAGATTCATAAGAACAGGTGATGAAAAAAAACTTGACTTTAGTTCTCTAGCACATCCATATGTTAGAGATTATTTTCACAAGAAGAAAATCAAGTGGGACAATATGCCGTTTAAATTTGCTTCTGTGTCAGTTAGGAACCAAGTTCTGAAGCAATACACACAAAAATGTATCAATGGGAGAAGAATAATCCACAATCAACAAATTCAATTCAATGATTTCATTTTGTCACCAAAGACATATGCGATCAAGCCTTCTAGTGATAGAGAAGCTATCTCCCAATTTGGGTGCTGCAGCCAATGCTATAATGGTATTGAGAGCATGAAAAAGAACAATAATAAACAAGCCAAGCTTCCAAAATATGCTATAGCAAATGGACTCTTGCATGGATATCCTCCTAGCGAACTATTAGATTTGACAGCAACAGAACTTGCCATTATCTCAGATGTGAGAATCAGCCAACACATATTTCATTTCCATGCTGGACAGCATCAAATGATTAAAGGGTATCACTTTTTGAGAAGAAACAATTTGGAATATACAAGTGGCGTTATCAACTATCTGGAATCAATTGGGAAGAATCAAATCCAAGTGATCCTAACAGGATCATTCACTAACCAACAAAAACTGGCAGTAAAAAAGAAAATGGAGTTCAGAATACAAAAAGTGAAAAAAGCCTTGCATTGGATGAAACAAAATATGGGTTACCTTGAGGATGAAAACATAAATGATACTCATATCATTTTACCTCTTTTTGTTGACAAGACCAATCAAATACCATCTTCGAACTCAAACATTGAACAACAATTTGAAATGCATGTCATCTTTCCTGATGAGAATCTACCCAGCACAACCAATGGAGGATTTGACACAGATAAACATTTCAAGGACCACTGTATAGAAGATCTCATTGACAAGAATGCCACCATGATCTGTAGAACATCCAACAACATACTGAAAGATTATGAAGGGAACAATTTCTTGCGTTCTTTCCCACTTCAATTTCCATATGGCATTGGATCTGTTGATGTGGATGGAGTAGAGAGAATGAGTCCTGATTATCTGAAATATTTATCAGAGTTATCATCACCATGCTTTCATCAGGGTGAATTTGTAGCAGTTATGTACAATTTTGTACAAAGAGTCAAAATGGTGAAACATTCCTATTTAAAAACAACAAAAAACCTGAGGTGCAACTTTTCACAGCTTGACCCAGTTCAACTCAAACAAGCATCAATCAATTTTCTAGATGGAAATGTGGTGCCAGAAACAAATGATGATTTTTTTCTATCTAAAATAAGGGGAGTAACAAGTTCAATGGGAAATACAAATGCAGCTTCTGATATTGCTAGAAAGAAAATGTTTCAACTGATGGCACATTATGGATTGTGTTAATTTCCTTTTGAAACTGGCTGTTGAGCTGATTCAATCCAAAGGCAAAGAAGAGCAACAGGAGCTTTAGCTGCAGGCCGGTTGAGGTGCCGGTCTGTTGTGTTCTAATATTTCTCTGATATCCACTACGACTGGATGCGAATCCAATCAGATCTATTCTGACTATCGACCAATCGACGCAATCAGTTAGATCTTAGGCTTGTAGTTCTACAAAAGGGACGCAAAGGAGGCGTCCGGTGCAAGGTTTAAGGTTGAATAATCAAATAATCTAAAAGTATGAGCCATGTATCTTGCTGGAGAGCAAGATAGCGCTCGTGCTGCCGCTAATACAGCACTTTGTTACAAATATACGGTAAAATACCGCGTTACAGGGAAATACCGTGTTGCCGCTAATACAACACGTATTTTGCAGATAAACAAGTTCGTGAGCAGCGCTTCGAACCTTTGCTGTCTTTTCTTGAAAACAAAGACGCTTAACAGAATATAGCATATGCTAATATCTGGCATGCGCTCTTGTTTGGGTCACTAAGTATCGAACTTGAGTGACGATCGATTCTTCTCATCCAGTTAAGTATCGATTCTCGATCGTAAGAATGAGTCTAGTAATTCGCGAGGTCTCATTATTTTCGATCTCACACCTCTACCAACTTAGACACGAAAGGAATTTAATACTCCCCATGTGTCCACATGAAAGCATCCTCTAGTATCTGGTGCAGTCATCCTGCAATAGATCACCAGTGTTTCCACAGTAGTAAAAGATGGGCTTGAGTAAAGGATACACCACCGAGTGTCCCCAATGCTTTGTGAGGATATCAGCACAATTATCTTTGCCCGCAAGGTGTTGCATGAGGATGAAGCCTCTAGCTATCATGCTTCTGACATAATGATATGATAGAATGTGATGCCTCTTGTGGAGCCTCGCATATGGGAATGTAGAGGTTTGGATCATCTTTTCATTGTCTCCCCATGTGTAGGATGTGTCGTGTACCCTAGTACCTAGATATCTGAATGACTGTCGAATGTCAACAATCTGCTCAATACATGTTCTAGCAGACACAAATTCGGCGCCAAAGGTAGCTGTTTCAGAGGTTGCTTGCTTCTTGGAGAACCACATGATGGGGGTCTTGTTTGCAAAGTGCAGTATACCAGTGACAGCTTTACCACTTAGGATGTCATGCATTAAGTTTGCATCATAGAAATGAGACAACACAACTACCTTACCCAGGGGTTTAGGAGCATCACTAGGGAGGTCCTCGGAGTGCTCCCCATACACTGTATTGGACCAGTCTGTGCTGGTACCTTCAGTGAGTACAAAATCTGGTATGCCCACTCTGAATCGGATTTTGAAGTGTCGAAACTTAGAGATGTAACCATAGATTCTTTTGGCTCTGTTGAGATGGCCTTCCCTAGGTTGTACTCGGAAGCTTGACAATGTCATAACAGCAGTCTGCACATCAAAACGTCCAATAGCTATGACCCATTGAAGTGAACCAATCATGCTTTGATACTTTTGGATATCAGTATCACTTAGGAAGGATGTTGAGTCTAGCTCTGGGTGGTCGTTCTCAGCAAGTGGTGAATGGAATCTGGTGGTAGGTTTGCAGCCAAACATTTGTACATACGAGGCCTCCATTTTCTCGATGAACTTGATGGGGTTCATGCAGAGCACACCATGTTCATCTCTTTCGAATCCACATCCCAAATGAAAGTTCATTGGCCCAGAACCCTTTAATTTGAAATTATAAGGTTCAGACTGTAGGATTACCAGAAAGGTTTCAGGATTGGCCATACATAAGCAAAGGTCATCAACATATGTGCATATGAGCTCATATACTGGCTCCCCATGTTTGTTGTTGCCAGGCTTGATAAAGATTTCGGGCTCTGCCTTGGATCTTTCAAAACCTAGTTCAACGAGGCAGGCAGCAAGTAGATCACCAAAGCACTTGCCAGATGATCGAAGTCCATATAGGGCCTTGTAAATCAATAGGAGGTGGCCTTCTAGTGATCCAAATTCAGCGCCAGCCTTGATGCATACTTTTTCACAGGTAACAGCTTCGAGGTATGCGTTACCAATGTCAGTTCCCCATGCTTCTAAGCTATTCAGCTCAGCAAGGAATAGGCACATGCGCAAGCCCCGAAGAGATACAACGCCTGCATATACACTGTGGACAGGAGTTTCAGTGAGATTGCCATTTGCAACTAGCCGGGCTTTGTGTCGACCATCATGCTTGACCGCATAAATCATGTGGACCTTGATCTGTTGGAAACCAATGGGTATGTTGCTAGCCTTGTAGATACCTTTGTCAATAAAGGTGTCATATTCTTGAAGCTGTGACATTTCCAGCGCTATGGCATCCTGCCATTTGGTATTGCCATTGGCTGTGTCAAACTGGATGGCTTCGTCATGATTGCGAGGTACCTTGAATCCATACTGATACTGTGGGGCAGTGCGAAAGGAGCGAAGTTTGGCTTGGTGGATTAGCCTGTCTAGCTTCTTGGTTCTTCTGGCAAGGGAAACAATGCGTTTGAGATGTTTCCACCCAGGTTGATCAAGCATGTTGTTGTCCTTTGCATATTTGGCTACAGTAACAGGGTCGTCTGCAGCTACATTGGAGAGAGGTTCATAGGTGCGCTCCATGTTTTCCCACTCAATCCATAGGTTGTATTTGGAACCTTTGTATTGGGGGTGCTTGTTGTCAAGGGGACCTTGATGACCAAGTATGCGTCGGAAAGACCAAAGTTTGCCATCTTCTTGAGTTACATCCCTGTGGATGTAATTCATGACGTCATTGTAGGCTATGATATCTGTAAGTTCATCATCTGTATGCTTGCATTTGAACTTGATGAAGTCTTTGTTTTTCTCAAGACTGTTTTCAATGTCAACAACTGTCATTCTTTTCTGTGTGCCATCAGGGAGGGCCATGAGAAAAGACCGACCTTGCAATTCAGTAACAGGGATAGCAGGGATGGTGATGGGTGTGCCATCATCGTCAAATTGACCATTGCCTTCTTCATCAGTAACAACTACTTCAGATGGGCCAACAGATGGGGTAGCAGGATTGATGGGTGGAGGTGTGGCTTCACTAACATCAAAATATGCTAGCTCAGGGGGACCAAAATCATCTTCAGTAACAGGTACGCCGGTAGGGGTTTTGCTGAAGATGTGAGGGGTTGGAGGACCATCAAGAATCTCCCCATAGTTGTTAGGGAGTGGAGAAGGTACATAGCTGCGTGTAGTGGGAACCTTGGAATAAAGAAATGTAGGCAGGGAGGGCTTGGGGATGCACAGAGGAGGTGATGCTGGTACCGAACGGGGGGATGAAGGAGGGCGAAAGGAGGGACTATCACCAGAAGACTTAGGAGTGAGGGAAGCATCTTTGGCCTTGCGCCATGCAAGAAAACCATCATCAGTGAACAAGCCAGCGCGCTTGTTGCGATGCTCGGGAGTTAAAGCAGTGCGTACACCAGAGCGATCAAGGAGCTTATTGGTGATGGGATCCCAGATGGTGAAACATAAGCTATTGCCAACATGTTCAGCAATGCCAACAAAGTGGCCAAGGCATTCAGTGGTCTGAGAGCCAAACTGTGTATCTGGAGTCTTGTAGTAGACGGGCTCGAACCAGAAGAAACTAAGGTAGGGACTGATGTCACCAATGGTACCAGTAGCAATAAAGAAAGGCTGTTTGTCAGAGAGAGTGGGGTCAGACAAATGATTCATGAGGCGGCCAACATATTGCATACAAAGAAGCCAGAGGTGTGGTGGAGTGCCTGTGCGATCCATGATTCTATTGACAATGCGTTTGAAGGTCTGGTATCGTCGTTCAAAAAGATTTTGGTGTTGATGGTATGGTTCACTTTGCCATAAACCAATCCACATCATCTTGAGGTAGTCAAGAACCGATTTGCTGGACTGGTAAGATCCATGATCACAGAGCAATCTGAGTGGTCGACCCCATTGCCGAACAAAATTTTGGAGACAAGGGAGAAAATCAGCAGTAGTTCTCATTTCTTCAACATGGATGATATGAGATTTGCGACCAAAGAAAACTTGAGCAATTTTGAAACCACCATCGATAGCGGGGGTGTCTGAATAGATGACATCAGAGAGGACATCATCATTGAGAGGCCGGACATTCATGGCAGGCTGTGGCGATTGGAACCTTTTGAAGATGTTACCATCGGGACTAAGTGACAGTGAGCCATACTGTGTGGAATTGTTGAAAGTGGCCTTGATACGGTCAAGGGAGATCCATCCAAAGAAGGGTTTCAGGGACAGGTAATCGATATCAGTGGGCGATTGAACATGGGCTGCGGCAGTGATAAAGGTGGAAGGGGATTGATTAGAGCACCTACTGAGGATGTCTTGATGATTATAATCAGCTGGGCTAAGCCAAAATGAAGTATCAAAAACATCCAAGGCCTGTAGGGAGGAGGTAGTGCTGTTGGACAAGAATGAGGTGACTGTAGAGGAGATCCCAATGTTGATATCCCTAATCGCGCCAAATTCATCATAATCGTGATATGGAAGTGATGTGGAAACAGGCGGGTATTTCTGAATGAAGGTATCATCCTGTGGGGTATATGCGTTATCCAGTACAGATGGGTTCCAGTGCTGATCACTTGTCATTATGACGTGGGGAAGACTAGCAAATTCTGCACTGGTATACTTGCGCATAGCAAGGTAAGGTAAGCCATGGCATATACTGAGTGGAAAGACATGACCATCAGTAGTGGTAATGACTTGGGAGCCGCCTGTCTTGATAGAGGAATCATCCACGATTGAGTGGTATGCTTCCATCTGGGGGGAAGACAAGATAGATGGGTGTTGTCCGGTGTATGCACTCTCATGAAAGATGATAATGACAGGACCTCTGTTGGAGACAGAGTAGGCGCCGCATGTTGCAATAGGGATGTTCTGGATTTGGTGGTTGTTTATACCAGTTACATTGACATATCTTGGGGGAATATCTTTAGAGATGAGACATGCGTCATTTCCGATGATACACCCATTTGCACCTCTGTCAACCATAGCAGAACCAGGTGTGGATACAGCAGTTTTGCTGGAGTGATACGTAGCGATGGGGTTTGCTGATGAAACAGGAGATTCACATTCCAGCGGTGCCCAATAGTGAAAGTTCACTGATCGTGAGGTTTGTTCAACAGGGATATAGACATTGCCTTCTTTCTTGTAAAGTATATCAGGGTTGTCTGCAAGGAATCGGGCTGGGTGTGCAGGAGAAACAGAAGACTTGAGGGGCCTGGTGTCTGATTGGGAAGATGATTTGTATACACCAAGTGATGCATGGAATGCAGATCTGGCTGAGCTCTCGTCAGCAGGCGATAGAACTTGCTCAGTAGCGGGTGAGGGGACCTGCTCATCAGTATGGTGCTCATAGGCCCGGCGTGTGATTGGCTTGCTGGAATTGGGGTCCGGTGGTAATGCAGCATCAAGGAGCTCAGGCCGGAGGCAGGCAACTAGTCGCTTCTTGTCATCAGCTGTGAAGCCAAGCCAATGCTTCATGCCTTGCTTAGAGAGAGTTGTCCAAACTGCAGATGGTAGCCTTGTGGTCGGGTCTGGGGTTCTTCCAGCCTTGTAAACAGCGTAGTCTTGATAGTCACCATTAAAATCAATAGGAGGTAAATATGATGCCGAGTCGTCAGTGATAGCAGAATATGTGGACTGTGTCATAGAAGACAAATCATGAGTATTGGCTTTGACAGACATCCGACTTCGAGGTTGGGACAGGGAAGCTTGGGAATCTAGTCTGGTGGCTTCAAGGAGGAGGGTATTTTTCAATTCACTGATAGCAACGGCTTCATGCTGCCTAAACTTAATCAAGTCCTGTGCTGCAGGAGGATCATCAACCTTATAGAACTGTTCACTGAGCTGGAAGCTGCTACTACAGGCCTTGCAAAGGTGCGTTTTGACAGTATCAAAATCAAGTGGCCTTTGCGGATCGCGTAGTGTGTTGAGATGTTCCAACTGGGCAAACCACTGGGTGATGAATTTGACCTTGGTATCCTTCCACGTTCTCAAATCAATGTCCAATAGTTGTTGCATCACGATGGAGGTATCATATACTTTGGATTTGGATCTGTCGTGCAATGACACAAAGTCAAAGAAGGCTTGTCTACCATCTCTTGAGGAGGTATGGCTGAGCACGCAGGAGTAGGAGAGATCACTCTGGAGGGCATGTAGGACAAGGGTCCAGAAGAAAGCACATTGCTTGTCATGGAGAGCTTTTTCATACCCGACGAGCGGTGTATCAGGCCAGCTTGGGTCAATGAATGTGCGAGTATCTATGTCAGACGTTTCCAGCTTTGCCTTGAATTTTACAAGCCAGCGTTCAAACCTTGCATCATTCTGCAGGATGGGAAAGGTGGATTCATCCCTTGATTTCTTGGTCCAGGATTCATATCTAAGCTGTTCAATGGGCTTGGAGGATCTTTCCTGTTGTCGTCGAGGCGTGCCGGCGCTAGTGATTGTAATGTTCGTTCCAGATGCTCTTCTGGCTCTGACAGCACTAATACAGTAGCTGCGAAAGTCGTCTTTGGTATACTGGGTTCTATCCTCTGAGTCGAGTCCTTGTGCTGTGAGATGCTCGCCGTAGTCAATGACTTGCTGTATGGACGTCTGTACATGTCGATAAATTGGGGTTCTTACTCCCCCTTCAAGGAAAACTAGGTCTCCAATGTTCTCGATGTACAAGAAGGCTAGCCATGTCTTGATCCTTGCAGCAATGAGAGCCTCACACAGGGCGTCATTTTGTTCCCTTGGTACGTCAAAGATTTCATGCAAGAATGTGGCTAGTGGTTGGTCAAATGATGGGAAGAGGTGTTCGATAGGTGTGCTTTCTTCTTCATCGTCATGCAACCTGTCCTGCGGGTCGTCCATGTCGTTTGCAGGCAGTAGGGATGTGGTTGCAGCGCTTCCGGGTTGGAGTGTTTGGAATCCCGTGGACCTGCTTCGTCCCGTCGATCTGCTTCGCGTTCTGGCGGCGACGGGGATGTCCGGCATGAGAGGATGGGTCTAATGACTGTAACGCTGCTATCGTCTCCAGTCTTTCGTTGAGATATGGCTTGCCGGTGACGCGGAGAGCCAACGAAAATCCGTTTCCTGCGTTTGTTGCTGTAGACCAACGCCGCAGATTTCTTGTATCGAGAACGTAAATTCGTTGACTTTGTGTCGTTGTTTTGTTTTCGTAACAAAAATTCGGATCTGCTGTCGGATTGTCGTCGACGTTGAGTGCTTCTACTTGTCGTCATCTTTTGCAAGCTTCAACAAGCTTGCGACTGTTAATCTGTTAATTTCCTTTTGAAACTGGCTGTTGAGCTGATTCAATCCAAAGGCAAAGAAGAGCAACAGGAGCTTTAGCTGCAGGCCGGTTGAGGTGCCGGTCTGTTGTGTTCTAATATTTCTCTGATATCCACTACGACTGGATGCGAATCCAATCAGATCTATTCTGACTATCGACCAATCGACGCAATCAGTTAGATCTTAGGCTTGTAGTTCTACAAAAGGGACGCAAAGGAGGCGTCCGGTGCAAGGTTTAAGGTTGAATAATCAAATAATCTAAAAGTATGAGCCATGTATCTTGCTGGAGAGCAAGATAGCGCTCGTGCTGCCGCTAATACAGCACTTTGTTACAAATATACGGTAAAATACCGCGTTACAGGGAAATACCGTGTTGCCGCTAATACAACACGTATTTTGCAGATAAACAAGTTCGTGAGCAGCGCTTCGAACCTTTGCTGTCTTTTCTTGAAAACAAAGACGCTTAACAGAATATAGCATATGC
The DNA here is from genome assembly GCA_037355745.1 of Pseudo-nitzschia multiseries. Taxonomy (NCBI): domain Eukaryota; phylum Bacillariophyta; class Bacillariophyceae; order Bacillariales; family Bacillariaceae; genus Pseudo-nitzschia; species Pseudo-nitzschia multiseries. The sequence continues at coordinate 440,078 of CM074791.1, forward strand.
TAATATCTGGCATGCGCTCTTGTTTGGGTCACTAAGTATCGAACTTGAGTGACGATCGATTCTTCTCATCCAGTTAAGTATCGATTCTCGATCGTAAGAATGAGTCTAGTAATTCGCGAGGTCTCATTATTTTCGATCTCACACCTCTACCAACTTAGACACGAAAGGAATTTAATAGATTGCCTTGCATTCTATTCACCATCACTCCAAATGATTCAATCAATTTTAGGATTAGAGTGATGTCAAAATCCAAGGATGAAGAAGTTACTTCTGAGGATTTCCCAGATCTTTTTAAGCGAGAACAAACACCCATTGATGATTGTGATCTTTTTCAGTTTGTGACAGAGTGCTCATCGATAAGAACAACATATCCAGGTATTTGTGCTATTGAATTTGAAAATATTTTGGAAATAACCATCAAGTTCATATTGGGATGGGATAACAAGGAAGGTAACATCAAAGATACGGGTTTATTTGGAGATTTAGAAGCATATAGTGTTGCAGTTGAAGAACAAGGACGTGGCACTCTGCATGCACATTTTGTTTTGTGGATAAATAAATGGAATGACCTGCTACAAGATTTGCATACGGAGGACAAGCAAGATGGGGCAATAGAGACCATGAAACAGTATGCACAAAACATACTGACAACAAAATTGTTTCAGAACTTTGATTCTATTCAGTGCAGGAATCCTGAGTGTTTGAGTTTGGTTTCAGAATCTTTTGAAAAATGCACAGAACAGGATTTAAGGAGCTTGAGACTTAAACATGGTCACACATCACTGGGTGACAAAGCAATTTTCAAATGCAGAGCCTGCTCTAAACTTTACACAAGTGAAGATTTGGCGCGTGAAAGTTTAGATTTCCTCAAAAGTATACCAACATCAAATGAAACTGGAGAACAATATTTCATGTATCACAAGTTTTGGAATGGTGTGACTAAGCAATCAAAATGTCAGGTGACAATGGAAATGGCATTGCATAAAGAAACTGCTGCCCAAATTAAAAGTGGTTTTTTCCCGCGCCTTGGATCAATGAAATACAAAAAAAACCTTCACATTGTTAATTTGTTACGCAATTTGCATGCCTCAACACATGCAAGCTCATGTCACAAAAAGGACAAAAATGGTGAATGTAGGTTCAAGCTCCCGCTTCCTGCTTGTGATGAAACAAAGATACATTTTGAAGATGAAGAATTAACATCATTTGATTGGACAGGCAAATGCAACAAGAAACAATCGTTTGTCTGGGAACATGAGAGAACACATCAGGATTGTTTTGCCAATTCAAACAATAGTATTGTAAGCTCTATTTTTCAATGCAACAACAATGTTATTTGGGGGGTGGATGGTGCAGGGATTTATTACCTTACATGTTATGCCTCAAAAAGTACACAAAAGGATGATAAAGAAAAGATCAGTGCAGTTGCAGAAAAAGTAATCAAACAACTTGGTGAACAACAGAGACAAGAAAATGAAAATGTCACAATGAATGATGAAGAACATGATGAACCAAACACAGTAGACGAGAGAAATGACTCTACAGCACAACTAAATGAAACAAATGAAGAAGATGATCTGATGAGGGAAAAGGTTGGAATAAGAGCTATTCTAAATGCATTGTTCAAAGTGACACAAGATAACATCACTTCAGCGCCAATGGCTGCCTACCTGACAAGAAACCATACAAGATTTAGGTTCTCAGAAGAGTTTTCAACATTGGTGTTGAGCAATTATATTGAGAATGATCATGTTGTTGATGGTGTTCTAAAACTGAAAGAAGCCAATGAAAGTGACAATGAGGAAGACTTGCCAGTTTATTTATCAAAAGTTGCAAATTATATTTGCAGACCAACAGAACTAGAGGGTGTGTGTCTTTATGATTTTGCATCAAAGTATTATACAAAAATGAGAAGAAGTAAGACATCACTGGACTTTACGGATAACCATCCCTCCAAAAACCATTCATTTTGTGATGAATACAAAAAACCTAAACTTCCAGGTATCTGTCACTATGATTTGAAATCGACGTCAAACTTTAGGAACAAACAAATTGGGAATTTTGTCCCACAGCATGAAAATGAAGAACACCAGGAAATTGCTTTAGCAATGGAAGATTATGCTAAAAGAGCAAGTGTGTTATTTTCACCATTCAGAAAGCTTTCTGACCTCCAATTGAATTCCAAATATCTTCCCTATTTTCAATCTGTTTTAGCAAATGGTTTGCTAAAACAAGAGCATCAGAATATTTTGAAGAATATTCAAAGGACACATAACAGCTTGATGGGTGGACGTGCAAAAGATGCACTAGAGAGAGTGACCTTACCACCAGATACTAGGTGGACACATGATGAATCAAATGCAGAAGACAACAACAGAAATAATATCAACATCTTGGATGAATTGGATCTTTTTGAGAACACAGTTTTAGGATTGGATGATGACAACTGTTTTAGAACGAGTCATAATGTATTTTCCTTTAACACATCAATCATTACTAAGGCAGGAAGCAATCATTGTGGACACAATTTGATTAAGGCACCAAATATTGACCAAACAAAAACAATATTTTGTTCAGCTTCTAGAGTATCATTAATGGAAGATGGTGAAGATACAGACATGGGCAGGGATTGGCATGAGCTTGACATCACAAACATGATTAAAGTGATGGTAACACACCATACTGTTGTTACAAATGAAGAGATCACAAACTTATCTGCCACAGGTACTTGTGAAAACATGATTGCATATGGTAAAGAGATATTCAATGGTGACAAACATCAAATGATAGCATTTGTATACATTGTCTCTGGATTTGTACTGAGAGTTTATGAAAGACAAAATAAAAATGGAATGCAAAAAACAAGAAACACAAGGAGAAGATTATCTGGTGAATTGGAAGACTTGCACCATTCAATGAATTTGGTGAGGAGGAAGAGAAGGATAATTTTGACTCATCTATTTCAAGGCGTGACAAGATCAACTTCAGTACAACAGTTCAGATGTTGAAAGAAATGCATGAACATAGACAACAATCCATAGCATTTCTATTGGGTGCAGGTGGTACAGGGAAAAGTCGCGTGATCAGAGCAATTCTGTCTTATTGCAAGGAATTCTGTGAAAATTTGAACATCAAGTTTACAAGGCAAACAATTGTTGTTACAGCTTTAACTGGATGTGCAGCAGTGTCAATTCATGGTAGCACTCTTCATAGTGCTTGCCACATTCCAGTAAAAGAGAACGATTCATCCCTTGAAAAATTAAGTGAATTCAAAGAAGATTGGGTTGACACAGAAATGATCATTATTGATGAAATATCCTTTGCAAATTATTCATTGTTAAACAGGCTGCATGAAACATTAAATGAATTGAAAGATGCTCCAAGAACAAATACATTGTACGGTGGTATCAATGTACTCTTTGCTGGAGATTTCAATCAGCTACCTCCCATAAAAGGAACCAAAATATATGATGAGCTATATACAACAATGTTCAGGGATGCTGTCAATGTGATGCTGGAATTAAAAACAAACCACAGGTTTCAGGAAGATGCATCATATGGAAAAATGTTAGAAAGAATTTTTAAAATTGGGCTTAGTGAAGAAGATGCTAAGCTTATCAACTCAAGGAAAGTGATTGAGAGTGATTCTTTACCAATGGCAATATCTTATGCTGTACCAACAAACAAAGACAGGTGTGCAATCAATGATGCAATTTTTGCCCTTCATTTACAACAAACCCATTCCAAGAACATTGAAGACCCTATTCCCTTGCACACCATATGCATACGAGCATCCAATGTTGAATACAAATATGCCAAAAGCAGAAAAGATTACAAGGCCTTTCCAGATAAAGGAGATATATTTTACAGTTGTTGCTCTGATGCAGATGTTACAGAAAGAAGAGGAAGTACACATGTTGATCCATTTCTAAAGCTATATATTGGTTGTCCCATCATGATAACAAGCAATATATCTGTTGAAGAATCTATAGCTAACGGTTCAATGAGTGAATTTAAAGGTTTGATTTTGAAACAAGAGATGAACAGGTTTGAAGCCCTTGAGAGTGTTGTGATCAATGGCTATTATGTCAATTGCATTGATGCTGATAAAATTGAATCTATACAAGTTATTCTAACAGATACCAATACTCCAGAAGAACAACCCATATACAACCTCAAATTGCCCGAAAAAGATATTTATGCCTTGTGCAACTATCCTTCTCTGTTTAGTGAGCACATCAGTCACAAATCATCAAGACAGAATTTGAGCGTCAAACTCAAACAATTCCCTCTCAACATTTCCCATGCTAGAACTGTGCATAAATTACAAGGGCGTTCCATAGACAATATTTTGGTTTCAAGTTGGAACTATAGGATGCAACATTGGATATATGTTGTTTTGTCAAGGTGTAAAACATTGAACAGATTGTACTTGAGGGATGAGATAGATCATACCAAAGTCAAGGGAATGTGTAAAGAAATTAAAATTTTCTATGATGAATTCCAGAAAGAAAAACAACCACCATCAGTGTTGATTGAAAAAGTTACCAATAGTTTCTAACAATAGTAAATCCTGCCCGTTCACAACCACAATATCACTCAGTCATCAACCCATAAATACACCAGATTTAAAGAATATAACTCAATACTCAACCCCAAAACTAGCCAGAAATGAACACAGTGCAATTCTTGCCCATCCTCGACCAAAATATAAGTCAGTCATCGTCAACTCAAAAACCCACCAGATTTGAACACTGTGCAAATCATTCCAGTCATTAACCAAAATATAATTCAATCAGATTTGAACACAGTGCAAATATTTCCAGTCCCTGACCAAAATATGATTCAATCGTCAACCCAAAAACCAACCAGATTTGAACACAGTGCAAATCCTGCCAGTCCCAGACCAGGATTGGCAGGATTTGCATTGTCTTCAAATCAGGTGGGTTTTTGGATTGATGACTGAGTTTTATTTTGGTCAGGGATTGGCAGGATTTGCACTGTGTTTCAATCTGGTGGGTTTATGGGTTGATGAATGAGTTATATTTTAGTCGGGGATCGACAGGATTTGCACTGTCTTGAAATCAGGTGGGTTTTTGGGTAGATGACTGAGTTATATTTTGGTTGGGGATTGGCAGGATTTGCACAGTGTTCAAATATGGTGAGTTTTTGGGTTGATGAATGCGTTATATTTTGGTCAGGGACTGGCAGGATTTGCACTGTGTTCAAATCTGGTGGGTTTTAGGGTTGATGACTGAGTTTTATTTTGGTTAGGGACTGGAAAGATCTGCACTGTGTTCAAATCTGGTGGGTTTTAGGGTTGATGACTGAGTTATAGTTTGGTCAAAGATGGGCAGGATTTGCACTGTCTTCAAATCTGTTGTTGGCGAAAAATACGGACTGTTGTCGGCATCAAATTCGATTGGAAAAGCTGACAAATGAAACAAATCGAAACGACGACCGAGGTACCTAAGATTAACACACAGATACGAATACTCCAATGATCAAGCATTAGTATCAAACGCACCTCCATTACGTGAAATCCTTAAGTGGTAAAAACGATTCCACCTAAGGCTACAAACAAAAGAGGATAATCGGTTAGAAACAAGAAATATCCAAAGACCTGAACAGTAAGTAAACACTTGGAATCCTTAAGCACATTCAAAAGAATATACTTAATATCCCGTGAGGAAATTACTTATTGCAATCAAGAAAATCAATACCGATTCCGAATGGGCCTCATCTATCTCAAATACCACGAACAAGCATACGCCCCATCGGATAAAACACTTAACCTCGTATACGACAAAATGACCGATACAGTAAGACCGATACACGACACTAATACAGCAACAGCAACAGCAGTATCAGATGACGAAGATAACAGTAACAGATAACCGGGGAAGATCTCTACCAAGCAGAATACAGCAGAGAGCCCCGATACAGTGAAAATACATAGTAAAATAAGAGCCTCTCTCTGAGCTCACTTCTCTTTAAATTTCAATTATACCTTTCGGTCGATTTTTAGAGTTACAACAGGTTATAGAGCCCTTATACCTTCCACTAACAAGTGGATACCTTAAGCTACCTATCTCCGCCCCGTACAGCACCTCCACTGTCGGTTACAGCCAGAGTATACTTGGTACGGGACTCGCATCGCCGGGCTGTATCAATAGACCTCCCCGCCTCTTTCTCTTTCTCCTTCTTTCCCTTCCTTGCTCGCGTATCAAGGGGTGTATACAGATCCTTCTACCAAGAATCTTCTTCTGTAATACACAACCACGAAGCGTACGTATCAAGGGGTGTCTCTACAGAACATTCTACCAAGAATCTCCTTCTGTAATACATATCTAAGGACGACGATCAATCGAACGATTACGATCACATCTCCTTCATCCAAGGACGACGATCGAATTAGTTACCACGACGATCAAACGATTACATTTACTATTAATCACCGACATCGTCGTTTCGATCACACTTTGACATTTAATCGCCAACTACGGTTAACTACATCAAACGATTGTAACAACGACGATTGACGATTGACGGCAACGACGACGACAACAACGACGAAACACCGATTCGATAATTCATCATGCCGCCAGCACCTCCATTTGACTGGAATCAAATCCAGGACATTGCAATCCGATTTGGGACATTCAACACCAAAGGCAATGCCCACAAACATGAGGCCCTCAACGACTCGTTCCACCATGCTCTAGAAGACACTGCTGGCTTATTCCTCACAGATGATGCTGACAGCGAAGGACCCAAGACGCTTGCTCCAGATCCAGTAACCATGCTCAAGGAAATTATTGTAAACGCAATCATGGATATCATTCCCCCCAAGGAACAAACTGAGATCAATAAGGGACACATATCCACCCTTTTTGCGGACACTTGTCTATGGTATGTTGCTCCAGACAAAACACCGAAGAGAATCCGAAACAAACACTCAATGGACAAGGCAGGAACACTAGCCGTTGCGCAAGGACAAGAAACTCTCCTCATAGAGATCAGAGCAACCCACTGGGGCTTCAAATCAAACTGGGATGCAGTACATTTTGATGAAGTCTACGACACAAAAATCTACACCTTCCCTGAAGGAGACGACAACGATGAAAATGCCACAGCGCCAACTCCAGCGCCGGCAGCAGGCACCGACATGCAGCAATTGACCAATCTACTCCAGCAACTGGTCGACAACAGCACCACCAATAACAACAACAACAACACCAATACTGGTGCCAACCACCAAGCGTCACTTGACCTCCCATGGAATCCGGCGACCTTACCACCACCAGTGAAGGACCGTTACTACAGAAAAGATGAATTCCTCACCAGAGATGACATGAAAGACTTCCCAATCACCTACACCGACTCATCGGGAAATGAAACCATTGTCAGGCAAAACTACTACCTACACAATCTAGGCAGTGGGAGAAATGACCAGCGCCTGATCACCAGAAGTGGTGACTGTTTTGATCTGACCAGAGCCTCTGACAAGTCCAAAGAAGCAGCTAGAGACAAACTGTTCCTCTCAGGATTCCTGCAACTAAAGGATGCAACAGACCCACAGGTTAGGAAATGGTACAGAGAGATCACAGCTCATTCACAGCAACACCACATTTATGCACACCCATACTATTTATACAGACGTGAAGCTGATCACCTCAGAGGATTCACAATTGGTGATGACTTTCCACACGACCTACCTTCAAGATATGAATTGGCTATCAACGAATGGGGAAATCTCATTTACACTGCACTAAGAACTGATAAAATCATCCCTGATTCATGTGCAAGTATGAAGGCCACTATTCAGAGCTTTGAAGGCGGACAGGGATATGAAGCGCTCTACACGATTATTGCTCAAACACATCCCAACTCCAAAAGGCCATCCAACTCCAGCAGAATGGTCAGAAACCCTCCAGACCAAGACGTAGGTGAATCTCTTGAGGAATACTACTTCCGGTACAAGGATTATCTGAGACTTAGAGTGTTTCTCCAAAACCAACCTGGCACTATCAGTTCGACTGAAGAAGTCAGCAATCTCATTGCAGGAACCACCCTCTCAGACGAGCTCTTCAAAAAGACAGAAGATGAACGCGACTCCGATGACCAATTCAAGCGGGACAAATACAAGGCAGGTAGGCTTCTACAGACCCTCCAAACATATGAGCAGGAGATTAAGGCCGAACAAAGGTACAAGAACAAAACCTCCAAACCAAAACTTGTCCAAACAAACTACCAGTTACAGGAATCAGACCAGGTCCCAATCGCAATAACAGGTTTCAGAAACGCACTGGCAACAATACTGTCAGAACACCTTCTACCTTGACTTCTCATTCAATCAGTCTGGTTGATTCACTTGGATACCCTGAAATGGATGAAGAAACTGATAATCCGTTCCTCCACCAAGCGTACTGCAATGCCATTACTGCGTTTGACAAAGAGCCTAGTCTGTTTGACACCTCAAGGCAGTGCATTGTCTGTCACACCTCCGGGCACAACTTTGACAACTGTCCTGCGCTGCAAGATGTTGAGTCACTTCGGAAACATAGGATTGCCACCCACCACCGGGTGCCGTTTACATCAGCAAAAAACATGAGGGAAACCCAAAAAGCTCTTGGATTCTACCCCAACGTATCTCTCAAATCACATTGAAGATGACGAAGCAGAATGAGACCTCCCCAAGTTTTGTGAACCAGAAGACCA
>CM074791.1:449298-563828 GCA_037355745.1 Pseudo-nitzschia multiseries
AGATGACGAAGATAACAGTAACAGATAACCGGGGAAGATCTCTACCAAGCAGAATACAGCAGAGAGCCCCGATACAGTGAAAATACATAGTAAAATAAGAGCCTCTCTCTGAGCTCACTTCTCTTTAAATTTCAATTATACCTTTCGGTCGATTTTTAGAGTTACAACAGGTTATAGAGCCCTTATACCTTCCACTAACAAGTGGATACCTTAAGCTACCTATCTCCGCCCCGTACAGCACCTCCACTGTCGGTTACAGCCAGAGTATATTTGGTACGTCTACGACACAAAAATCTACACCTTCCCTGAAGGAGACGACAACGATGAAAATGCCACAGCGCCAACTCCAGCGCCGGCAGCAGGCACCGACATGCAGCAATTGACCAATCTACTCCAGCAACTGGTCGACAACAGCACCACCAATAACAACAACAACAACACCAATACTGGTGCCAACCACCAAGCGTCACTTGACCTCCCATGGAATCCGGCGACCTTACCACCACCAGTGAAGGACCGTTACTACAGAAAAGATGAATTCCTCACCAGAGATGACATGAAAGACTTCCCAATCACCTACACTGACTCATCGGGAAATGAAACCATTGTCAGGCAAAACTACTACCTACACAATCTAGGCAGTGGGAGAAATGACCAGCGCCTGATCACCAGAAGTGGTGACTGTTTTGATCTGACCAGAGCCTCTGACAAGTCCAAAGAAGCAGCTAGAGACAAACTGTTCCTCTCAGGATTCCTGCAACTAAAGGATGCAACAGACCCACAGGTTAGGAAATGGTACAGAGAGATCACAGCTCATTCACAGCAACACCACATTTATGCACACCCATACTATTTATACAGACGTGAAGCTGATCACCTCAGAGGATTCACAATTGGTGATGACTTTCCACACGACCTACCTTCAAGATATGAATTGGCTATCAACGAATGGGGAAATCTCATTTACACTGCACTAAGAACTGATAAAATCATCCCTGATTCATGTGCAAGTATGAAGGCCACTATTCAGAGCTTTGAAGGCGGACAGGGATATGAAGCGCTCTACACGATTATTGCTCAAACACATCCCAACTCCAAAAGGCCATCCAACTCCAGCAGAATGGTCAGAAACCCTCCAAACCAAGACGTAGGTGAATCTCTTGAGGAATACTACTTCCGGTACAAGGATTATCTGAGACTTAGAGTGTTTCTCCAAAACCAACCTGGCACTATCAGTTCGACTGAAGAAGTCAGCAATCTCATTGCAGGAACCACCCTCTCAGACGAGCTCTTCAAAAAGACAGAAGATGAACGCGACTCCGATGACCAATTCAAGCGGGACAAATACAAGGCAGGTAGGCTTCTACAGACCCTCCAAACATATGAGCAGGAGATTAAGGCCGAACAAAGGTACAAGAACAAAACCTCCAAACCAAACTTGTCCAAACAACTACCAGTTACAGGAATCAGACCAGGTCCCAATCGCAATAACAGGTTTCAGAAACGCACTGGCAACAATACTGTCAGAACACCTTCTACCTTGACTTCTCATTCAATCAGTCTGGTTGATTCACTTGGATACCCTGAAATGGATGAAGAAACTGATAATCCGTTCCTCCACCAAGCGTACTGCAATGCCATTACTGCGTTTGACAAAGAGCCTAGTCTGTTTGACACCTCAAGGCAGTGCATTGTCTGTCACACCTCCGGGCACAACTTTGACAACTGTCCTGCGCTGCAAGATGTTGAGTCACTTCGGAAACATAGGATTGCCACCGCCGTTTACATCAGCAAAAACATGAGGGAAACCAAAAAGCTCTTGGATTCTACCCAACGTATCTCTCAAATCCACATTGAAGATGACGAGCAGAATGAGACCTCCCCAAGTTGTGAACCAGAAGACCAGAATTTTTGCAACGGCCAAGAATAAAAAGTCTTTCTTGCAGCCACCACACGACATCACCTCAAGATGACCCTCAAGGATTTGACGAGGCCACAGCCCATCAAGTGAAAAGCTTTTGCCCTTCCTTGGACTCCAGCAGTGTCAGCTCATACGAATCTGTCACGATTGGTGCTGTCAATCTTCTTCCTCGGGATAACCTCCAGCCTTCAATCCCCATTGATGTCTACTGTGATATGGAATCACTTGAGGCTACAACCCCTACATTGGAATCACACCTGAAGACCAATGAGGATCCCAATTTCGATAGGGACAACCCTACACCAGTTGATACATACAATGTGCAATCCCTAGTCCCACCAGACCCTATTGCAGCTACAGCCTACTTCCAACATGGTGTCAGGGCTCAGATTGACACCGGTGCAAAAGTTTCCTGCACAAATCTCAAACACATCCTGCACGGTTACAAACCTTACACCAGGATAAGGAAATGTCCTGTCAGGCTTACAGCAGCAATAGGAGGAAAAGCAGCTACCTGCATCCCTGAAGGCTCGGGATATTTGCACATCCCAGCACCCAATCACATAGGGTATCTTAGAGTCTTCTTCTATTATTCTCCCTCCCTGTCAACGACATTACTGAGTGAGAATGATCTCTGTGGAATGACATCTCGCATGCGATGTCAGTTTAGTGGGCAGTCAATCCATAAATCATTCATTGACAACTATGACTCATCTGCTCCACGCAACGGCAACCTCACAATCATCTGTCATCACAAGCAGAACACTGCCAGCAGCATTGTCCTCCATGGCAGCATCATTGACGGTCAATGCTATACACACCCAGTACTGATCCCAGACGTTGATATTACATCTCCATATGCTAATTGTGCCACATCCTCAGCCTATGCTTTGGCGACTGACATGCAGTTCAAGGAAGCTTGTGAACTGGCCTCCAAAGAAGCCATTAGCAACTACAGGTATGATATCTACACCAATCTTGTCAATCTGCAAAAATGTACTGAAGCAGCGAAAGCTCAGTCTGATACTAGTGACACGCCAAGGTTTGATGCCAAACTGTTTTTCACCAAGATTGTGGACAAAAATATCCCAATCCAAGCCATCAAAACCAGGACATCGAAACTTCTGTGGCACCAAAGGTTGGGACACCCATGCGATGATTTTCTCTATCAAGCTCATAAGCACATCATTGGAGTCCCAAAGTTCAAGCGCCAAACAAGTATTCTTGATCAATGCCCAACTTGCATACAATGCAAGCAAACTAAAACACCTGCTGGCACACATTCCACAAGAAAGGCTACACAACCTTTTCAAGGATTATCAGTTGATTTTGCATTCTCTGGCGCGAGATCCTCCAACAGCAAACGCAAGCGCGACTATGAAGGCATCCATGGAGAAACAGCCTGGATTCTGATCACAGATCACTATACTGGTATGAAATATGGTGATACACGAATATCCAAGGCAGCACTCCTACATTGGTTGGAACATTTCTTTTCCCAGTACAACCCGGCTTGTGCCAACAAGTATGTTTCAGTCGACCAAGGTGGTGAACTCTATCACAACCCTGATATCAGAAACCTTTTCTCTGCATTTGGATACTCGATTTTCCCCACTGGTGCTGATGCTTCACACCAGAATGGTACAGTTGAAAGAGGGCATCGCACTCTGGCTAATTCAATGCGAACCATGCTGTCTGGTGCTAATTTGCCCATCAAGTTCTGGCCCTTTGCTTTCTACCATGCACTTTGGTTGTCCAATGCATTCCCTGAAGGCAACCAACCACATTCACCATTGGAATTGGCAACTGGCCGTTAGGAAAACCTTGCTGATTTCCGAACCTTTGGTTGCAGAGTTTGGGTTAGACCTCCAGGCAAGAGATCTATTAAGCTCAAACCCAATGCACGCAAAGGCATCTTCCTGGGTTTTGTCCCATACACTACCAGAAACATCCTTTGGTATGATACTGAGACCCACCGCGTCAAAATAGCCACCCATGTCAGGTTTGATGAAGGCATGAATGATCTCCCACTTGCAGATCTCCCCACTAATGTTAAGCACCTGCTCCGGACTGATGACAACACTCCACTTCCTGCAGAACCCTGTGAGGTATCCTCTAGTGAATTCCAATTCTCCATCTCCCCCTTTGCAGATCTCACAAATCTCAGACTCACTGTCTCCCCATCTTGTGCTGATCCAGCCTTTGGTCTTCGATATGCCACCGACTCACTGATTGGCAGAGCTTACATCACAGATATCATTCCAAACAGTCCTGCCTCAAAGCTTTTCTCCTCCCGTAAGAAGACTCTCTCCAAGCTCCGAGGCGCTTATATTGTATCTATCAATCACAATCGTGTCTTTACTGCTGCTGATGTTACTACAGCCTTACAGGCCTGCCACGATCGAGGGGTGCGGGATTCTTCAATAGATACACCAATTACCTTTGCACTTGAAGAAAAATTATCTATGAAGGAGGTCAGGAAACACTCCAATGAATATGGTTTATTCGCTCCCAATACCTCCTGGAAGGAACCCACTGCTAAAGAAGATCCACCATTCTTGGACCGGATTTCATCAATCAAAGCTATCCAGCGCATTGGTACCAAATACAAGCAGCTGATACAATCAAGAATCAACCAGGTTGATAGCACTGAAACACTCCATGCCTCCATCCAAAAACACTTGGCCCCACTCGAAGATGACATGGAGGTTGTCATTCCCACCATTGACATTGCATCGCCCAGATCCATCACTAAGCTCCATAAACCAGGAAATCATGCATTACCTATAGATGCAGATTCACTGCCAACTGAAGAAATTGAACTCTTAATCAAGGCCATCAATTCAAAAGCAACTACACCTGAAGAACAAGCACTAGGGCACTTTACTCGAAGGAATCTCAAGTCATTATCTACATGGGCAGAATGGCAAGCTGGTGAGCGAAAACAGCTTGATCAGTTTGAAGATTTGGAAATGTTTGGATCACCAATTCAATACCCTAAGGATCCAGAAGCTATTATTCTCAGACCCCATTGGCAATACAGTGTCAAAAGGAATGGTGTCAGAAGAGCCAGGCAATGTTGCAATGGAAGCAAGTATGCAGCTCCAACTCTGCATGCCATAGCCATGTCATACTCATCATGTGTTGAACACCCCATCCAAAGACTGTTCTTTGCCATTGCAGCAAGTCTCAACCTCAAAGTCTATGGGGGGGATGCGGCTGACGCCTATGCGCATAGTCCAGGACCCAACATTCCTACATACATGACTATTGATGATGCATACGCAGAATGGTACCGGCACAAGCATGGCAAGGACATAGATAGAAGATTGGTGCTCCCGGTACTTCGCGCACTTCAAGGCCATCCAGAATCTGGACGACTTTGGGAAACCCACATCAACAAAATATTGAAAGGCCCTGATCTCAACTTCAAGACCACCACGCATGACAGGACGATCTACACGACAGTTTTTGAAGGTGAAACGGTTTACATGCTGAGACAAGTTGACGATTTTGCACTGGCTTGCACATCAGAATCCATATCTGACAAGATCTATGACATAATTGGCGCAAAGCTGAAGCTTCCTAGAGAAGATGTTGTCCCCTTCACAAAAATGGGATTGCTTGATGACTTCAATGGAATTGATGTCAAACAGACAGCTGACTACATTGAACTGTCCTGTGCGAACTACATTGACAGAATCATGAGATCTCATGGATGGGACACTGATTCTAAGATGAAACCTCATTCCAAGCCATCTGCGCCATTATCAACTGAAGTACTGAGCCAGCTACAATCACATACTGATGGCCCATTAGAAGGCACCAAGGAACATGCTGAATTGCAATCCACATCTGGTTTCTCGTACAGGACGCTCTTAGGTGAAATGATGCTTGCATATGTCAGTTGCCGGCCAGACATAGGCTATGCGGTGACTCTGATGTCAAAGTACAGTTCCAATCCCATTGCTTTCCACTATTCCAGCCTGAAGAATGTAGCCCGCTATCTCAGAACAACCAGATCTTGGGGTATCAGATTCTACAGACCAAATGCTGAGCCATCTCTTTTGCTTGATTGCTTTTGCTGGCAATTGCTTTGTTGTTGATTTGAATCCCATTGTTGTTGGACCGATTGGTGTTCCGGATCGATTGGTGTTTCGGATCGATTGGTGTTGCTGTTGTCGATTGATTGGTGTTGGATCGATTCGATCGATTCGTTTTGCAGATCGATTGGTGTTGGATCGATTGGTGTTGCAGATCGGTTGGTGTTGGATCGATTGTCAAGATTGGTATTGGATCGATTGGATCGATTGGTGTTGGATCGATTCGATGGATTCGTTTTGCAGATCAATTGGTGTTGGATCAATTCGATCGATTCGTTTTGCAGTTCGATTGGTGTTGGATCAATTCGATTGATTCGTTTTGCAGATCGATTGGTGTTGGATCAATTGGATCAATTGGTGTTGGATCAATTGGATCAATTGGTGTTGGATCGTGTGGTGTTGGATCGATTGGATCGATTGGTGTTGCAGATCGGTTTGTGTTGGATTGATTGGATCGATTCGCGTTGCAGATCGGTTTGTGTCTGATCGATTGGATCGATTCGTGTTGGAGATCGATTCGTGTTGGAGATCGATTGGATCGATTGGTGTTGGATGCATTGGTGTTGGATGGATTGGTGTTGGATGGATTGGTGTTGAATCGATTGGATCGCTTTGTTTTGCAGATCGATTGGTGTTGGATGGATTGGTGTTGAATCGATTCGATCAATTCGGTTTGAATATCGCTGCCGCTTGCCGCTGTTGCTATCGCTGACGCTGGCCGCTGTTGCTATTGCTGCCGCTGTTGCTATCGCTGTTGCTGCGGTTCAATTGGTGTTGTGGAACAAATTCGTTGCCGACAATGCGGACGCCGGCGCGGATGCCGATGCGGACGTCGATGGTGGAGTGGAAGAGGAGGAGCGATTCAGGTGGAGCGTGGGTGCCCGGTTGTGGTTGTTGCCGTCGCTGTTGCTCCTGCTTTGCGATTCGATCGTTCCTGGTTGTTGCTGTCGCTGTTGCTTTGCGATTCGACCGTTCGATTGGTGTTGCCGTTGCCGGGACGGCGTTGGTGTTGTTGTTGCCGGTGTTGGAGGAGAAAGAGGAGGAGCGATTCGATGCCAGTTGCTGTTGCTATTGCTGCCGCTTTCCGCTGTTGCTCTTTCTGTTGCTCTTGCTGCTGCTTGCCGCTGCTGCTCTCTGCGGTTCGACGAGTTGTTGCCGTTGTTGACGCTCCTATTCGAATATTTGATATGATAATTGAACAAGAAAATGGGTGAGTATCTATTGATGTAGTAACAACAGAATAATATAGTGTACATGCCGATCGTAATTATCACCAACCGGGAGATTACCCGCACCTACAGGGAAGACGAACACCACACCTTGATTCGTTGATTCTGATCCCTTGCTGACGATTTGATGGTTGCTGCTTCCGGTCCGTTGATTCGGTCCTATGGAAATAAGAAGAAAAACAGAGAGGAAATACATTATCAGTAATGCCGTTGAAGTGGAAAACCAATCAATCGCAATAGCCGTTGCCATTGCCTATCTCTCTCAATCGATTCATAATTATCACCAACCGAGAAATTTCCTCGCACCTACAGTGACGACAATGCACCTCAAGGATTCCGATCCGTTGATTCCAATCCGTTGATTCCGATCCGGTCCTATGAAAGTAAGAAGAAAAACAGAGAGGAAATACATTGAGTATCAGCAATGCCGGAGGCAGTATAATCATTGCCTATCTCTCTCATTCTTACCTTTGCTTGTTCCGACGTTCCGACAATCGTTCCAATGAAATTGTTGTTGTTGCTGCTGCCGTTGATTTGCAGCCTTCTTACTCCTCTGTCACGAAAAACAGTACCTCCTGCCTGTTGATATAGAAGCAATGGATAGAGATTTATTGCTTTCAAGACATATATGTTTGGGGGCCAATTCAAACAATATCTATCAGCAAACCACCTCTTGTCCTATGCGAGCTAATTCTTTTTCCAGTACAAGGCTGTTATTTCAGACTAAAATATAAGAGCACGGATAACCTGTCGAATACTGATAAAGAAGTATAAGGTGGAATCCCACGTTCACTGACGGAGTGCCAAATAGCAACTCTACTCAAATAAGTTGGATGTCAGAAGGCTGATTGTGAAAGGATTGTTATTTTTGTCAAGAGATTAAAAAAAGTGATTTTTTTGTCTGTCGCAAGGTAAGAAAAGATTATTACTGTTTGTGTGGGAGGAGTTTTTTTTTCTTCGGGAGGTACGGTAGAAAAAAAATAATCAATCAAAGTACGGTAGGGGATACTTCAATCTTCTAAAAACTAGGAAGGAATCTACTTAAGTTGAAGTATGGAGTCTTTTTCTAACGTATGTACGACATTCTTTTTCGAACGTACATACATACCGTACGTACGAGATTCTTTTTCGAACGTCGTACGTACGAGATTCTTTTTCGAACGTCGTACGTACGAGATTCTTTTTTGAACGTACATACATACCGTACATACAAGATTCTTCGTACGTACAAGATTGTTCGTACCGTACTCGTACGTGGGTTTTTGGGTTGATGACTTAGTTATATTTTGGTTAGGGAATGGAAAGATTTGCACTTTGTTCAAATCTGGTCAGTTTTTTTTGGTTGATGACTGAATTATATTTTGGTCGGGGACTGGCAGGATTTGCACTGTGATCAAATCTGGTGGGTTTTTGGGTTGATGACTGAATTATATTTTGGTTAGGGACTGGAAAGATTTGCACTGTGTTCAAATCTGGTGGGTTGTTTTGGTTGATGACTGAGTTATATTTTGGTCGGGGAGTGGCAGGATTTGCACTGTTTTCAAATATGGTGGGTTTTTGGGTTGATGACTGAATTATATTTTGGTTAGGGACTGGGAAGATTTGCAGTGTGTTTAAATCTGGTGGGTTTTTGGGTTGATGACTGAGTTATATTTTGGTTTAGGACTGGCAGGATTTGCATTGTCTTCAAATCTGGTGGGTTTTTGGATTGATGACTGAGTTTTATTTTGGTCAGGGATTGGCAGGATTTGCACTGTGTTTCAATCTGGTGGGTTTATGGGTTGATGAATGAGTTATATTTTAGTCGGGGATCGGCAGGATTTGCACTGTCTTGAAATCATAGAAAAATTGTGTCGTAGCAGTAATAAAACAAAATGCGATCTTCCTTACGGTCGATCGATTTAGTGAGCAAGAGTAATCATTCATTACAGTTCATTCCGCCTTGTCGATGCCGACAGGTTAATTACTCATCGTATCATCGTGTCGATTTACGGCATATTACCGCGTAATTCTTAGCATACAAAGCACACGTAAATAAGACGCAAAACACATGCAAAACCATCTTCGATCGGTCTTTTTACCGTATAATTCACCGTGATATTCTCATTGGAATATCACATTGCTTGTACCTTATTACGTAGAATTAGTACTAGGTTGTACGTAGATTTTAGGGCATGATAGTGTTTTAGAGTTGTTAATTCTTCGAAGAGTGAGCTGTTGGGAAAATTCCCGCTAAGAGACAATCCACATGGATTAATCACCGACGATTCTTCACTCAGGTTAAATAACCTTACGAATAAGGTTATTTGCCTTTGTGACTCTTCGTACGTGCGATACGCTTTACACGGTGAATTCTTTTCAATCAGGTGGGTTTTTGGGTAGATGACTGAGTTATATTTTGGTTGGGGATTGGCAGGATTTGCACAGTGTTCAAATATGGTGAGTTTTTGGGTTGATGAATGCGTTATATTTTGGTCGGGGACTGGCAGGATTTGCACTGTGTTCAAATCTGGTGGGTTTTAGGGTTGATGACTGAGTTTTATTTTGGTTAGGGACTGGAAAGATCTGCACTGTGTTCAAATCTGGTGGGTTTTAGGGTTGATGACTGAGTTATAGTTTGGTCAAAGATGGGCAGGATTTGCACTGTCTTTAATAAGACCAAAGCTGTACGGCAATGTTGGTTAATTTGATTTCTTTTAGTATTTACGTTATTTTGCTCTTTTTACTGTGTTGGAAAGAGTTATCATTAAGATTATGATCGGATTGTTTCTGGACCATATTGTTCTCTCAATTACTATTTTGTCTTTCTTTCGTGTGGGGATGCGTGGATACTTGTGTCGAGAGTTCGATCCTCATATCGCTTATTTTGGCTTGTACTCAGTGCTATAAGTATCCTTTGACACTCACGTGCGCTTATGTGTAATTCACTTATTGCGCTCATCTAGTGATAGAAGACCTTGAATTTGTACGTTTACGTAAAACGTATTACGTTCCATGGTTTCACGTATACGTAAATCGTACGTTTACGTAATACGTATTTACGTATCACGTATACGTAAATTGTACGTTTACGTAATACGTATTTCACGTATACATAATTTGTACGTTTACGTAATACGTATTATGTTTCACGTACACGTAAATGGCCTTATACGTAAATCGTACATATACGTATCACGTATCTTTGAGTAATTCAACACACCCTTGGATGGTCCTTGGACTATCTGGCTCATAGAGATATATTGGACGTACCTTCTTATGATGGCTCCCCGGATGGTGCTTGGTGGGGTAGTCCGCCAGATTATGTTTTCCTGGTTCCCAGAAAATGTCGAATTGGCCTTGTTGCGCTCTGTCTTTTAACCAATAGAATCGCATATCAATGGCCTTGGACCTTTTTTGTTTGATCGTGCCATTGAGTATGCCCTCTGCCGTATTATTATCGGTTTTCATCGGTGTGGCCGGTTGCGGGTGGCCTAATTCGATCAGACATTGTCGGATGGGTAATGCTTCCCGTGCATTCAGGAATAATGATGCGACTTCGGCCTCGGCCGCTGATGCCATGACATTTTTGATTATTTTTGCTAATGCGAGAATAGCACCGTTGAATGTGTGATAAGATGTATCCCCTAGGTAATGATAACCCCCGGCTCGGCTCTTGGCCTCCGGACATACCAAATATGCTGCATCGCTATCCACTCGGAGTATCATGTCACTTGCCCTGTATATGATGGAGGCGTCGGGATTGCATGCCGCATAGTTAAGGAAATATTTCGTGGCTGCTAATGTTGTTTTATTATTCTTGGCTGAGGCGATGTCATTGAGTGCGTGTAACATCGTGTTGTCGACTGCTCGGGCATAAAACAGGAAATTTCCTGTGACTTGTTGGATGAATTTTATTTCTGCGTCTGATAGTGTGGTCATGTCCTCGAGCTTTGCGTATTGTATTTTTTCGCCGTAGGCAGGGACATCCGCGCGTGAAGGGCCCGCGAACGTGCGTGTCGGCCTTACGTGTTCGAATTCTTTCAACGCTTGTTCTACGTACCCGTCCATAGACAATTGCACTTCACGTTTGTCGTAGTCCCAACGTAGATGAACCCCGACGTACTGTTTCCCCGACCAGTCCACTTTGAAAGTATATTTGGCACTTACGGCCGCTACTAGGTGATATACGTCTTCCTGTTGGGTGTACTTGATCCCAAAGTCATCCACCACGAGGGTAAAGTTAATGTCCCTTTCATCATGTAGGAACAGTCCCTCTGTGTGGGGTGCTTTCCTGTATCCGTACTTTTGTAGGTGGTCGACAAGGTCGTCGTGGGCGATCTTGCCACTCTGTTTTAACCCATACCATGCCTTCTTGATTCGGGCATATACATATTCTCCCTGCTTGAGCCCTATCAGCTTGTACGCTATTCTGATACGGGGGGGGGAATCATGTCCCACCGGAACTTTACGTATTTGGGTTCGTCCAGTGTGGAGCATAAGTACATGTTAGAAATGTCGCCATTACAGTATTTGGCCCCAGGGGAGAACACTACGCTGTTCCAGTGGGTTTTGATGGTTTCCATGCTTGCCGTCCGGGTGGACACGTTACCATGGCACTCCAGTCGGTCTCCTCCTGCTGTGATTCGTGTCCGGTAGGGGTCGGCCTTCTCGGGGCGTATGGCTACTGTATATCGGGAATATGTGACCCTTTTGTGTATGGGTACGTCAGTTCTCCTGATCCAGTCCAATACGTCCATCCCTTCTATGTAATTCTGTTGAAAGCCTTGGAATAACCGGCCGAACTCGTCCTCGCCTGATTTGAGCCATAATTCTTGTACCTGTGCTTTGGGGTGTCTGATTAGATCACGGTACGCTGCCCATTTGTTCAAGTCCTCATCCCATATGGACCCCCACATGCTAGTTGGGGCACATACGATAAATTGTTCGTTCATAGAGCCTGTTTTGGTACGGGAAACTGGACCGGATCACGCGGGTAAACTCCCATTAGGGCCTTGGGCTTAAGCTTGGATTTTGAGTAGTATTGGTCGGACTTGTAGTACCGGAACACTTCACCGTGTGTGTAGTCTGCAATGTCCCCATCCGTGTATCGTACTCTGTAGTATAGATTGGTTTGGTCATAGCTTACCACTTCACCTTCATACCACCCTGAGTTGAACTTCTTTCTAATGATTGTGCCCACGGCCCATGGGTGTCCCCGGCGTGCACTGCGTAGTTGCGTAGGTGTCACCCTTGGAGGTTCACGCGCATTCTTGGGAACAGTGGATTTTGTATTAGGTGTCACTCTTGGAGGTTCGCGCGCATTCTTGGGTACATTGGATTTCGTATTGGGCCTGTTTGATACCGTGAGCGGTTCAGGCGTGTTTTTGGTCGTATCACGCAGCTTGGCAGCTTTGGGTATATTTCGTTTATGTTGCGTATTTATATGCAATAGTTCTTGTAAACTCCTCAGGGCCTCGTTTAGTTGTGTTCCCTGTTCCATATAAGGGATTGGTGGATGGGGTTTACTAGCAATTTCTTTTAGGTCTTGGAGCGTCATGAGCAGCCGGTCTGTAGAAGAGGTACGTGGCATCTCAGTTTTGGGGAAGAACGCTACGGTGTTGCTGATTCTGGTAGCGTGGCTGGTCTCCCCGACACATGTGTAATTCCTGTAGTGCTTTAAGGCCGGTCCGATGTAGTAGCCCCTTGTTCCATGGTCCTGCCATGCGCCGCGTTCCTGAGCCCTGTCGTGGATACTCACCCGACAACCCATAGGGGCGAGGGGGTGCTTGTTGTAGTCATATACCCCGCGTCTGAGCTCATATGCCGATAGTTTGGGTTGGGTACGGGATGCGCGTAACAAGTTGAGGGTAATGAGGGCCTGTGGGATCAGTAGGTCCCAATCGTCTATCGGGAATTTATCATCCACGCCATTCAATCCCGCTATAAAGTGGTTCTTGAAGGTCTGAATCGCCCTTTCGGCATGGTTGAGCCGGTGGTCCCCGGGTGACGCTAGTTGGTAATCGAGGTTGTTCCTTGTGATGTATGCAATTAGTTGCTTGGAGGTCTCGTTGTCCATTCGCACTATTTTTGCGCTTACGTTGTCCTCTTTCATACGTGCGTAGCATGCTGTGAATCCATGTAGGAGGTCTTCGCTCTTGCGTGACTGGATGGGTTCCACGTCAATATAATTGGAATCGTAGTTGTACATGAGGAATACGTACTGGTGTCCACGACGTGACGTGACTGGGTATCTCCCCGGTAGGTCCCACGCGAAGAGCTCCTTCGGTTCGTCTCTGGTTCGTGGCCCTGCGTGGTTGGTTGGTTGCATGTCGTTCGCGGTAACTATGTCCACGCAGACATTATGTATCTTCTTCCGGCCGACTTGGGGTGGTTCTGTATCGGCTGTTGGTCCGTTCTTTGCCTTCTTCGGTTTGTGCGTGCTTTGAATGCCTTGTCGCACCATTTGTAGGTGTCCCATAGTAGTTTCTTCTGTGAGTGGGAGGTGTCAGTTGACACGTTGTGCTGTGAGGCCCGGCCACGTGGCATATGATCCGCGCTCGATGGCGCGGATCCAAGTTTCTTTAGTGGGGTAACCTGCTGCTGCATGGTAGAATTGTATTAGTTTGGGGATGGCTTGAATCTGGTATGCCCCTGCCCCCGTGTGTATCGGATATTCGGTGTTTGGTTCGTTTTCGTTTTGCGGGGGGCCGGATCCGTTTAGTTCGTTTTTGTTTTGCGTTTTGTTTTGCGGGGGGCCTGTCACCCTTGGAGATTCAGCTGTCCCCGTTGGTAGGTCGGGCTGATGGAGGGGAACCATGTACAGATTCCTTAGGGGGTCGCGTTGACCAGTGAGTATGACTTGTTGGGTAGGGCCGATAACTGTCACGTCATCCTTAGAGAACTCTAGGTGGCATCCGGTACGGCATAGTTTGGGCACTGAGACCAACGGGAGTTCCACTTCGTCAAACTTGTGGCATCCTCGGGCCTCAAGGGGGAGACGGGGTAGGTCTAATAGGTCCGTTGCCGTCGATAGCATCTTGCTCCCATTTGCACATCCTACGGTCAGCGCCCCCGGTGTGTCTTGGTGTGCTCCCCCTTGGTATGTCGTAGGGACGAAATGGTCTGTCGCCGCTGAATCTAGCGCTCCATACCCCGGACAGGGCCTGGTATGGAACGCGACGTCAGGCGTGAATGTAACTGTTCTCAGTGGTCGAGGATGGGTTTCACTCGAGGGATCACGTAGGATACTGAGTAACTGTGAATCATGATTACTAGGTTGTTTAAGTATGCTACTTTTGTGTTCCCTCCCACGCCGTCAAGAGTGTAGGGGAGCGTCGACTATCATAGTCCGGCCGCTCTTGTTGGGGTCGGGCCCATTCCACTGCAGCCAGGGATTATTGTTCCTGGTGGCTCCGCCCATTTGGTTGTCCTATGTGGCCCCTTCCTGGTGTCCGGCCCTGTTGCTCCTACGGTAGCAACTCCGACCGTCGTGGGTGAGATTCACCCCACATGAGTGGCAATAATACTTGTATTGTTTCCACTCCTGTCGGGTTGTGCAAAAGCCTCCCGCGAGTAATCAATCAGTTGCGCCTCCGTGACGTCCTCCGTCTCTGGGAGTAAGTTGATTTGATATTGATACTTAGTGAGTTGTCGGAAGTACTCGTTTGGTCAAAGATGGGCAGGATTTGCACTGTCTTTAATAAGACCAAAGCTGTACGGCAATGTTGGTTAATTTGATTTCTTTTAGTATTTATGTTATTTTGCTCTTTTTACTGTGTTGGAAAGAGTTATCATTAAGATTATGATCGGATTGTTTCTGGACCATATTGTTCTCTCAACTACTATTTTGTCTTTCTTTCGTGTGGGGATGCGTGGATACTTGTGTCGAGAGTTCGATCCTCATATCGCTTATTTTGGCTTGTACTCAGTGCTATAAGTATCCTTTGACACTCACGTGCGCTTATGTGTAATTCACTTATTGCGCTCATCTAGTGATAGAAGACCTTGAATTTGTACGTTTACGTAAAACGTATTACGTTCCATGGTTTCACGTATACGTAAATCGTACGTTTACGTAATACGTATTTACGTATCACGTATACATAAATTGTACGTTTACGTAATACGTATTTCACGTATACATAATTTGTACGTTTACGTAATACGTATTATGTTTCACGTACACGTAAATGGCCTTATACGTAAATCGTACATATACGTATCACGTATCTTTGAGTAATTCAACAGTCTTCAAATCTGGTGGGTTTTGGATTGATGACTGAATTATATTTTGATTAGGGACTGGAAAGATTTGCACTGTGTTCAAATCTGGTGTGTTTCTGGGTTGATGACTGAGTTATATTTTGGTCGGGGATTGACAGGATTTGAGCTGTCTTCAAATCTGGTGGGTTTTTGGGTTGATGAATGTTTTATATTTTGGTCAGGGATGGGCAGGATTTGCACTGTGCTCAAATCTGGTGGGTTTTTGGGTTGATGAATGCTTTATATTTTGGTCGGGGACTGGTAGGATTTGCACTGTGTTCAAATCTGGTGGGTTTTAGGGTTGATGACTGAGTTTTATTTTGGTTAGGGACTGGAAAGATCTGCACTGTGTTCAAATCTGGTGGGTTTTTGGATTGATGACTGAGTTATATTTTAGTCGGGGATTGACAGGATTTGCACTGTGTTCAAATCTGTTATGTTTTAGGGTTGAGGATTGAGTTATATTTTGGTCGGGGATTTGAAAGATTTGCACTGGCTTCAAATCTGTTCAATTTTTGAACTGATGACTGAGTTATTTTTTAGTCAGGGATTGAAATAATTTGCACTGTGCTCAAATCTCGTGGGTTTTTCAGCTGTTGGGAGACACAAAACATAAGAATACTGAACTACAAAGAAGAAAAGATGAAAACAAGCACATAACTTCACAGTACCCGACAGGAACAAACCATCATGAAAAGCAATATACCTCCCATGGATTTGGATGATCAGGAAATCAATGACAATGCCAATACAACTGTGGGTACAGAGAAGATACTAGAAGGAAAAACAGAGTCAAAAACAATTTCTGTCATGCTAGAAGCAGCAATCGATACAGCACCCGACAGGAACAATCCTATCATGAACAGCAATTTATCGCCCGCCAACGCAGCAAGCGATACAGCACTTGACAGGAAAAATCCCATCATGAACAGCAATTTATTGCCCACCAACAATCCTGCTTTGACGACACTAACTCCCATGGATTTAGAGGGTAAAGAAAGTAATGACAATGCCAATATAACTGTGGGTACGGAGAAGACACTTGAAGGAAAAATGGAGTCAAAAACAATTTCTGTCATGCTAGAGGCAGCAATCGATGACAATGGTAATGCCAATGTGAATGTCGGCATTGTTAAGGAAACAAGTTTAGAAAATATTGGACAGGACACGGTGATTTACAAAACGGTTGCAGGGACAGAGACGACAACAATTTCTGGTAATGACGCAACAGCAACAACAACAGAAATAGATGTGACGACAAATGAGACAACCCCACCGGACGATCACCAGATTGTTAAAAGGATGTCAGATAATCAAGAGACAAAGAATAAAGGGAAGCCAATCGGTTCAAAGAAAAAAAATGATCCTCTATCAAAATACAACAAACCCAATCTAGTGGAAATTAGAAAACTATCTAAAGAAAAAGCAATCAACATGATGTCTGGATTATGCAGTTATATCTTTCATGATAATGACAAGGAAATACCATATGCGATGCCAACTTCGGTGATGGGTTTCATATGTAAATGTGGGCAAGTTATGGGCCATGCAAAAAAAGCAAGTAAACACTTACAAAACTGCCAATCCATGGAAGACACTGTCCCAAAATGCATACCAGATGAAATGAATTATAGAGCTGAATCTCGATATGCATGGTATCAGAACAAGCTTCAGTTGAAATTGAGTCTTAAACAAAAAACATTTGCCTGTATCTGTGGTGAGATGCATGGAATAACAGCTTTTTCCACTCATGCTAATGCCTGTCAATTTGCTGCAGAGTGCGTCAAGGAATTTGAATTGAGGAATGCTACTCCTCAACCATTGAAATCTATGACAAATGGATCTTTTTCTAATGATGTTTTGCTTGAAATTTCTCAACCCAATCATTCAATATCTTACAAACGAATGAAATGTGAAGAAATGATAGATCACCCATTTGTTACTATGACGTTTGAAAGAGCTGCGTTTTATGTGCCAAAACTTGAAGATCCATTGTTTGCTACACAGTTGCAAATTGTTGATAGCATCCAAGCCAAAATTATGAAACATTGGGATTTTTCAAGTCAGTTGTTTCTAAGGCAAGGAAAGCAGATCATTCCGCACAACCAATACAAGCATTCAGATATGAAATGCATCTGTCTTTCAGTCGAACGCACCTAGCACTTAAACCGGCATGGAAAAAGTTTTGTGATAAAACTGGTTTTGAAATGCGTCATATGGTTTCTTTGTTAAAATTTATTGAAGAAACCACTATGAATATGTGTTTACCCCGAACAATTCCAAAAGAAGAAATTCAATATTGGAAGGTTGCTACACCAAGCCTAATAATCACTGAAGTACGTGGTGATCAGGCCATGCACTTAGATTTATTAAATTCCTTTTGCACGTACGCGGACACTACAGTACTATAACTTACGTACGTACATTCCTACGTAACTTACAGTACTGCAGCTGGAATGATACGATCCTACGAGTCAAAGTGCACCTTCAGTGCTTGGAATAATGAGACTCGAAGGTTACCTCTTTCTCTATGTGAGATTGGGATACGGTCGAACCAGAGGTGCAATCGTCATTCTGACACCAAATTCAATACTTAGTGATCGAACAACAGTCATTCTGACACCCAAATCGGTACTTAGTGATCAAACGACAGTCATTCTTACGATCGACGTTCGATACTTAGTAATCGAAGAAGAACACACACTAGAGGTTCGCACATGCAATCTCTTGTTAAGTGTGCTGTTTTCAAGAAAAGACAGCAGAGGTTCGAAGCGCTGCTCACGAACTTGTTACTTGTTTTCTGCTGTATAAAACGCGTGCTGTATTAGCGGCAGCACAAAATATCGTGTTGTATTAGCGGCAATACGATCTTTAGAAGAGACACTTGCTCTCCAGCAAGAAACATCTCTTCATCTCATACTTTTAGATTATTTGATTATTCAACCTTAAACCTTGCACCGGACGTTCTTGCGTCCCTTTTGTAGAACTACAAGCCTAAGATCTAACTGATTGCGTCGATTGGTCGATAGTCAGATTAGATCTGATTGGATTCGCATCCAGTCGTAGTGGATATCAGAGAAATATTAGAAACAACAGACCGGCACCTCAACCGGCCTGCAGTTAAAGCTCCTGTTGCTCTTCTTTGCCTTTGGATTGAATCAGTTCAACAGCCAGTTTCAAAAGGAAATTAACAAGATTTGATGGGACATCGTTTTGAAAAACAATTTGGAATGCTGCTTACAGGAGGGCAGAGTACAACAAAAGTGGTTGAACCAAGTCAAAAAGAAAAGGTTGGTTATAGAACAGCGATTGATCTCATTCAGAAAGGTTTATCATCTGTTCGGGCTTTGAATTGGATAAATATTCCAGATTCATTTTTTCAGAAAATCAAAAATATGGGAGAAACGGAAGAAGCCTTGGATGAATATTTTCAAACAGCATTTGGTGATTTATTCAGGATTATTCATGGTGAACGTCATGTCCAATGCGACAAAAATGAATCGATTACACCCAATCTGCTCGAAAATTTTGAATTCAAAGCAGCCAGACTCGTACGGTGTCCTTTGCTGTCTTTTTCTGAAATTACGGGAGGAGTAATCCACGCTGGTAGTGGTTCATCCATAAACACGATCCGTATTTTGCTATTTTGGACTGCATATAACAAGACAAAAACAAAACAGTATGATGCTGGTTTACAGGTTACACTTCTGCAGAATATGGTTATGATTGCAGAGTCTGTTTGGAAACATATTGATGATTTGGACAAAGAATATATGATTCATCTACTCTACTATGCATATTACGTTTCAGCAGAAGCTTACAAGCCTACAGCCTCTGGAATGTTTACAAGTCAAGGCAATTTTTCTGAAGTGCACAAACTTGTTTCAAAATTTCACATTATATGTGAATGTGAATCAGATGCAGAGAAGAATCAAAAAATGACTGAATTGCTTTCCACCTATACTAAACGTTTGTTCAAGGTTCAATATCACCGTGAAGCAAAAAAACATAAAAGAAACTATAAGGAAAATTAAGTTATTTTCTCCACGACCCCCTTTTTGGGGGGTCTAATACGTGCAAAAGACAGATTACATTAATGTTGAATACAAATATGCCAAAAGCAGAAAAGATTACAAGGCCTTTCCAGATAAAGGAGATATATTTTACAGTTGTTGCTCTGATGCAGATGTTACAGAAAGAAGAGGAAGTACACATGTTGATCCATTTCTAAAGCTATATATTGGTTGTCCCATCATGATAACAAGCAATATATCTGTTGAAGAATCTATAGCTAACGGTTCAATGAGTGAATTTAAAGGTTTGATTTTGAAACAAGAGATGAACAGGTTTGAAGCCCTTGAGAGTGTTGTGATCAATGGCTATTATGTCAATTGCATTGATGCTGATAAAATTGAATCTATACAAGTTATTCTAACAGATACCAATACTCCAGAAGAACAACCCATATACAACCTCAAATTGCCCGAAAAAGATATTTATGCCTTGTGCAAGTATCCTTCTCTGTTTAGTGAGCACATCAGTCACAAATCATCAAGACAGAATTTGAGCGTCAAACTCAAACAATTCCCTCTCAACATTTCCCATGCTAGAACTGTGCATAAATTACAAGGGCGTTCCATAGAAAATATTTTGGTTTCGAGTTGGAACTATAGGATGCAACATTGGATATATGTTGTTTTGTCAAGGTGTAAAACATTGAACGGATTGTACTTGAGGGATGAGATAGATCATACCAAAGTCAAGGGAATGTGTAAAGAAATTAAAATTTTCTATGATGAATTCCAGAAAGAAAAACAACCACCATCAGTGTTGATTGAAAAAGTTACCAATAGTTTCTAACAATAGTAAATCCTGCCCGTTCACAACCACAATATCACTCAGTCATCAACCCATAAATACACCAGATTTAAAGAATATAACTCAATACTCAACCCCAAAACTAGCCAGAAATGAACACAGTGCAATTCTTGCCCATCCTCGACCAAAATATAAGTCAGTCATCGTCAACTCAAAAACCCACCAGATTTGAACACTGTGCAAATCATTCCAGTCATTAACCAAAATATAATTCAATCAGATTTGAACACAGTGCAAATATTTCCAGTCCCTGACCAAAATATAATTCAATCGTCAACCCAAAAACCAACCAGATTTGAACACAGTGCAAATCCTGCCAGTCCCAGACCAAAATATAACTCAGTCATCAACCCAAAAACCCACCAGATTTGAACACAGTGCAAATCTTTCCAGTCATTAACCAAAATATATTTCAATCGTGAACCCAAAAACCAACCGAATTTGAACACAGTGGAAATGTTTCCAGTCACCAACCGAAATATAACTCAGTTTCCAGTCCCTAACCAAAATATAATTTAATCGTCAACCCGAAAACCCACCAGATTTGAACACAGTGCAAATCATGCCAGTCCCAGACAAAACTATAACTCAGTCATCAACCCAAAAACCCATCAGATTTGAACACACTGCAAATCTTTCCAGTCCCTAACCAAAATATAATTCAATCGTCAACTTACAAACTCACCAGATTTGAACACAGTGCAAATCTTTCCAGTCCCTACTCACCGTACGTACCGTACAATATTTCGCGCCTCGGTTTGTTGGCTTTTTCGATCGAATTCAGAGTAGATGGCTGTAAATACATCAAGTCCACTCACAGTACGGTACCGTACAATATTGAGTGATTCCCGGCAGTTCTAAACTAATAAAATTTTGCGACCAAAGGAATAAATTTATTCACTTTGTACATAGATATATTAAGTATTGAATATAATTTAGAAGTCGAGGCTGCATCGACTTCTAAATTTTTATTAAGTGAATAAAAACAGAATAAACTCGAACGGAATCACTAAAATCAAACATTTCAGGCCGGTAGGTGGCGCGGGTAGTGATTAAACAGACAGTTACTGTTTTGTACTTAGAGATTCCAAATTCCAAATCTGTCAGTTGATAAAAATGTTCGTCAGTTGGGTGCACCAAAAAATTTATTCATCTATTCACTCGTGAATATTTTTTATTACTTTGGTCTTTTATTAGGTTAGAACTGCCGTGAATCACTCATTTCGCGCCTCGGTTTGTCAGTTTCCAGTCCCTAACCAAAATATAATTCAATCGTGAACCCAAAAACCCGCCAGATTTGAGCACAGTGCAAATCTTTCCAGTCCCCAACCATAATATAATTCAATCGTGAACCCAAAAACCCACCAGATTTGAACACACTGCAAATCTCTCCAGTCCCTACTCACCGTACGTACCGTACAATATTTCGCGCCTCGGTTTGTTGGTTTTTTCGATCGAATTCAGAGTACGAACCGTTATATGACTGTAAATACTTTGATTCCTACTCCGTGTCGATAGATTACAGTAGGAAGATTGCAGTAATATTGATTAGATTCTAAAATTGTGAGCATTAGGATTAAGTTATATTCGGATCGAACTGCACCTCAGTCGGTCTCTCTTTACAGGTCGTATATGCGTTGAGATGAATCGTATAAACAGTTATTTGCTTTGGCGACTAATACGAGTAACCGGTTTAGTCTGTCTGTATGTCCCTAACCGCGTGATTTCTAGAGTCCCTGTGTCTTCGTGGTAGTGATAGTACTAGTAGAAGATACCTATCCCGCGGATCTCATTTTTTCATCAACCCCATCTCGCCACATACACCTCATTGCTAGCTCAATTAGCCTGGATCCACTCATTAACTTTGTGAGTAAGTCCGCGATATTCGACTCGCCTGGCTCCTTTGCAATCCGGATAATTCCTGCTGCTATGCACTCCCTTGCCTTATGATAAGCAACACTATTATGCTTCTTCTTACAAGGGCTTTCTGGTCGTGTAGTGTTCTTCACGACTGACTCATTGTCAGAGTAGATATTGGTAGGTCCTTCTATAGGTACGCCCATCATCCGTAGCTTATATCTTAGCCCCTCTACCATCTCGATTGCTATCCTAAGCGCGACTATTTCTGAGCCAAATGTAGATGTTTCAACAGTTGTTTGCCTCTTGGAGAACCACAAAATAGGTGCTCTGTTAACAAAGATAATGACTCCTGTATGGGATCTCCTGGTAGCCTTGCAACCCGCATGATCCGCATCCACAAAACATGTGGTAATAACTGCCTTTCCTTTTGGTTCAGGCATATCTGGAGGCAATAGCTCTTTGGCCTCTGGATAGAATTCACTCCAGTCGCACGACTGAAAATTTGACTCATCTACCTCAGGCATAGATGCATCGAACACCAACTTAGACTTGCTGTAATTCTTCAAGTATGCAAACAGGTGAAACAACTGGTTGAGATGGCCTTCCCTGGCTTGCGCGAGATATCGAGACATAAGTGATACGGGCATAATTATATCCAATCGGCCGAGTTCACATATCCACCGGAGTATCCCAACTAAACCTTGATAGTAGTTTTGTTTCTCCGGATCAAGTTCTGGTGACGCGTCTATCTCAGGCCTTGTAACACACTAGGGGTAGAATTTGAGTAGGAGTGATAATTATGAATGGATTAATACTTTACGAAAATGGATGGAAACTTAACAGATAAAATAATGAGCGATCGGGCCATGCTGGCTCCGATAGGGCCCTGCTGGTTTCGATCGCTCATGGATATTCATATAGAGTAGCGATATGAATCGTGCGCCTGTCCGGCATCGGTATACCATTGTATACAGATAATGCTTCGCTACTTAATAATTCTTAGAGTAGCCCAAGTCTCATTAATTCGATCGTATGTATCCTTCGATGGTATCTTCTTGGATAGTACGACTTGTACGATAGGTTGTAATACGTAGATTGGTACGTACATAGTTTGGTACGTATGATCGTAGTACGTTACAGAGTCCCCCAATGATTGACTTGAGGATTCTCTGAATCGCTTTGTTCCTAGACTTCTTCCATGTCTAGATCATTGTTCGCCGGTTCATCTTGTGCTGGATCATCGTTTGCTGGGTGTTCTTTGTATGGGGTCAGCTTTCGAATGTTGACTGTTTCCGTGACATTTGGAGACAGCCTCAGTTTCACTGTGCCATTGGTATGCACTTGAACAATTTGATATGGGCCTTTCTTCTGAGGTTGTAATTTGTCTGGATCCGGTTCTTTCATCCATACCTTATCGTCAACCTTGAAAACATGTTTGATGCGCTTGGCATTTTGACGGAGCAGATTCATGTTGATGCCTTGTTGTCGAATTTGTTGTAGCGCAATGAGATTGGACGTAAGTGGGATATCCAGCAGCATGTCTCTGTTGAACACAAGGGCTCCTGGAGATGAACCCATAGATGCGTTGATTGCGCACCTGGTTGCGTGCATGCAAGTGGCTAACGCATTGTCCATGAGCTGTGTGGCCTGCGTGTTGGTTTGAGGCGGATTCACATGTACTAATATGCGTAGGGTGTCTGCAATGGTATGATGAGCCCTTTCGCAGACGGCATTGCTCTGAGGATTTTTGACTGTGGTAGCTACACCCTCAATTCCATAGGCTGCCAGTGTATTTTGGAATTCGTGGCCTAGGAACTCTCCACCATTGTCATAGACACACTTGACTGGCCTTGGATATCTGGATAACCAGCAGTTGGTGAACTGGTTGGAGACATGTTGACTTGATTT
This sequence comes from Pseudo-nitzschia multiseries, assembly GCA_037355745.1. Classification (NCBI taxonomy): domain Eukaryota; phylum Bacillariophyta; class Bacillariophyceae; order Bacillariales; family Bacillariaceae; genus Pseudo-nitzschia; species Pseudo-nitzschia multiseries. Next base: position 473,442 of record CM074791.1, read on the forward strand.
ATCTCTGATGCGAATGATTTCCAGCAGGTTGGTAACTGGGTCAATGCACGTGAGAGCCTTGAAGTTGTAAACTTTTCCTTGGGCTGTTACTTTCCATGGTCCAATCAAATCCACATGCACTTCACTGAATGGTGCCAATGGCGCTTGCTTGGGCGCCAGCAATCCATAACTAGCATTTCTGCTCTTGTACTTGATGCAATCATCCGGGCATGTGTATTCTTGGCACAGCTTCGCAAGACGTTCCACGTGGAACCTGGCGGCTATTGTTTGGTTGAGCCTGGTGGATCCACAGTGCCCTAATAGTAGATGGTACCACTTGAGTAGTTGTGGAGCAAGGGAGGTTGGAATGTAGATTTTCCATTCTTCTCTGGTTTCTGCTTTGGAGTAGCACGTGATTTCCTGATTACCAAGTTGTTGTTTGAAGAAGGTTGGTAATTGCAGCTTGGCTGGTAGCGTGTCGTCGTTCTGTTGATGTTGAGCAATATTGGTGTAATTCACTGGGCATTCCATCTCCTGGAGTGTTGGCAGGTTGACCAGACACTCATTGTTCAGTAGACATGAATATAATTCATCGTCTGCGTCATGGCATAGGTTTGGGAATACTTCTGGGAATTCTTGTAAGAACAGCTCTTCATCTGCTTGTTCAGGGACGTCTAACTTGAGAAAATCGATTAAAGTTCCTTTGCCTTGCTTCTGTTTCTCCCCCACTGTAGGTGGATCCATCCTGGGTAATCTTGAGAATGCATCCGCGAGTACATTCTTGGGTCCTTCCACATAATTCCACTTGAGGTTGTATTCTTGGAGAAAGAGATTCCATCGGAGCACTCGCTGTGGAGAGAGGGTTTTGAAGGTGAGATTCTTGTGGTCTGTGTAAATGTTGAGTTCACAGCCTAAAAGTTGTTTCCTGTATTCCTTGCAACACAAGACTATTGCAAGTAGTTCCTTTTCAGTTGTAGTATAATTCTTCTGAGCTGCATTCAGCTTTTTGGACCAATAAGCAATTGGTTTTCCCTTTTGTAGGATCGCTGCGCCAAGTTGTAGATCTGATGCATCTGTGTAGATATCGAATGGTAGATTGAGATCTGGGTATGTGTTCAGCGCGTCACTTGCTATCATGGCTTTCATTTCTTCAAAAGCTTTTTCCTGAGCCAGCCCCCATGTGAAGGCCGACTTTGTTGTTGTTTTAGGCTGCCCAGTGGCAGTCTTCTTGGGGGTTCCCGTGAGTTCAAACAAAGGAGAGAGGACATGTGATCTTCTCGGCCACATATCCCGGTAGTAACCAACAGCACCTAGAAAAGACTTGACTTGCGTGATTGTTTTGGGTCTGTCCATTCTCAGAATAGCTTCAATTTTCTTCTTCCAAGGTTTCACGGCTTCTGGAGTCATCCAAAATCCGAGAAAGTCAGTTTCCTGTACAGCCCAGTCACATTTGAGGGGGTTGCACTTGAGACCATTTTCATTCAGTCGGTGCAGAATTGTGTCTACTGTTTGCATGTGGTGGCTGAAGGTGCCATTTGTCCAGATTCCAATATCATCAATATAGACGGTGCAGTTGGTGCCTTGCAAAATGTCCTCCATGAGTTGTTGTGCCACATCTGGAGATATTTTGACACCCATCGGAAGTCTTTGATACTCATAGCATCCATATGGTGTGACAATCGTGCATAGTTTCTTGCTTGGTTCATCCAGTTCAAAACAATAGTATTGCATGGATAAATCAATCTTGGTAAAGTGGGTGTATTTGCCACCGCGATGCATGATGTCCTGTATTCTTGGTATTGGATATGGTCTTCTGACTAGCAGTTCATTGAGTTCTCGGAAATCTGACACCCACCGAACCCTGTTGTCCTTCTTTGGAATGATGAAAGTAGGAAATGCCCATTCAGCCGGTCCCTCACATATTTTGAGGACTCCATCATCTACAAGATTCTGGAGCTCCCTTTTGAATAGCTCTTCTCTTTTGTATGCGACTGCATATGGCTTCTTGTGAACTGGCTTGGCATCGGGCTTCAGTTTGAGTGAGATTTTCTTGTGTGGGTATTTTCCTAGTTTGCCATTGAAGACGTTTGGATATTTGGATAAGACCGCTTGGAACTGTTGTTTTTCGGATGCTGTCATATGTGCTTGCTGCTCAGCAACTAAGGTTGGATTAGTTGCTTCATACGCTCTATCAAGGATGACAGGTGATGACGATACTGCATCATGCGCGAATAGCTCAGAATCAATGGATTCCTCCAGTAATGCTTGAAAATATGCTTCTTGCAGATCTGGAGTAATATCAAAACTGGCTGTTTCGCGCATTGGAATTTGTCGTGTGTTCCATTGAATCATGCTTGATTCAAATAACAAGTTGATATTGGAGCTGCGTAGGAAGTCTCGACCGAAGATAATGTCATATCTGCATGATTTGGATTCAAATAATCTGGCCTCACAACGCTCGATTGTTGTGTTCCCAAATTCTTGTAGCTTGAGATTCTTCATTACGACAAACAACGAGGTGTCGAATGATCCATTGGCTGTGGTTGTGATGGTTCTTGTTTTGGATTGGATTGGTAGAACTCCAAAGGGAAGTGCCCTTTTGTTGATGAGGGTTGTTGTGCTGCCGCTGTCGAGTAGGGCAAGCATTGTTTTTGTTGTGTTTACAGGAAAGCCTTGAATGTATTGGATGGTTGTTAAAACAATAGGAGCCACATCGCTCTTATGTTTGGTAGATACGGGGTATTCCGTTTTTGGTTGTAGGGTCTTTGCTAGACTCGAGGTCCAGCTTGTTGCCGCTGCCCCATTCATTTGGTCGTTTGTACCCGTAACCGCGTTGCGATTATTGTTGTTGCCGATCGAATCGTCATTCAATTCAGCTGTGTTTTTGGCTTCTATACCCATATTTTTCTTTTTACCGACGCGTTCATCCATGAACTGGACTCGTCGTGAGCTCTTGTCAACATCAGATATACGTTCTGTAGGTTTCTCCCCTTCTGTGGAGAGAGTTCCTCCTGCGAGCCCAATTGGCTGTGCCAAATTGGCATCCAGGTCCTGTGGAGCTGGAGGCAGGGTGACTGCTCTTGGTTGTTGGCCTCAAGGAAGCCAGATTTGCTCACCGCTCTGTACGCTGTGTTCTGCTTTGCCGCCATGTTGTTGGAGGAAAGCTTCCTTTGCGCGCTGCATGTGTGCTTGGAATGATTCATTGCTGGCTGTGGTAGTCTTGCCTGCCGAGTCATTTTTCTTGTTGTCGGCGCGTTGCTTTTTCTTCTGTTTGGAGTAACTGTTCTTGGGACATTCGGACCAGTCATGGTTGTGCCCGGGAATGCGACAGGGATTAGAAGATTTTTGGCCTTGGTTTTTGTTGTTGGTTTTGCGTTTGGATTGGTTGGCATTGTTTCCAGGACGTCTCCCTTGTTTTTTGCCTCCTCCATTCCTCAGCTTGGACTCTCGCTCTTGACTGGACATATATTCCACAATCTTTTGGATGGATGTTTCTGCAGTGATGCCCCCATGAATTTGGCCATATTGCTCAACCCACAGGTTGGGGAAGGTGTGGAGCAGTATTGTTGTTTTGTTGATTTTGTTGAGGTTTTGGCCATGACCTTGCAGCTTCTCCGAGTACCGAATGAGCCTGTTGATTCGCACTGCGTGGTCCTTGGCTGTGGTATCATGAGGTTTCTTGCATGCGTCGCTGCGAATGTAGGTTTGCATGATGTCTTTTGCATCCCCTGCATCGCAGTAGTGTTCTTGAATGTAGTCCTTGAATGCTTCTTCATAGCCTTCCATGTTGTCTGGATAGTTCAAATCATCATTATCGTCTCGGGTTGTCTCATCCCACTTTCTTTGTGCTTCCGGGCACAATATCTTGGTGAACAGTTCAATATATCGATGTTCTGGTAGCGGTAGTCGCTTTGCGCCAATGATGAATGCTTCTTGACAATAAAGTAATTCTTCAAGGCCTCCTTCGTCTGAAAAGATTGGTAGTTTCCATTCCTCCTTTGAATTATTGTTGGCGTCATACACTTTCAAGGTGGCAAGTTTGTTCTTAGTCCGATCAAAGCTGGAATCATAGGTGATTGGTGGTTCTCGATGCAGTCCGGTCGACATGGTTGAGATACTTGCCTGATTTGATATTCGGATTGTTTGTTTTGTTCTTCTTTGTTTTCGACTGAGAAAGGAAAATTTTTGTTTTGTAGATGATTAACAATGTTCGAGACTGCTTTTTCTTTTCGGTTGATTTGGAGTTATTTTGTTCGAAAAGTTCGTTCCGGTCGAAAGGAGAAAGATCTTTACGAATTTTGGTAGGTTTGTTAGCAGAATCGTTGTCGTTCGAAAAACCGTTGTCGTTCGAAAATTCGGGATAGGTTATTTGTTATCGAAGAAAAAAACTGTTGTTCCAAAAATTTGATCGTTATTCTACAGTAGCTGTAAAAGTAATTACTGTGTAACACACTAGGGGTAGAATTTGAGTAGGAGTGATAATTATGAATGGATTAATACTTTACGAAAATGGATGGAAACTTAACAGATAAAATAATGAGCGATCGGGCCATGCTGGCTCCGATCGGGCCCTGCTGGTTTCGATCGCTCATGGATATTCATATAGAGTAGCGATATGAATCGTGCGCCTGTCCGGCATCGGTATACCATTGTATACAGATAATGCTTCGCTACTTAATAATTCTTAGAGTAGCCCAAGTCTCATTAATTCGATCGTATGTATCCTTCGATGGTATCTTCTTGGATAGTACGACTTGTACGATAGGTTGTAATACGTAGATTGGTACGTACATAGTTTGGTACGTATGATCGTAGTACGTTACAGGCCTATACTCAGAGCTCAATGGTGACCTTGCGGTCTTGGGTAGTACCTTAAACGCGTATCTTCCAGTTAGTAGTTCTTCTTCAACTGATTTGATGGCCTTCGCAGTATACTTAGATGAAGCCATGGACCAGTATGGGTTACCGTCTATGTAGGTCTTTCCTATATCAGCGCCCAAGTAGAAAGAAGGTTCTTCAACTGTTCCATTCTTCAACTTGAACTGCCTTTCTATCGCATCCATCTGGAACTTTGGATCCATTCCACATACAAGGATATCATCGACATAAGCCACACAGTACTCGTAGTAAGCTGAGCCATCTGGTTTGAATGCAGATCGGAGATGCACGTCTGGATCTGCTTTGCAAGATTCGTAACCAAGTTCCCTTAAGTGACTAGCCAAGTGTGACCAAAAAGATGCCCCAGCAACCGGGAGTCCATATAAAGCCCTTACAATCTTGCAGGGCCTTCCGCATAGTTCCGACGCGAACCCTTGGGCCTCTGTAGCTATTGTGAAGTACTTCTCTTTGATGGGTGCTGTTAAGTAGGCGTTCTGTATATCCGCGCTGAGTACATCGAGGTTGTTGAGTGCTGCCACTAGGAAGAACAATCTAACTGAATCCCTACTGGGTACACTGGAATAAGTATATTCCTTGGAGATTTCTGGGACTTTGTGGCCGTCTCCAACTAACCGGGCTTTCCGTGTTAAGTCGATCTTGACGTCAAAGACCATGTGCATGGTTATTTTAGTATGCCCCACTGGTACTTTGTCCTCTTCATTGAATTCAAAGGCAATAGAGCTGTTCCTCATTTCTTTTGCAATAGCCCGAGCCCAATGATCGGTCCCCGTTTCTCTATCAATTGCTTTTGCTACTGAAATAGACTTAGGGAGCCGGACCCCGTACTTATGGGACTTGGTCCAGTACTTGGTTTTAGCGCCAGATAAGATCCGGTCCTTTCTCCGAAGTACTTTATAAGCCCACCACTTAAACGCTGGCTCATTTATGACGCCTTCTTCACGGGCGTATATTGCTGTTTCAACCGGGAAGCTTTCCTTCATATCGCTTAACTTTGCCCAGGATGTAGTGCCATTCTTCCATCTAACAAGAAACCTCCATCCTTTGGTTGTTGGCTTTGTTCTAGTTTGTCCGGACTTTGTTGTATAAGTAGCCTGTTCGATAGTTAAGGCCTCCGAATCCCTTTCGGAATCGATAATCTCATCCATCAGGCAATACATGCGCCCTTCATCGTCAACAGAAGAATAGATACTCTCTGAAAGTGTATTGGCTGTATAGATTTCGATAGATCCATCCGGCATGGCGACCTCGTAAGACCTCGTGTCTAAGAGTGGATTGTTGTTCTTTCCACCAATCAGCACACCATCCTTATCCCTGCAACGATTCTTAACTAACCCCCGGATATGTTGGTCCCCTATCTGGAGTAACACTTCAGTTCCAAGATACTCATCAAGGTCTTTATCAGATAGGTCATCGACATCCGGGGAAGAAGCCTCAGCTTCTGCCATGAGCACTTCATCTTCCCCTTCATATTTGCCATCAAATAGGCCCAGAGGTGGTTCGCCAAGTTCGTTTTCAAGATAAGTATCGGAAGGTTTAACCTCGTCACCTATTTTTGCGTTGATCTCTTTGTTGTGTGCTTCCAACTGTGATAGAATATCTGGATGTCTCCATTCTTCCTCAGATATAGCCCGGGTGCTGTTTGTTATGTGAACCTTTCCAGACTTAAATAAGACATAGTGACAATCTCCACCACCAAAAGTGTCTCCACATGGGCCCAGCCACCGGCCAAGCCTATTTGTTTTCCCATTTAAGTCATACCACCAAATAAAATCATACCAGTCGTGGATCATATACAGGGTGATATCTGGGGTATACCCATGCACCAGTTCGAAGTTAGTCCTCCCCATTGAGGAAGGATCACTTGATGCCATGAGGTTCATCCGGCTGGCCGCTAACATTCCACAGAAGGCCCAACACCTCCTGGGACTGCCCTTCTTAGAAGTCATCCAACGGATCGACCTTCTTAGGTCCCCGGCACTGTGTTCGGCTGTATTCTGCCAAGAGCAGTGAGGCTGTATGTATGTTTGTCGAATGCGATACTCCGACCGGAGCTTATTCCAACCGGTGTTGTGTGTCTCATGACTCCCCTGGGCCTTTGCCCCATCTGTAACAAGGTGTTCTGGGATTCCCACTTCATTTATAAAGCAAGATAAGCCATCATGACATCGGACCTCTCCCCTGACAGGATAGAAGGCCACATAGCCCTTTCCATTCGCAAAGATCTGGGCTGCTGTATCATTTCGAATGATACTGGGAACCTTGAACTTCATAGTGTCAGCATACCATCGGCCCTTGAGCATCCTCCTATTCCTCCACTTCTGTGTCTTCAGTCTCTTTGTAATAGGCTGGGACAGTTGTCGAATGCCATCTTGGGTAGTGACTTCAATAGTAGCCTTGGCCCGCTTCTCACTGATATTCCACATCTTAGCAATGGCCTTGGCATCATACCTGTCAACCTTGTCGGGTATCCTTATTGGAGGTCCCCATTGTCCTCTTTGTATGAAAGACTTCTTGTCAAGGGACATTTCTTGGTCTAGGACATCTTGTTGCCGCCTTAGTAGCTTCCTCTCCTTAGTTCGTGCCTTGGCTTCCTGTTGAATGGCAAGCTCAGCTTCAGATAATGAAGTCTTGGTGGAAACATCAGAAATCATAGAATTTGCTGAATTGCGTAGATTTTCTTGGTCCTCCCCGTTGGTTCCAGCAAGGGCTGAAATGAATCGTGTGGAGACATCCGTTGGGGTATATCCGGTGCGTTGGGAAGGAACTCTATTGGTACAGACAGAAGCCAAATGAAGCAGCCGGTTTGTGTCGTACCCTGTGCCAAGTGGTTCTGGATGAATCGTGGATGAATATTTGACTGGAGTCCCACAAGCCGGCAGGCATCCTGAAAGAGTAGCAACAACCCGCGGGAAAGAAGCATTGGTGGCTTCTTCCTCCTCTGCGAAGTGAGAGGAATAGGGGTCCCAGGTGTGGGTATCTGTAGCCAGTATGTGTTCACAGTTCGCCAGTTCCTTCTTTGTAGGCTTCCGGGAATCAAAATAGGATATGACTCCTTCAACGTGGAGAGGGATGAAGAGTTCAGTGTCGTCCGATTGAAATGTGATCCCGTGTGTAGAATTGGAGTCGTATCGCCTTGGGGTATCCTCAACCTTGTTGAAGTTGCAGTCCCGGACTTGATTGGGACATACCAAGCTGTGTTGCAACTTGGTGCCAAAAAACAAAGCCTGCCCAAAGACCAAGATGTAAGTAATCCCATCGGTTGGGTCAGTCCAAGCTGTGGCGCAACGGGCAATAGGGACATTCATAAGCGGTGAGTATGTATCTGAGAATGGTGCAACATCCACATATGTCAAGATAGAATCCAATGAATCCAGTAATACCATATTTGATCCCGCGGCTGTTGTATCAGCATGGCTGTCCAACTCGCATCGACCGTTACCTTGAGACGGTGTGCCAAAACTCTTGATATGGACTATCGGCCGGCCTACCCGGGATACAATCGGCAGGCCCCGGCCGGCAAATCAGTCTTGGTTCTTTTTCTTGTGAGTATGACTACCAAACTGATCGCCAGCCGATCCTTTTGCTGTGTTGTCCCCTTTGGCTTCGACGAGAGAAACTTGTGCGGACTTTGAATTGGAGTTAAGAGCTGGGCGTAGAGACCGGACTTGGTTCTTCTGGGCAGCAGACATAGTGACCCAGATTTCCTTTGGGTAGATCTTTCCCTCCAGAGGTCCGTCGTAGGTCCCTGAAGTTTTCTGTTTCTTGTTGCCGTGTCTCTTGTTGGAGGAGGAGTTGCTATCGTTGTTGCGTTTGTTGCCGCCTTTTCCCTTGAAGGAGGAGATATTTCTGCGATTGCCTTTGCGGCTGGTTTGTAACTTCTTGATACCAAGCGTTTGAGTGAAGTGGGCGGAAGCCTTGTCAAAACTGTCATACATGCCGCCTGCTTCATTTAGGACCAATTGCACCGCCATCTCGAGTCTTGGATCCGAGATAGAGTGACAGAAGTCAGTAACAAACTGATCTTCTGGTGGGAAGGCCTTATGCCGCAATAGGAACTCCTTTGCATCGTACCAACGCCTCTTGTGCTTGTCAAAGCTGTAGTTCTTGGTGTCCCCGGAGTAGGTGGAACTCTGTAGGAAGGCCCTCTTTTCTTCTATGAGAAGTCTTACGTTCGTTGATTCATATGCCTGAGAATAGAGGGTGAAATATGCCTTCCTCCCATCCCCGTCCGATCCAAGTCCTTGGATGTAGGACCAACCGGGACCCGCTCCCACCAATTTGAAGAGGATTCCCCATAGTGTATTGTTGTCTTTTGTCCAGTGGGATCCTGAGTGAACGGTGCAACGTATAGAATATTCGTTCCAGTTGGCATACGTATCTGTTGGAGCAGACCCAACGGTCCCCCCCCTCTCAGCATCACCGACCATCGAGTCCTTCCGAATTGTGTATAGTAGAGATGTTTTGGTGACACCCCTTTTGTGTCTAAGGTACTCCCTAAATCGTTCATCGAATTCCTTGAATTTTGACATTGCAGTGAGTGGTTCTGGGAGAGTCAGGTCCCCGGCCGCCGTGTTGCTGTCATCCTCCTTGAGAGACTTGAGGCGCTCCCGAGTCTTGGATTCAGCATCCAGATCAGCTACCCAGTCAACTGGGGTAGCTGTGGCTCCAATGAGGGGCTGAAAATCGATCCACGCCACAAACAACTTGAGTCGATCCCCAAAAACCCTCCCCACATACACTTGTTTTGGGTCCGGGCAGTAGTTGTGTTTGGTCTTGTTGACGCCATTCACCAGGGATTTGATAGCAGATTCATCCATGTCCCGCAGGGAGTCGGTACTGCTGTGGCCGGTCCGGAAGAGCTCATCCGCCGTGATCCGGTTCAGCCCGAAGGATTCCAAGATTTCTCTGAAGACTACCTCTGTTGGGGTTAGAGTCCTTTCCCCTGCGTACCCAGGGATTCCCTCAAGTTGATTAGCGCGTTCGATTGCGTCTTGAACCTCCTGTGTGAGCGGCGGGGCCCGGTTAGTATCCATCATGGTCCTAATGAATTCCATTTGCGCTGCTGTAAAGCCAAGATTGGCAGGAATGGCTGGTCCATTGTTAGCAGGTTCACCAGCTACTGCATTAGCTGCTGCAGCCGCTGGATTAGCGGCCGCATTGTCGTTGCGTTGGTTCTGTCGGGCTGTTCTTCCTCTCACCATGGTTGGTATTTGGTCCGGAATAGCTGTTTACTTGATCTGTAAGTGATATATGAATGATTTTCTGAGAGAATTCTGTATTTCCCAAGCAATCACTTCCCTCGCGATACCACTAGTAGTGTATATTTCTCCCTGTAGAATTTGCAAACGTTTCTATTCCGAATGAAAATCACCCCGTTGCCCCTTACTTAAGCAAACTGTTCGGGTTCCGATTTCGAATCATGGCCGTTGAGTTTACTCGTGCGGGAATATATTGACCGTTATATCCGGCCCGCTGCATGTTCCCGTGGGATTCTAGGGCCGTTGAATTGTTTTCACAGGGATTGGGACCGTTGGTTTGTTTTCCCGTTATTTTACGGTTACAAGTCCATCGGGTCCCCCTATTCAGCGGGAGTTGAAATTATTGTAGAATAATTCAACTGCCATCTCCATATAGTTCGTAGGCTCAGAACAGCTTAGTGCACACGTCTGTACGCTGTCCCACCTCATGTGAGTATCATATTGACTTGTATAGAGGAATCAATCCCTCCTAACTGTACTCGCACCTACTGCTATCTGTGAGCTTTAAGCTCCTAACTGTTGTTGTTACTGTTGTTGCTGTTGTTGTTGGTGGGGTCTTCTTACTCGTCTTTATCGTGTCATTTCGAGACCCCATGTGGGTCTCTTCCATTGTTTGAATTGGGACACGTTTACGTTTGAATGTAGAGACTGTGGTTGTTCTGGCCCCCCCGGAGTTCGATGTGTCGTATCGATGGCATTTGCTTGTTCCCCTATGGCCATTATGTCGTTTGAGGGAAGCAAGAGGTACTAGCTCATGCCCGGCTGCACTAGTGCCATTACCCATCTAAGTGCTCAAACATGGACATAGCCTTCAGGGGTCTTTGATTAGCCGGTGATCAGTCGGTAATCTTTCTCGCTTCGTCCATTGTCGTGTGGACACTCCTTATGTGGTTAGAGTTTGGGTCTGATAAACTTTGATTCCTACTCCGTGTCGATAGATTACAGTAGGAAGATTGCAGTAATATTGATTAGATTCTAATATTGTGAGCATTAGGATTAAGTTATATTCGGACCGAACTGCACCTCAGTCGGTCTCTCTTTACAGGTCGTATATGCGTTGAGATGAATCGTATAAACAGTTATTTGCTTTGGCGACTAATACGAGTAACCGGTTTAGTCTGTCTGTATGTCCCTAACCGCGTGATTTCTAGAATACATCAAGTCCGACTCATTCATGTACAAATTGTACCAATTCTAACAAGTCCGATATTATTATTTCTCACCAACTCTCATCTGGGAAGGTTGATGACGACGTGACGACCAACTTGATCTAAGACAGATTTTAATCGTTTGATTTTTTCTTTATTCAGGTTAAATTTTATGGTTAGTTGCAACCAAAAAAATGAGAGTTTGCTACAATAAAAATGAACGCGCCACTAGATATTACTATTGCTTTTAGAAGAAGCATCTCATTTCCGTAAATAAATGTTTGGCTAAGCTTTTTAGCGATTTTTAGTCGTAGCGTTTGTACCAAGTCTACTTGTTAAAAACAGATTTTTTTAATATTTCTACGTATTTCCCCCCCCCCCCCCCCCCAAACCCCAATACTTCATTACTCGCTTCAGCGCCTTCATGTGGGACTTCCTTGCTTCAGTCATGAACCTAGACAGCTCCCGGACAGCATTCTGCGTTTCAATTCTTGACCATCTCATCATGTGCAAAAGGATGGCTGTTCCGGACCTGTACTTGGTTTGGGCTTCCTTGGTGAGAACAGTATCGGTTGGTCCTTCACCTTCTTTCTTCAGCACTGACCCTGGCTCTGCTGGAGTGGTGGGATTGCCTCTGCATTCATCAAGCTCGAACTCATCGACGAATCTTTTGATCTTGACCGGTTGGGTCATTCGGAGTGTCCTGTTCTTCTTGTCCCGCTCAATGTGGCATCCAACATATTCATCCATCTCTCCAACATCCTTGCATTCAAATAGGGACTTGAGTTGCTCCTTGTGCTTCAAAACTTCTGCTGCTTCACCCATGATGCAAAAATCGTCGACCCATAGTAACATCAGAAGGAGTTTGTTGTTGATCCACTTGAAAAATAGACAGGGGTCAGCCTTGCATCTTTCCATCTTCATGGTATGCATTGCCCGTCGCGCTTCTCTCCAGAATTGTATGGCAGCTTGAATTGTCCCATAAAGTGTTTTCTGCAATTGGAGGAGTACATATGATGGATAGAATTTCTGATAGCCTTCTGGAATCTTGGTGAAAATCTTGTAACTTGTCGCTTGCTCTGTGGTCCAAACTTGGTGGACACAAATAGAAGGTTCCGCTGAAAACGTGCGGATGAAAAATAACCGTAGAAAGTTCCGCTGAAGACGTGCGGATGAAAAGTAAATCGCTGACTCCGATGATTAGTCAGCCTGCTGTAGAAAGGTCGCTGGCTCCGATTGGTTAGCCAGCAATCCGCTGAAGAAGGTGCGGATGAAAAGTGAATCGTAGAAAGTTCCGCTGAAGACGTGCGGATGAAAAGTAACGGATTGTAGAAAGGTCGCTGGCCCCGATGTTTGGCCAGCCTGCTGCAAAATAAGAAAATTCTCTTTCTTCTTCGACCAAGTTCCGATCCTCGGAACAGGGAGCGCTCCGTAATTCTTCGAAGAATGTTTGGAGGGCTCTAAAAATGGAGGTGAAACAGTCGGTATGTTGATTTAACTTGTTGGTTATTACATGAGATTGTTACTTGAAATTGTGAGCGAAAACTGCTCTTTTTTACTAAGATCACCATATTGGTGCATCGGACTGCTAATACTCCAATGCATACACTAAATCACTAATAGTCGGCATCGACCCGCTAATACTTCGATGCTGCACGTGTCCTTTGTACCAATGGGCTGTATAAATTACCTTGCGCCCTGTATGTCTGGTACATAAGGCCCTATTTTTAGTAAGAAGGAGAACCGGAATCGGTAAGTGGTAAATTGTCATTCCCACTTCCATTCCCATCTCCATTCATGTTAGTCCATTCCTGCAGAAGCAAGATGACTCGTACGATCGATCACGAGACTCATTCACTCGCGTCTCATTCATTCACTTGCGTCTCATTCGTGTCTCATTCATTCACTCGTGTCTCATTCATTGAGTCACGCGCTCGTTCGATCGACTTCAAACAATAACGGAGGCGAATTTATAGGGCACGCGTTTCAGACGCTACTAACGCAGCATGGAATCAAATCAGTACCAACAACAGTAAAGAATCCACAATCGAACGCCATCTGCGAGAGATTACACCGCACCATGGGAGACATACTGAGAGTTACCATGCGAACCACACACGCCAACAATGAGCAAGAGGCGGAGCAGATCATGGACAATGCCCTAGCCAGCTGCATGCACGCAACGCGATGCGCAGTCAATCACACAATGCAAACCTCACCAGGCGCCATGGCGTTCAATAGGGACATGATGATGGACATTCCGTTGATAGCCAACCTGGAAGCGATTCGAGATAGAAGACAGCAACTCATCGATCAGAATCTCATACGAACAAACAAGGGCAGAATAAACCATAATTACCATATAGGGGATCAGATAATGGTCAGAGTATATGACCCCACCAAACTGCAGGAGAGACTCCACGGACCATATCCTATCATCCAAGTATTCACCAACGGAACGATTAAAGTGCAACGGTCGCAGACAGTTGAAGAAGTTTACAACATTCGGAAAGTAGTACCATACAGAGGGCCCGTCCGACAACCACAGCAATGAACGAACCGATCGGTCGGCCAGTCACTGTGGGGGATAGTGTAACAATGATCCTCGTGACTGACCGATCGAGTCGGGACTCTGGGTTGAAGGGAATCTTAATGACCGGATGAAGATTCCCCAAATGACCGGGAGAAGAATCATACTTCCGGAAGAAGAGGAAGGATGACCCTTCCAGAAGATCAATTTACATCTTACATATCAATCCGATAATTTTTATAATTTTATATCATTCAATTCTCAAAACATACCGGTAGTTGATACATACTTAAGAGCTCCCTAAAAAAAGTAATCCAATTTTGTAATCCATTCAGCTCGGTACTAAAAACAGCAGAAAACGATTAGCACCTTCACAGGGAACCTTCTTCAAAAACGAAAACGAAAACAAAAAGAAGCAAGAAGCACACCAAACAAATCAACAACGAGACCAACAAGAATGGTGACAGTAAAAAATTGATATCTCCCTGAATATTGGGAGCTAGGGAACCAAACTGGTACCAAAATGTTCGCAATGACAAGGCGGTATCGATTATGTCAAACGGCTTTGCGTTCTTAGCTTAGGGGAGCAACGAAAATTGATTTCAGTCGTCGTCGTCATTGTTGTCATCGTCAATGAAACCAAGAATGGTAACAGTAAAAAAATGATATCTCCCTGAATATTGGGAGCTAGGGGACCAAACTGGTACCAAAATGTCCGCAATGACAAGGCGGTATCGATTATGTCAAACGGCTTTGAGTTCATAGCTTAGGGGAGCAACGAAAATTAACTCCGTTTGTTTTGAATTTGCGAGACAAGGACCATCGTGGCGTCTTTTTCGATCGAATTTGCTGCCGACAACGACCGTATATTGTGCACCTCTCTAGAAATCACGCGGTTAAGGACATACAGACGGACTAAATCAGTCACTCGTGATAGCCGCCAAAAACAAATAATTGTTTATACGATTCATCTCAACGCATATACGACCTGTAAAGAGGGACCGACAGAGGTGCAGTTCGGTCCGGGTAGAACTTAATCATTATGCTCACAATTTTAGAATCTAATCAATATTACTGCAATCTTCCTACTGTAATCTAACGGCACGGAGTAGGAATCAGAGTTTATCAGACCCAGACTCTAACCACATAAGGAGTGTCCACACGACAATGGACGAAGAGAGAAAGATTACCGACTGATCACCGGCTAATCAAAGACCCCTGAAGGCTATGTCCATGTTTGAGCACTTAGACGGGTAATGGCACTAGTGCAGCCGGGCATGAGCTAATACCTCTTGCTTCCCTCAAACGACATAATGGCCATAGGGGAACAAACAAATGCCATCAGTACAACACCTCGAACTCCGGGGGGGGGCAGAACAACCGCAGTCTCTACATTCAAACGTAAACGTGTCCCAATTCAAACAATGGAAGAGACCCACATGGGGTCTCGAAATGACACGATAAAGACGAGTAAGAAGACCCCAACAACAACAACAACAACAACAACAGTAACACCAACAGTTAGGAGCTTAAAGCTCACAGATAGCAGTAGGTGCGAGTACAGTTAGGAGGGATAGATTCCTCTATACGAGTCAATATGATACTCACATGAGGTGGGACAGCGTACAGAGGTGTACAACAAGCTGTTCTGAGCCTACGAACTATACGGAGATGGCAGTTGAATTATTCTACAATAATTTCAACTCCCGCTGAATAGGGGGACCCGATGGACTTGTAACCGTAAAATAACGGGAAAACAAATCAACGGTCCCAATCCCTGTGAAAATAATTCAACGGCCCCAGAATCCCACGGGAACATGCAGCGGGCCGGATATAACGGTCAATATATTCCCGCACGAGTAAACTCAACGGCCATGATTCGAAATCGGAACCCGAACAGTTTGCTTAAGTAAGGGGCAACGGGGTGATTTTCATTCGGAATAGAAACGTTTGCAAATTCCACAGGGAGAAATATCCACTACTAGCGATATCGCGAGGGAAGTGATTGCGTGTGAAATACAGAATTCTCTCAGAAAATCATTCATATATCACTTACAGATCAAGTAAACAGCTATTCCGGACCAAATACCAACCATGGTGAGAGGAAGAACAGCCCGACAGAACCAACGCAACGACAATGCGGCCGCTAATCCAGCGGATGCAGCAGCTAACGCAGCAGCTGGTGAACCTGCTAACGATGGACCAGCCATTCCTGCCAATCTTGGCTTTACGGCAGCGCAAATGGAATTCATTAGGACCATGATGGATACCAACCGGGCCCCGTCGCTCACACAAGAGGTCCAAGACGCAATCGAACGCGCTAATCAACTTGAGGGAATCCCTTGGTACGCAGGGGAAAGGACTCTAACCCCAACAGAGGTAGTCTTCAGAGAAATCTTGGAATCCTTTGGGTTGAACCGGATCACCGCAGATGAGCTCTTCCGGACCGGCCACAGCAGTACCGACTCCCTGCGGGACATGGATGACTCTGCTATCAAATCCCTGGTGAATGGTGTCAACAACCGGACCCAAAGCAAGTGTATGTGGGGAGGGTTTTTGGGGATCGACTCAAGTTGTTTGTGGCGTGGATTGATTTTCAGCCCCTCATTGGAGCCACAGCTACCCCAGTTGACTGGGTAGCTGATCCGGATGCTGAATCCAAGACTCGGGAGCGCCTCAAGTCTCTCAAGGAGGATGACAGCAACACGGCGGCCGGGGACCTGACTCTCCCAGAACCACTCACTGCAATGTCGAAATTCAAGGAATTCGATGAACGGTTTAGGGAGTATCTTAGACACAAAAGGGGTGTCACCAAAACATCTCTACTATACACAATTCGAAAGGAACCGATGGTCGGTGATGCTGAGAGGGGGGGGACCGTTGGGTCTGCTCCAACAGATACATATGCCAACTGGAACGAATATTCTATACGTTGCACCGTTCACTCAGGGTCCCACTGGACAAAAGACAACAATACACTATGGGGAATCCTCTTCAAATTGGTGGGAGCGGGTCCCGGTTGGTCCTACATCCAAGGACTTGGAACGGACGGGGATGGGAGGAAGGCATATTTCACCCTCTATTCTCAGGCATATGAATCAACGAACGTAAGACTTCTCATAGAAGAAAAGAGGGCCTTCCTACAGAGCTCCACCTACTCCGGGGACACCAAGAACTACAGCTTTGACAAGCACAAGAGGCGTTGGTACGATGCAAAGGAGTTCCTATTGCGGCATAAGGCCTTCCCACCAGAAGATCAGTTTGTTACTGACTTCTGTCACTCTATCTCGGATCCAAGACTCGAGATGGCGGTGCAATTGGTCCTAAATGAAGCAGGCGGCATGTATGACAGTTTTGACAAGGCTTCCGCCCACTTCACTCAAACGCTTGGTATCAAGAAGTTACAAACCAGCCGCAAAGGCAATCGCAGAAATATCTCCTCTTTCAAAGGAAAAGGCGGCAACAAACGCAACAACGATAGCAACTCCTCCTCCAACAAGAGACACGGCAATGGCAACAAGAAACAGAAAACTTCAGGGACCTACGACGGACCTCTGGAGGGAAAGATCTACCCAAGGGAAATCTGGGTCACTATGTCTGCTGCCCAGAAGAACCAAGTCCGGTCTCTACGCCCAGCTCTTAACTCCAATTCAAAGTCCCCACAGGTTTCTCTTGTCGAAGCCAAAGGGGACAACACAGCAAAAGGGTCGGCTGGCGATCAGTTCGGTAGTCATACTCACAAGAAAAAGAATCAAGACTGATTTGCCGGCCGGGGCCTGTCGATTGTATCCCGGGTAGGCCGGCCGATAGTCCATATCAAGAGTTTTGGCACACCGTCTCAAGGTAACGGTCGATGCGAGTTGGACAGCCACGCTGATACAACAGCCGCGGGATCAAATATGGTATTACTGGATTCATTGGATTCTATCTTGACATATGTGGATGTTGCACCATTCTCAGATACATACTCACCGCTTATGAATGTCCCTATTGCCCGTTGCGCCACAGCTTGGACTGACCCAACCGATGGGATTACTTACATCTTGGTCTTTGGGCAGGCTTTGTTTTTTGGCACCAAGTTGCAACACAGCTTGGTATGTCCCAATCAAGTCCGGGACTGCAACTTCAACAAGGTTGAGGATACCCCAAGGCGATACGACTCCAATTCTACACACGGGATCACATTTCAATCGGACGACACTGAACTCTTCATCCCTCTCCACGTTGAAGGAGTCATATCCTATTTTGATTCCCGGAAGCCTACAAAGAAGGAACTGGCAAACTGTGAACACATACTGGCTACAGATACCCACACCTGGGACCCCTATTCCTCTCACTTCGCAGAGGAGGAAGAAGCCACCAATGCTTCTTTCCCGAGGGTTGTTGCTACTCTTTCAGGATGCCTGCCGGCTTGTGGGACTCCAGTCACATATTCATCCACGATTCATCCAGAACCACTTGGCACAGGGTACGACACAAACCGGCTGCTTCATTTGGCTTCTGTCTGTACCAATAGAGTTCCTTCCCAACGCACCGGATATACCCCAACGGATGTCTCCACACGATTCATTTCAGCCCTTGCTGGAACCAACGGGGAGGACCAAGAAAATCTACACAATTCAGCAAATTCTATGATTTCTGATGTTTCCACCAAGACTTCATTATCTGAAGCTGAGCTTGCCATTCAACAGGAAGCCAAGGCACGAACTAAGGAGAGGAAGCTACTAAGGCGGCAACAAGATGTCCTAGACCAAGAAATGTCCCTTGACAAGAAGTCTTTCATACGACGGGGACAATGGGGACCTCCAATAAGGATACCCGACAAGGGTGACAGGTATGATGCCAAGGCCATTGCTAAGATGTGGAATATCAGTGAGAAGCGGGCCAAGGCTACTATTGAAGTCACTACCCAAGATGGCATTCGACAACTGTCCCAGCCTATTACAAAGAGACTGAAGACACAGAAGTGGAGGAATAGGAGGATGCTCAAGGGCCGATGGTATGCCGACACTATGAAGTTCAAGGTTCCCAGTATCATTCGAAATGATACAGCAGCCCAGATTTTTGCAAATGGAAAGGGCTATGTGGCCTTCTATCCTGTCAGGGGAGAGGTCCGATGTCATGATGGCTTATCTTGCTTTATAAATGAAGTGGGAATCCCAGAACACCTTGTTACAGATGGGGCAAAGGCCCAGGGGAGTCATGAGACACACAACACCGGATGGAATAAGCTCCGGTCGGAGTATCGCATTCGACAAACATACATACAGCCTCACTGCTCCTGGCAGAATACAGCTGAACACAAAGCCGGGGACCTAAGAAGGGCAATCCGTTGGATGACTTCTAAGAAGGGCAGTCCCAGGAGGTGTTGGGCCTTCTGTGGAATGTTAGCGGCCGGCCGGATGAACCTCATGGCATCAAGTGATCCTTCCTCAATGGGGAGGACTAACTTCGAACTGGTGCATGGGTATACCCCAGATATCACCCTGTATATGATCCACGACTGGTATGACTTTATTTGGTGGTATGACTTAAATGGGAAAACAAATAGGCTTGGCCGGTGGCTGGGCCCATGTGGAGACACTTTTGGTGGTGGAGATTGTCACTATGTCTTATTTAAGACTGGAAAGGTTCACATAACAAACAGCACCCGGGCTATATCTGAGGAAGAATGGAGACATCCAGATATTCTATCACAGTTGGAAGCACACAACAAAGAGATCAACGCAAAAATAGGTGACGAGGTTAAACCTTCCGATACTTATCTTGAAAACGAACTTGGCGAACCACCTCTGGGCCTATTTGATGGCAAATATGAGGGGGAGGATGAAGTGCTCATGGCAGAAGCTGAGGCTTCTTCCCCGGATGTTGAAGACCTATCTGATAAAGACCTTGATGAGTATCTTGGAACTGAAGTGTTACTCCAGATAGGGGACCAACATATCCGGGGGTTAGTTAAGAATCGTTGCAGGGATAAGGATGGTGTGCTGATTGGCGAGAAGAACAACAATCCACTCTTAGACATGAGGTCTTACGAGGTCGCCATGCCGGATGGATCTATTGAAATCTATACAGCCAATACACTTTCAGAGAGTATCTATTCTTCCGTTGACGACGAAGGGCGCATGTATTGCCTGATGGATGAGATTATCGATTCTGAGAGGGATTCAGATGCCTTAACTGTCGAACAGGCCACTTATACAACAAAGTCCGGACAAACTAGAACAAAGCCAACAACCAAAGGATGGAGGTTTCTTGTTAGATGGAAGGATGGCACTACATCCTGGGCAAAGTTAAGCGATATGAAGGAGAGCTTCCCGGTTGAAACAGCAATATACGCCCGTGAAGAAGGCGTCATAAATGAGCCAGCGTTTA
Source organism: Pseudo-nitzschia multiseries (assembly GCA_037355745.1). Classification (NCBI taxonomy): domain Eukaryota; phylum Bacillariophyta; class Bacillariophyceae; order Bacillariales; family Bacillariaceae; genus Pseudo-nitzschia; species Pseudo-nitzschia multiseries. The sequence goes on from CM074791.1 coordinate 493,631, forward strand.
AGTGGTGGGCTTACAAAGTACTTCGGAGAAAGGACCGGATCTTATCTGGCGCTAAAACCAAGTACTGGACCAAGTCTCATAAGTACGGGGTCCGGCTCCCTAAGTCTATTTCAGAAGCAAAAGCAATTGATAGAGAAACGGGGACCAATCATTGGGCTCGGGCTATTGCAAAAGAAATGAGGAACAGCTCTATTGCCTTTGAATTCAATGAAGAGGACAAAATACCAGTGGGGCATACTAAAATAACCATGCACATGGTCTTTGACGTCAAGATCGACTTAACACGGAAAGCCCGGTTAGTTGGAGATGGCCACAAAGTCCCAGAAATCTCCAAGGAATATACTTATTTCAGTGTACCCAGTAGGGATTCAGTTAGATTGTTCTTCCTAGTGGCAGCACTCAACAACCTCGAAGTACTCAGCGCGGATATACAGAACGCCTACTTAACAGCACCCATCAAGGAGAAGTACTTCACAATAGCTACAGAAGCCCAAGGGTTCGCGTCGGAACTATGTGGAAGGCCCTGCAAGATTGTAAGGGCTTTATATGGACTCCCGGTTGCTGGGGCATCTTTTTGGTCACACTTGGCCAGTCACTTAAGGGAACTTGGTTACGAATCTTGCAAAGCAGATCCTGACGTGCATCTCCGATCTGCATTCAAACCAGATGGCTCAGCTTACTACGAGTACTGTGTGGCTTATGTCGATGATATCCTTGTATGTGGAATGGACCCAAAGTTCCAGATGGATGCGATAGAAAGGCAGTTCAAGTTGAAGAATGGAACAGTTGAAGAACCTTCTTTCTATTTGGGCGCTGATATAGGAAAGACCTACATAGACGGTAACCCGTACTGGTCCATGGCTTCATCTAAGTATACTGCGAAGGCCATCAAATCAGTTGAAGAAGAACTACTAACTGGAAGATACGCGTTTAAGGTACTACCCAAGACAGCGAGATCACCTTTGAGCTCTGAATATAGGCCTGAGATAGACGCGTCACCAGAACTTGATCCGGAGAAACAAAACTACTATCAAGGTTTAGTTGGGATACTCCGGTGGATATGTGAACTTGGTCGATTGGATATAATTATGCCCGTATCACTTATGTCTCGATATCTCGCGCAAGCCAGGGAAGGTCATCTCAACCAGTTGTTCCATTTGTTTGCATACTTGAAGAATTACAGCAAGTCTAAGTTGGTGTTCGATGCATCTATGCCTGATGTAGATGAGTCAAATTTTCAGTCGTGCGACTGGAGTGAATTCTATCCAGAGGCCAAAGAGCTATTGCCTCCAGATATGCCTGAACCAAAAGGAAAGGCAGTTATTACCACATGTTTTGTGGATGCGGATCATGCGGGTTGCAAGGCTACCAGGAGATCCCATACAGGAGTCATTTTTTTTGTTAACAGAGCACCTATTTTGTGGTTCTCCAAGAGGCAAACAACTGTTGAAACATCTACATTTGGCTCGGAAATAGTCGCGCTTAGGATAGCAATCGAGATGGTAGAGGGGCTAAGATATAAGCTACGGATGATGGGCGTACCTATAGAAGGACCTACCAATATCTACTGTGACAATGAGTCAGTCGTGAAGAACACTACACGACCAGAAAGCCCTTGTAAGAAGAAGCATAATAGTGTTGCTTATCATAAGGCAAGGGAGTGCATAGCAGCAGGAACTATCCGGATTGCAAAGGAGCCAGGCGAGTCGAATATCACGGACTTACTCACAAAATTAATGAGTGGATCCAGGCTAATTGAACTAGCAATGAGGTGTATGTGGCGAGATGGGGTTGATGAAAAAATGAGACCCGCGGGATAGGTATCTTCTACTAGTATCACGTTACTACCACGAAGACACGGGGACTCTAGAAATCACGCGGTTAAGGACATACAGACGGACTAAATCAGTCACTCGTGATAGCCGCCAAAAACAAATAATTGTTTATACGATTCATCTCAACGCATATACGACCCGTAAAGAGGGACCGACAGAGGTGCAGTTTGGTCCGGGTAGAACTTAATCATTATGCTCACAATTTTAGAATCTAATCAATATTACTGCAATCTTCCTACTGTAATCTAACGACACGGAGTAGGAATCAGACCTCTACCGAACTCTCTCATCTGGTAAAGTTAACTTGATCTAAGACAGATTTATTTTTTTCTTTATTCAGGTTAAATCGTATGGTTATGTGCAATCATAAAAATGAGAGTTTGCTACCATAAAAATGAACGCGCGCCACTAGATATTACTATTGCTTTTAGAAGAAGCATCTCATTTCCGTAAATAAATGTTTGGCTAAGCTTTTTAGCGATTTTTAGTCGTAGTGTTTGTACCAAGGCTACTTGTTAAAAACAGATTTTTTTAATATTTCTACGTATTTCCCCCCCCCCCCCCCCCCCCAAACCCCCCCCACATAAACTCCGTCTAGAAGGTTACGTTGTCAACTCTTAGGATTAGGGTTAGTGTTAAACGTTCAACTAACAACTCCACCAATTAGGAAGGCTAGACATTGTAATGCCAGTCTCGCTGATGTCAAGGTATCTGGCACAAGCAAGGAAGGGACATCTGAATCAGTTGTTTCATATATTTGCATATTTGAAAAAGTACAACAGGTCAAAATTGGTTTTTGATGATACAGTACCAAGCATCGATGAGAGTAAATTCCAAAAATGTGACTGGTCTGAATTTTATCCTGGCGCTGCTGAAGTCATACCAGCAGATAAGCCTGAAGCATTGGGAAAGCATGTAACAATGAGCTGTTTTGTTGACGCCGACCATGCCGGATGCAAGGCAACAAGACGATCTCATACAGGTGTTATTATCTTCATTAATAATGCACCGATCATTTGGTTTTCCAAAAGACAAACAACAGTTGAGACATAGACTTTTGGATCTGAAATCATTGCTTTGAAAATTGCAATCGAATTGGTTGAAGGTATAAGGTATAAGTTGAGAATGATGGGTGTTCCAATTGATGGAAGCACCAATGTGTATTGTGATAATGATTCAGTTGTCACAAATGTTACACAACCTGAAAGCCCATGTAAGAAAAAGCATAACAGCATTGCATACCACAAAGCACGCGAATCTATTGCAGCAGGAATTATCAGAGTTGCAAAGGAACCAGGTTCAACAAATATTGCTGATTTGTTTACAAAGCTAATGAGTGGCGCTGTTTTCCGGGAACATTGTTCTCATTGCATGTGGTAGGGAGAGAATCAATCATTCGATGGAATGTTCGATCGATCGTTCGATCGAAGTAACAAGTTGATTTTGTTTGATCATGGAATAACTCGATTTGCAATGAGCATTTCGAAAATGGATAATTTGATCCATGAAACAATATATCAATTGGGCAAGGATCAGGGCGAAACGCCATGATACTAGCCAGAATGAAAGGCAAAACGCCGCCCCAATTGATAGGGCCTCTGATAGTAGACTGGATACAGATTGGTATTCAACACACAACAATGACTCACGATGAAATGACTCACGATGAATAGGTTAAGTCATAGAATCCAGCCGCTTAACGGTTGGAGGATTTATGACTGAAGGGGACTGAAAAGAATACACCATGTAAACGCATATTCGTACGTACAAAGAGTCACGAAGGCAAATAACCTTATTCGTAGGGTTATTTAACCTGAATGAATAATCGTCGGCGATCATTCATGTGGATTGCCTCTTAGCGAAATTCTCCCCGTCAGCTCACTCTTCGAAGAATTAACAACTCTAAAACACCATCATGCCCTAAAATCTATGTACAACCAAGTACTAATTATACATAATAAGGTACAATCATATGTAATATTCAACGAGAATATCACGGTGAATTATACGGTAAAAGACCAATCGAAGATGGTTTGCGTGTGTTTTGTGTCTTAAGAATTACATGTGTTTTGTATGCTTGAAATTACACGATACGACGAGTAATTTACCGACGAGTAATTAACCTGTCGATTTGATCGGCAAAGACGATCGAACCGTAACAATCGATTGTTCTACTCACTCAATTAATCGATCGTAAGATCGATTACGATTGTTGTTTGTTACGACACATTTTTTCTACGAATACTACTGAGACTTGGCTAGAACAACAAAGAAGAATATCAAAATACAAATAAAATAAAAAACCATAACAAGAAACAAAAATAAAAATATGTAACAACCAAAAGAAAAATATTACCCAACAACATCATGCCAACATTTAGGAACAGATTCTTCCAAACTCTGGGTGCAGTCACCTACCCGGCCTTCTACATTATGAGAAACAACGATTGGTGGAGACAAAATGAAGTAACCGATGTATCACAGGATACAACTGAGGATGAGGATAACCAGATTCCATCGACAACAAACAAGTCTCTGTCCTGACGCCAACGACGCTCAAGACAATGGAACAGAGAGGAACGGGCCAACCACGAGCTGGAATTACCATCATCATCATCTTTGTCATCATCATCTTCTTCCTCATCAGAAAGTGACGATGAGAGTAGCGCTTCAAGCTCTGACAGACGCAGAGATGCAGAATTGATAAATTTTAGAAAACAAGCAGCAGAAGCCAAACGTCAAATTGACGAAATCAAGATGCTAAGGGAAGAAATGAGAGCTGCAAGAGCACGAGGACGGGAAAAAGAAAGAAGATATGAAGAGGAAATGAATAAACTACGGCAAACAATTCAAGAATCACTCAACAAAGATGATGAGATGGAAGCGCTTAGACAAGAAGTGCGGTCGGCAAAGGAAAAAGCCGCGGGTCAGCAGTTACTCAAGGCAAAACCAATCCAGGATTTTGATGGCCAACAAGAAAATTGGACAAAGTGGAAATCTGATGCGATAGCTACTTTTGCTGCAACAGGACATGAGGAAATTATGAATGACCCAGATGCTGCTTGAAATGCACCAACTAAGAACAAGGCACTTTGGGGAACATTGCTGTCGGCTTGTAGCGGAGGTAGTGCCCATTCCAAAATAATCAAGCATGAAGATACATTTGATGGACATGCAGCATGGCAAGAACTATTGGGCTGGTATGATTCTGACAACCGGAGAGAATCTTACGCTGAGACACTGAAGCTTCGGCTACGATACAATCAGTTGCATCCCAATGGCAATATTTCTGAATACATTAACACTTTTGAACTGACCTATCATAAACTGCGGAAAATTCCACCATATCACATGACGGAATGGGACGCAAAAAGTATATTTGCTCGGAATATTCGTGACCCAAACCTGGAGAGATTCAAAGAGGAATTGCTGGAACACAAAACAGATCGAACTCTAGAAGAAATGGTTGTTAAGCTCCGAATCCATGATGAAGAACTTGCCCGAACTGTATTTGATAGCAACAGAGGAGGCTCAAAACGTGTTCGACGCACCCCTGATGGTCCTAACAAAAGACACCGCACTGGTTCCTCCGGCACTGGCACTCTTACAGGGACTATTCACCCCAATCTCAAGGGTATTATTCGAATCCCTCCAGACACATGGCAGGAGCTTTCTGGGTGCTAAAGTACAACCAAGCCATCCGACACAGCGATACCCTACCACCTACTCCAGAGGGCGTTATTGTTGGTTCTCCACAAGATGATGGATTGAATCACTTCATCCCTAAATCTACCAGCCGTCAACGTAGAGTGCATCGTGTCATGGCTCCAACGCCAAATTCGCCTACGATTGAGTCACCGCCGACGCCAAATTCGCCTACGATCGAGTCACCGCCGACGCCCTCGTCTTCTCCTGCTGAGCCACCCACTCCGGATGCCGATAGTGATCAAGATAGCATTGGAACGATTGATGAAACTGAATTATTCCCTCCAGGCTCCACTGCCCTCAAAACGGTTCGCTTTCGTCTACATTCTGGGGGGGATGATGGTGAGGACCAGGCAACGCAGAATGCAGTGAATTCGGCAACACAGAATGCAGCGAATTCAACACCACGAAGAAACGCATCTTCCTATTTTTACACAACACGAAGAAACAAGATGGAAATAAAATCCGATGAAAGTGATGACGAGGATAGTGTAAATGAGAATGAGGATGGAGATTGTCATGGAGAAGACGTACCAGACCTTGTTGCAAGAATGGAACCTGACTCGGACGATGAAAGTGAAACCAACGATAATGATACCAAGAAAGAACAACGGGATCGACGAACAGCAACCGGAAAAATCTATCAAGAAAGAAGACCCAGAAGAGCAACAAGAAATTCAGCAACCACCAATATACATCGATACAGAGAGGTTCAACAAAATGACAATATTGCAGTTATTGACAGTGGTGGAGGAAGAAGACCAACAGTTACAGAACAAGCATGGCTTCGAATTGGAGGAGAAACTGGAATGACGTCTGCAATGAGGCCGTACATGAGTAATGATACCAACGCCTATGTGGAGCATCCAGTTTGCAGTGCTGTAACGAAGGCTTTTATTCCAGGAAGAGAAGATCCAGTAATTCTAATGGTCCACTATGCAACTTTTGTAACCAAGGATAAAGATCAAACCGAGGGTGAATCGCTATTGACAACAATCGACATGGGCGATCATGGCGTACTTGTAAATGGAGTGCAACCACAATTGAGCAAATGTGGGATTACAATCGGAACGACGTTCCTACCATTTTCATACGATGATGAAAAAGTGTATTTCCACATTACCAAACCAACAGAAGGGGAAGTGGATACATTGGAAAAATTTGAACTGAACAGTCCTGCACCCCCAGATATGCGAAAATATCCAATGTTGAGAAGGAAGAGAGCGAGAGAAACGTTCAAATTTGCAAAGCTTCCAATACTGGAACTATGAAAGCGGTTTGCTATGTTACCAGAATTGACTGTTTTGAAAACCTTGGAAAACACTACACAACATTAGGAAGAAATCGAAGAAGAAAACAGAGAGGTCCCCAGAAAACATTATAGAAAACGATTCAAGGCCTTCCATTACAAACGACAAAATGAAACGGTGAGCACTGATTATACATACTTTTCGAAGAAGACATCTCAAAAACACAACGGTGGACAATTTTTCAGTGGCACCAAGACAAAACTCTGGTCTTTCCATCCATTGAAAACAGAATCACAATGTACAAATGCACTACAGGATTATCTGCGAGAACATGGCGCTCCTGAAACTATACTCAGTGACAACGCAAGATCTGAAACAGGGGTAAAGTGGACTCAAATTCTCCAAGAGAATATGATTAAGACCAGAACAAGTGAACCACACCACAGTCACCAGAACTTATGTGAAGCTGAATGGGGAAGATTGTCCAAGATGGTACAAAACAGTCAACGTATGTTTCAGGCGCCAATCAGTTTGGCACATTGGTGTGCAAAATGGTGCGTGTCAGTTAACAATTTGGCAGCGCAAAAGTCTCTGAATTGGAAGGTACCCCTAGAATTGCACCAAGGTTGGACACCTGATATCTCCCATCTGAGATTTCACTTTTATGAACCAGTGTGGTATTTTGAGCCAAGATTCAAGAGTCCCAAAAACAACATGTTGAAAGGGAGATTTCTGGGTTTTGCTGAATCAACAGGTGATGCAATGACCTATTATATTTTGACTGAACCCGACAAACCAAAACAAAAGCGCCAAGTGTTGATAAGATCTGTGATCAGAACAAGACGCAAGGAAATTGGCACCAAAGATGAATATGTGAATGACAACCCGGAGGCAGAGAAGTTTACTCTTTCTTTGTCAGAGCACCAATAGAACATGGAAGATATCAAGAGCACTGATGAAGTCCCATTGTTATCTTCAGGGGAGAAATTTGCTGCGAGCTCTGAAGGAATGGATAACTCAACCAGTATCAATCTAATGGAAGACAGTGACGAAAACGACAATACAACTTCAGGGGAGCTTGATGCAGATGACGCAGACGTGGATCTGGAAGACACTTTGGACATGGAAGAAGAAACGTTACCAAGTGATATAGATGGATGCAACAATGCTGAAACCCACCAGGATATCTTGGAAAGCACAGAAGTGAACTTGAATATGGATTTCAGGAAGATTTTGGATCATTTCTGGAAAAATGGAATTTTGGTATTCAAGGCGCAATACATTGATGAGCTGCAAGGAAATACAGTCTTGAATACTCCATTCCCACAATTGAAGAAAGATCAACCACTGGCATGTGCAAAGTATATCAAGGAGTACATCGTTGAAAGCCGGAGAGGAAATAACAGGCCGTTGAATGTATGGGCAGAGCAAGTAATAAAACAACAATCTGGTATCGTCAGAAGAATACGATTTATGAAGTCCCTAATACACAAGAGTATTCAACGCGCAGTCAAGAAGAAACCATCCAGGAATCAAAGAATGGCAAAGAAGAAGAATCGTGAAAAGTTTGGACAGAAGATTCCAAATACCTATGAAGAATGTATGCAATTCGATGCTGAAGCTGGCAATACAGCCAAAATGGAAAGACTCGCTCCAGAAGGAGATGGATAATTTGGAACGTCTAAAATGTTTCAAATATCACTCAGCAGAAAAAGAATTTCCAAAAGAGGAAGGTTGGCAACAAGCAAGATTACAGATGATTTCAGATATCAAGAGCGAGGATGGCAGGTACAAGAGTCGTTTAGTAGCAGGTGGACACAGAGTCGACTCGAGTGAATACAACACATACTCCAGTCAAATCAACAGTTTATCTGTGTACTTACTATTCCTAATTGCACAACACCAACAACTGGATTTGATGACAGCAGATGTGGGAAATGCATTTCCAACTGCACCGGTTCAAGAAAAAGTATGGGTGTGGGCTGGAGACGAGTTTGGCGAAAAGAAAGGATGCAAGGTAGAAATACAAAGAGCACTGTACGGACTGGCAGGCAGCGGTAGAGCTTTTATGGATTTTCTGGCTGATACACTCATGAACTTGGGTTTTCGACCATCAAGAGCAGATCCAGATTTATGGCTACAGAAAGAAGGAGAAGGATACACTTATATCGGTACTCATGTCGACGACCTTATGGTAATAGGAAAGAAACCACAAGATTGGATAGCCAGAATCGAACAAGAATTTGCACTGAGAAATGTCGAATCAGAACCTCAGTATTACCTTGGTACAAGTCTTACAAGAATCAAAGATGAACGATTGCTGATGAACTCTACCAAATATATCAGTGAAGTAATTCGGAAATATCAAGAGAAATATTCAGTGACCCTCAAGAAAGAAAATCTGCCAATGAAAACTGATTGTCACCCAGAACTGGATGATTCACCTTTATTGACCGTACCGGAACACAAGGAATTAGAAAAAGTGTGTCGTAACAAACAAAACGCAATCGGTCTTACGATCGATTGATTTAGTGAGTAAGATGTTTGTCTCTGTCGATTGTCAGGTTAATTACTCGTCGTATCGTCGTATTGATTTCTAAGCATACAAAACACATGTAAATAAGACACAAGAAACACACGCAAAACCATCTTCGATCGGTCTTTTGTTTTACCGTATTATCGTGTAATTCACCGTGATATTCTCGTTGAATATCACATATGATTGTACCTTATCATGTAGAATTAGTACTAGGTTGTACATAGATTTTAGGGCATGATGGTGTTTTAGAGTTGTTAATTCTTCGAAGAGTGAGCTGACGGGGAGAATTTTGCTAAGAGGCAATCCACATGAATGATCGCCGACGATTATTCACTCAGGTTAAATAACCTTACGAATAAGGTTATTTGCCTTTGTGACTCTTCGTACGTACGGATATGCTTTTACACGGTGTATTCTTTTCAGTCCCCTTCAGTCATAAATCCTCCAACCGTTAAGCGGCTGGATTCTATGACTTAACCTATTCATCGTGAGTCATTGTCGTGTGTTGGATACCAATCTGTATCCAGTCTACTATCAGAGGCCCTATCAATTGGGGCAGCGTTTTGCCTTTCTTTCTGGCTAGTATCATGGCGTTTTGCCCTGATCCTTGCCCGATTGATATACTGTTTCATGGATCAAATTATCCATTTTCGAAATGCTCATTGCAGATCGATTTATTCCATGATCAAACAAAATCAACTTGTTACTTCGATCGAACGATCGATCGAACATTCCATCGAATGATTGATTCTTTACCACATGCAATGAGAACAATGTTCCCGGAAAACAGCGCCACTCATTAGCTTTGTAAACAAATCAGCAATATTTGTTGAACCTGGTTCCTTTGCAACTCTGATAATTCCTGCTGCAATAGATTCACGCGCTTTGTGGTATGCAATGCTGTTGTGCTTTTTCTTACATGGGCTTTCAGGTTGTGTAACATTTGTGACAACTGAATCATTATCACAATACACATTGGTGCTTCCATCAATTGGAACACCCATCATTCTCAACTTGTACCTTAGACCTTCAACCAATTCGATTGCAATTTTCAAAGCAATGATTTCTGTTGAATTACTCAAAGATACGTGATACGTATACGTACGATTTACGTATAAGGCCATTTACGTATACGTGAAACATAATACGTAAACGTACAATTTACGTATACGTGAAAACGTACAATTTACGTATACGTGAAACATTATACGTATTACGTAAACGTACAATTTACGTATACGTGAAACATAATACGTTTTACGTAAACGTACAATTTCAAGATCTTCTATCACTAGATGAGCGCAATAAGTGAATTATACATAAGCGCACGTGAGTATCGAGGGATACTTAAAGCACTGAGTACAAGTCGAGATAAACGATATGAGGAGCGAATTCTCGACACAAGTATCCACGCACCCCCACACAAAGGAAAGACAAAATAGTAATTGAGAGAACAATATGGTCCAGAAACAATCCGATCATAATCTTAATGATAACTCTTTCCAACACCGTAAAAAGAGCAAAATAACGTAAATACTAAAAGAAATCAAATTAACCAACATTGCCGTACAGCTTTGGTCTTATTAGTTATCATTAAGATTAACACACACCCCAATGCCAGAGGGAACACAAACCGAAGGAATCCCCAGCCCCACAACGAGAGGAGTTACCCCTGACACCAGCATCGACAATTCCAGAAACATAGGCTCCACCGCAATCCGGGATCTGAGAGACCAACTGGTAGAACTCGAACATTAATTACCACAGGGATATCCTCGAGTACACCAAAGAACAAAACACACAATTGCAAACTCAGAACAGGTTGCTATACGACTATACCAAAGACAGTGAGGATAGTGATACTGACGACGAGATGTCCAAGAAGAAAGACCATCATGCGTCGCTCAAGGACCACTTGGATGAGGCACAGACTAAACCGATAGCGGTACCGACAAGCATAGAGGTATACGAGTTCAAGAAGGCACTAGCTAACGCGTTACCTCCATCAAATACATCCAGGGAGGGGGTTACGCGTTTCTACTGGAATGAGAAGCACAGTACCACTCGAGGGACCCAATGCGCCATTCCCAGAGGCCCCACAGGAACCACAAGAACTTGATAGTACCATCGAGCTCACCTCCGACACATACAAACTATGGAAGCGAAACCGGGCCCTTTATGTAGAATGGAACAAATACGACAGGGAAGCCCTACTACTTACAGACAAGAAATTCCCCAACATGCTTGGAGATCTGAAGGACCTGGGCTCCGACGCCTTTCCCAGGGGGACTACGGTAAACGAAGCCTTCCAAGCCATGGAGGAGGACCTATGTACTACCGACACCCAGCATCAGCTCACTCGGGAACTCACCAAGAAAATGAATGCATTGTCGTACACACCGAGCCCAATCGGGCCCAAGGAGTACTTCCGGCAGCTCACTAAGTTCCAACATCAAATCAAATTACTCCCAGAGACGGCGGACGTCACGGAGGCACAAATGATTGATTACTCACGTGAGGCTTTTACACGCAGCAAACACGACCCCATCACCCTACACTGAGTGGACGAGGACTGGAAGAAACACAGAGACACGATGGTTAAGTGTGGTTTCACCCATTACAAGAAGTTCTGGGGACTACGCCTGAAGGAGCTATACAGCAGCTACCACAACAAATTGTCTACAGCAAACCTAGCCGATATTCAGACTGATCAACGCTTCACCGAAATCGAAAACAAGCAACAGGATCTGGCCAATGTATGTCACGAAATTTACTCCCAAGTCACTGAAACAGCCACCGCGGCCTCAACGATGACAATGTCCAATCAAAGGGAAACAGCAATGGCGGTCCTCCAAGCCGACGTGAACCGACTCAAGTCGGCTGACGTGAGCCGCACCACCAGGCAAGACACCCGCCAACCAACGCGTCAGGAGTGGAAACAATACAAATATTATTGCCACTCGTGTGGGGTGAATCTCACCCACGACGGCCGGAGTTGCTACCGTAGGAGCAACAGGGCCGGACACCAGGAAGGGGCCACATACGACAACCAAATGGGCGGAGCCACCAGGAACAATGATCGCTGGCTGCAGTGGAATGGGCCCGACCCCAACAAGAACGGCCGGACTATGATAGTTGACACTCCCCTACGCTCTTGACGGCGTGGGAGGGAACACAAAAGTAGCATACTTAAACAACCTAGTAATCATGATTCACAGTTACTCAGTATCCTACGTGATCCCTCTAGTGAAACCCGTCCTCGACCACCGAGAACAGTTACATTCACGCCTGACGTCGCGTTCCATACCAGGCCCTGTCCGGGGTATGGAGCGCTAGATTCAGCGGCGACAGACCATTTCGTCCCTACGACATACCAAGGGGGAGCACACCAAGACACGCCTGGGGCACTGACCGTAGGATGTGCAAATGGGAGCAAGATGCTATCTACGGCAACGGACCTATTAGACCTACCCCGTCTCCCCCTCGAGGCCCGAGGATGCCACAAGTTTGACGAAGTGGAACTCCCTTTGGTCTCAGTGCCCAAACTATGCCGTACCGCATGCCACGTAGCGTTCTCTAAGGATGACGTGACAGTTATCGGCCCTACCCAACAAGTCATACTCACCGGTCAACGCGGCCCCCTAAGGAATCTATACATGGTTCCCCTTCATCAGCCCGACCCACCAAAGGGGACGGCTGAATCTCCAAGGGTGACGGGCCCCCCGACGGCTGAATCTCCAAGGGTGACAGGCCCCCCGCAAAACAAAAACGGACTAAACGAACTAAACGAATCCGGCCCCCCGCAAAACGAAAACGAACAAAACACCGAATATCCGATACACACGGGGGCAGGGGCATACCAGATTCAAGCCATCCCCAAACTAATACAATTCTACCACGCCGCAGCAGGGTACCCCACTAAAGAGACTTGGGTCCGCGCCATCGAGCGCGGATCATATGCCACGTGGCTGGGCCTCACGGCACAACGTGTCAACCGACACCTCCCACTCACAGAAGAAACTACTATGGGACACCTACAAATGGTGCGACAAGGCATTCAAAGCACGCACAAACCGAAGAAGGCAAAGAACGGACCAACAGCCGATACAGAACCACCCCAAGTCGGCCGGAAGAAGATACATAATGTCTGCGTGGACATAGTTACCGCGAACGACATGCAACCAACCAACCACGCAGGGCCACGAACCAGAGACGAACCGAAGGAGCTCTTCGCGTGGGACCTACCGGGGAGATACCCAGTCACGTCACGTCGTGGACACCAGTACGTATTCCTCGTGTACGACTACGATTCCAACTATATTGACGTGGAACCCATCCAGTCACGCAAGAGCGAAGACCTCCTACAGGGATTTACAGCATGCTACGCACGTATGAAAGAGGACAACGTAAGCGCAAAAATAGTGCGAATGGACAACGAGACCTCCAAGCAACTAATTGCATACATCACAAGGAACAACCTCGATTACCAACTAGCGTCACCCGGGGACCACCGGCTCAACCATGCCGAAAGGGCGATTCAGACCTTCAAGAGCCACTTTATAGCGGGATTGAATGGCGTGGATGATAAATTCCCAATAGACGATTGGGACCTACTGATCCCACAGGCCCTCATTACCCTCAACTTGTTACGCGCATCCCGTACCCAACCCAAACTATCGGCATATGAGCTCAGACGCGGGGTATATGACTACAACAAGCACCCCCTCGCCCCTATGGGTTGTCGGGTGAGTATCCACGACAGGGCTCAGGAACGCGGCGCATGGCAGGACCATGGAACAAGGGGCTACTACATCGGACCGGCCTTAAAGCACTACAGGAATTACACATGTGTCGGGGAGGCCAGCCGCGCTACCAGAATCAGCAACACCGTAGCGTTCTTCCCCAAAACTGAGATGCCACGTACCTCTTCTACAGACCGGCTGCTCATGACACTCCAAGACCTAAAAGAAATTGCTAGTAAACCCCATCCACCAATCCCTTATATGGAACAGGGAACACAACTAAACAAGGCCCTGAGGAGTTTACAAGAACTATTGCATATAAATACACGACAAAAACGAAATATGCCCAAAGTTGCCAAGCTTCGTGATACGACCAAAAACGCGCCTGAACCGCCCACGGTATCAAACGGGCCCAATATGAAATCCAATGCGCGCGAACCTCCAAGGGTGACACCTACGCAACAATGCAGTGCCCGCCGGGGACACCCCTGGGCGGTGGGCACGATCATTAGAAAGAAGTTCAACTCAGGGTGGTATGAAGGTGAAGTCATAAGTTATGACCAAACCAATCAATACTACAAAGTACGATTCACGGATGGGGACGTTGCGGACTACACACACGGTGAAGTGTACCGGTACTACAAGTCCGACCAATACTACTCAAAATCCAAGCTTAAGCCCAAGGCCATAATGGGAGTTTACCCGCGTGATCCGGTCCAGTTTCCCGTACCAAAACAGGCTCTACGAACGAACAATTTATCGTATGTGCCCCAACTAGCGTGTGGGGGGTCCATATGGGATGAGGACTTGAACAAATGGGCAGCGTACCGTGATCTAATCAGGCACCCCAAATCACAGGTACAAGAATTATGGCTCAAGTCAGGCGAGGACGAGTTCGGCCGGTTATTAGTGCTTTGCAGGGGCCCTGTGGAGTTGTTGCGTACGTAGTTATTGTATGTATTGTAAGTATGTGTCAGTAAAGTTATGGTAAGAAGTTCTACGACCAAAATATAACTCAGTCATGAACCCAAATACCCACTAGGTTTGAGCACTGTGCAAATCCTGCAAGTCCACGACCAAAATAAAACTCAGTCATCAACCCAAAAACCAACCAGATTTTCGCACAGTGCAAATCCTGCCAATTCCCGACCAAAATATAATTCAGTCATCAACCCAAAAACCCACCAGATTTGAACACAGTGCTAATCCTGCCAATCCCCGGCTAAAATATAACTCAGTACTCAACCCAAAAACCAACCAGATTTTAGCACAGTGCAAATTCTGTCTATCCCCGACCAAAATATAACTCATTCTGAAAAGAATTCACCGCGTAAAGGCATATTCGTGCGTACGAAGAGTCACAAAGGCAAATAACCTTATTCGTAAGGTTATTTAACCTGAGTGAATAATCGTCAGCGATTATCCATGTGGATTGCCTCTTAGGGAAATTCTCCCCGTCAGCTCACTCTTCGAAGAATTAACAACTCTAAAACACTATCATGCCCTAAAATCTATGTACAACCTAGTACTAATTCTACGTAATAAGGAACAAATACTGTGATATTCCAATGACTATATCACGGTGAATTACACGGTAATACGATACAAAGAAAGACCGATCGAAGATGGTTTGCGTGTGTTTTGTGTCTTAATTACATGTGTTTTGTATGCTGAAAATTACACGGTAATATGCTGTAAATCGACACGACGATACGACGAGTAATTAACCTGTCGGTCTGCAAAGATCGAACCGTAACAATGATCTTACTCACTAAATCAATCGATCGTAAGACCGATTGCATTTGCGTTTGTTTGTTACGACACACTTTTTCTAGTTTATCAGACCCACAGCACTCTACGAGCTGTGGCCAGCATCCTACAATGCTGAGGACCGCGTTTCCCACCGAGAAACGCAGTTTGAGCTCGAAGACTAATCCGGAATAGCCTGATCAGCTACCGGCATCAACCCTCAAGGATGTAAAAGAGGCAGTTGTCTGTGGAGCCCTGGAACAGACCAACACCAGGGCGGTCTCCCTGAAAGAAGAGACCAAAGAATCGAACCAAGGTGGTGGCTCCACCGGGTTTCGAGATCCAGCAAAAACAAGCAAGGGAAAAGAAGCTGGACGGCTCAGTCGAAAGGGCCGCCCAGGTTGGCATCAGTTGAAAGGAATCAATATCCAATCCAAGAAGCTGATCTTTCACTGAAAACAAGAATGACGTGAGCCAGAAGATTGAGCCTGAAGTATTCTGTGGTGAAACAGAAGGGAGGAACAGATTGCGAAGAGCATCTGCCCGCAAGACGGAACAGATTGCGAACGAAAATCCAAAGATATGAGAACACCAATCCCCGAAGATCGGAAAGATCCAAAAATGAAAAAGAGAACACTAAATTCTCAGGAAACAACCTTTCAACCTTTCACCACAGAAATACAGAATGAGCAAAATCCCGAGAAAGGATAGGAAAGCTCACAATCTTGATTTGCAACAAAAGCAAAAGCTCACACAAAAGTATAACCAAACCGGAACGAAAATTCGATCCGAATATAAGCACATCACTCGACAGTCACAAACGAATAATATCCATCTAATCATATCCATCTCTCACATCCAACCCTCGATTCGATTACACTCTTCCACCACACACCACCATCGATTGAATATTCAATATTCCATCGAATACCATCTTACGAATCGACCGTCCACACTCCAAAACGACCATTTGAAATCCTTTCGAAACTTCGTTTGAAATATCGCACCCCACTCCACCATGGTACGAACAAGAACATACGGCGACATTGAAGAAGAAAAAATGGAAGTGGACGATCCACAGGATTCTAATGAAAACAATGGAGGAGGTATGGGAGAAGAGGAAGATTTGGAAGATAAAATCATGGAAGTCATGGAAAGGGCCCTTGGGGACCCAGAAACAAACTCAACCATGAAGAGAATCATCGACCAAGAAGTAAAGAAGAGGGTCAGGGCAATGAGAGATGCAGAAAGGAGGGGTGAGAACCCAGATGACGCCGATAGCAACAACGATGAGGGAAATGATGCTAACCAAAATGCCGAGGATGCAAGAGCAGATTGACTGGGTAGAAGGTCATCCCAACCCAGGATAAAAATCAGGGGATTCAACAATGGCAGATTCCTGAACCCAGAACAACTTGCTTTCAGGAGCAGCCTAATGGATTTTGGTATCAACTATGAATCGGCTGAAGAAATTATGAGGGGAGGGATGTCTAATATTCGTGAAATTACAGACCTCAACAAGGAAAGCATTAAATCGTTCATGCATGGATTGAAATCTATCAGTCCAGACTGTCCTAATCCAAAAAGTATCCACTATGGTAACAGGCTATCATCGAGGCTCCTAACTTGGGCAAATTGGGCCCGGTACCAACCATTGATTGGAGTCAAGCCAAGGGCTATCGACTGGAACGCAAACCCAAACAACCTGGAACTGCAGCAATTCAGAATCAAGATGATGGAATCAAGTGTGAAATCACAGGAAAAGTCAACCCCACCAGAATTAAAGGACCTTACGAAGTTCAGAGAATGGGAGGAAGGCTTTCGACAAAACCTGAGGTACAGATTCAACTCTGAGGGATTCTCAATCTTGTATGTCATAAGACCACAAGAAAAGGAAGAAGTTACTGACGAAGCCAGGGCTGGAACAGTCGGGCAAAGTGCAACAGATACTTATCCAACTTGGAGTGATTACAATGAAAGATGTGGCGTCCTGTCAGGTCACCAGTATGATGAGGACAACAACGTCGTCTGGAGGTTGCTGTGTGATGCAACAAGAAAAGGTCCTGGTTGGGAATATGTGGCACATTTCCAAAACACCGCGCTGAACTCAGGAAATTCAAGAAACGCTTTCATTTCATTGATGCAACATGCTTACACTGATACCAATATCACTATGGTTCTGAACAAGACATACCAGGAAATGAAAGATTCACACTACACTGGAGATTCTAAGAATTATGACTGGAACAAGCACAAGCGAAACTGGACTGCTTTTCATGGAACAATTCTGAGATTTGAAAAGAATCATAATGAAAGGAGATTTGTCTGGGACTTTATCAATTCAATCAGTGATGAGCGACTTGATGCTGCTAAAGCCGATGCAATTGACGAGAGCAAAGACTACCGGGACAATTTCAACGAATGCTTGATTCTATTCACCAATCGTCTTGGATTGAAGAAGCTTGCAAATGGGAAGCATAAAAGAGGTTCCAGGAGTGTGTATTCTATGGGCACATCAAGCAACAAAAAGCAAAAGACAACTGGAACGTTTACAGGAAAAGTTGAGTGTAAGCCTTATCCGACAAGTGTTTATAAAACAATGTCAAAAGAACAGCGCCAGGAGCTTTACCAGATGAGACAGGCTAAGAAGAAAAGAAATCTCAAGGCTGCTGAGACTAAAAAGAAAGAAACTGAAAATGAAGGCGCGGGTGACAGTTTTGGCTCAAAATCTAAGAAATGACATAATAACCGGACACTATCACTAGAACACAAATTGTTAACAATGGTGAGCCGGTCATTATACAAGATGAACGTTCCTGTAGATTTTGATGATGGGGAAAGTGAAGAAGGCTATTGTGAGTTAGACTCGCATGCAGATACTACCGCAGCAGGAAGCAATATGGTATTGCTGAATCCTGATCAGATCACAACACATGTTGATGTTGCACCTTTTTCTGAAGAATACAAGCCCATCAAGAAAATCCCCATTGGAAGCTGTGCTACGGCGTGGACAAACCCAACATCAGGCAAAGTGTACATCATAGTGTTCCATCAAGCACTGTACTTTGGGGACAAATTGAAAAACAGCTTGATATGTCCAAATCAAGTGAGGGACTGCAATTTCAACTCTGTTGAAGAGACACCTCGTCAATTTGATCCAAGATCCAAGCATGGAATTACAATTCAAACTCCACTGGAAGATGATGATCCGAAGAAAGTTTTTATCAAACTGAGTATGAGAAATGTGATCTCATATTTCCCCACAAGAAAGCCCACATGAATGGAACTTGATGAATGTCAACATTTGATAGCAACAAATGATACCCCCTGGGATCCACATTCACTGAAGTTCAGGATGGCCGAGTTAGCCATTGACAATGGAGATCCAATTTCAGGGGACCAATTCAGCCTTCAAGCTATGTCGACCAAAGACGACCAAACAATGGATACAAGTTCGGTTGTAACAGAACCTGCTAGTAATGTTACAGATAAACTCCCCAAGACCAGCTTAGACAAACGGCATCCAAGTGTCATGCAGCAATGCAAACTAATGAGAGTCCATCAGGTATCCACAAGGAGAATGCTAACTGAATGCCAGATTGCAACAGATGGAAATATAGCTCATCGGATTTCTTCAGTAAGGAATATTTCAAGCGCGCGAAGGGTAGACCAATTTTTGTTTGATGATACAGAATTTGACTTTATGGAAGCTCCTGAAGAAAAATCAAAACAGGCCCCTAGCTTGCAAGAAATCGACAATACACTTGAGAGAAGGTCTCTTGACAGAAGAAATCAATGGGGGCCATCAGTGATAACAATTGAAGGTCCAAACAAAGTTGACTGTGAACGCCTAGCCAAAACTTGGAATATTAGTTTCAAGAAAGCTGAGCAGACATTGAAAGTCACGACGCAGAAAGCACTCAGGAATTTGCAATCACCATTGATGAAGAGACTGCCTACTCAGCGCTTCAGGAACAAGAGAGTCGCACAAGGAACCTGGTACACTGATACGTGGCACGCTAGAACCACCAGTATTATGAGACAGGAAAAATGTGCACAAATCTTCACAAATGGAAATGGCTTTGAAGTATTTATACCAATACAGGACAAGTCTCAGGCGCATCAAGGATTGAAAACATTCATTCACGAAATTGGAATCCCAGAGCATTTGATTTCTGATGGTGCACCAGAACAAGGATCTCCAAGAACCTACAAGACACACTGGAATTCAATTGTAAAGCGCAACCATATTCACCAGACATTCATCCAACCACATTGCCCATTCCAAAATCGAGCAGAACAAGCAACAGGCCATCTTGGCAGTGCAATCACAACCAAGTCTGCAAAGAAGAAGTCACCGAGGAGATTATGGTCATTTTGTGGTGAGCTATGTGCTAATATCAGGCAGCGAACAGCCTCGAGCAACCCTTCTTCAATGGGGAGAACCCCATTCGAATTGGTCCATGGCTGTAGACCGGATTTTACACTATACACTTCATCAGAATGGTATGACTTTGTGTTTTATTATGAAAAAGGTGATTCTTCCACCCGAGGTGTTGAAAGGTTGGCACGATGGTTGGGTCCCTGTGGCAATAAGGTAGGTGGGGGTGATTGTTTTTGGCTCCTGACTGAATCAGCAATACCAATATCTACAAATTCAATACGACCTGTCAAAGAATTCGAATGGAGAGATAGAGATATCCTCAGAAGAATGGAAGCAATTGACAAATCAATTGAATCCAAGATTGGTGATGAAGTGAAGGATAGCGCGTCCTTCTTCCAGGAAAACTACCCGGAGCCCCAAATGGAGCTATTTGAGAATCAACCAGTAGAACCACCTGATTTGAAACTTGAAATGGCTGAACCAGAAGCGTCAGTTGAAGATATTGATGAACCAGATGAATACCTGGGGAATGAGGTTATCATTGAAAGAGGTGACGAAAGACTCAGGTGCATTGTCAAGGACAGGGTGCGCGACCTGCAAAACAGACTGATAGGACTCAGAAATGAGAATCCCATACTAGACACGAGACTGTATAAATTGCAACTACCTGATGGTACCATGGAGGAATATACGGCAAATATTGTTGCAGAGAGTCTGTATAGTTCCGTTGACGATGACGGACGCATGTTCACTCTACTGGATGAACTCATTGACCATGAAAAAGACAACACCGCTTTAAGTGATGAGGAAGCAACAACTATAGCCAAAAATGGACGAAAGAGCCATAAGCCAACGACTAGGGGTTGGCGTATTTTGGCCAGTTGGAAAGATGGAACAGAATCTTGGTGTAAGCTAGGTGATGTGAAAGAATCATTTCCAGTGCAATTAGCTGAGTATGCTGTCAACAATAATTTTGAAAAGACACCAGCATTCCGATGGTGGGTGCACAAAATTTTGAGAAGGAAGGAACGAATCCTTAAAGCGGCCAAAACAGCAAAGTATTGGTTGAAGACTCACAAATAAGGAGTTGAGTTGCCACATTCAATCAAACAAGCGCTGGCTATCGATAAGAAAACAGGGACTGACCACTGGGAAAGAGCAATTCATAAGGAAATGACAAATAACATGGCAGCGTTTGAATTTTCTGATGATGATGTTATTCCAGTTGGCCATAAGCAGATAACAACCCATATGATCTTTGACATCAAGCTTGGATCCCTAACAAGGAAGGCTAGATTGGTAGGGGACGGTCATAAAGTCCCTGCAGTGGCAAAAGAAAATACTTATTCATCTGTTCCCAGTCGAGACTCCGTAAGAATATTCTTCCTGCTGGCAGCGCTGAATGATCTGAAGGTTCTCTCAGCAGATATTCAAAATGCATATTTGACAGCCCCGATTAAAGAGAAATACTTTCTAAAGGCGAGAGCTGAGGATGGTTTTCCACCACATCTTGCAGGAAGGCCTTGCAAGATTGTCCGCGCATTGTATGGATTGCCAGTTGCAGGTTCATCTTTCAGGTCATATCTCACACAGCATTTGAGAGATCTTGGATATTCACCTTGCAAAGCAGATCCGGATGTGCACTTACGAATTGAAACCAGGAAAGACGGATCCAGATACTGGGCAATGCTCATTGCCTATGTAGACGACATCTTATGTTCTGGTGAAGATCCAAAGTTCCAGCTTGAAAACATTGAGCGAAAGTTCAAATTGAAGGATGATACTATTGAAGAGCCAACCCTGTATCTGGGAGCAGATATTGGAAAATTCTATTTTGAAGGTGATTCAAAGCCAAGATGGTCATTATCAAGCACTAAGTATACGGCGAAAGCTGTTGCAGCAGTCGAACAAGAGTTAGGAACTGAAAAATATGGTTACAAGTATCTACCAAAATCAGCGTCCAGTCCACTGTCACATGATTACCGACTGGAAATTGATATATCAGAAGAATTGAACCCTGAATTGCAAAATTGGTGGAGTTGTTAGTTGAACGTTTAACACTAACCCTAGGAGTTGACAACGTAACCTTGTAGACGGAGTTTATGTGGGGGGGGTTTGGGGGGGGGAAAATACGTAGAAATATTAAAAAAATCTGTTTTTAACAAGTAGACTTGGTACAAACGCTACGACTAAAAATCGCTAAAAAGCTTAGCCAAACATTTATTTACGGAAATGAGATGCTTCTTCTAAAAGCAATAGTAATATCTAGTGGCGCGCGCTCATTTTTATGGTAGCAAACTCTCATTTTTTTGGTTGCAAGTAACCATAAGATTTAACCTGAATAAAGAAAAAATCATACGATTAAAATCTGTCTTAGATCAAGTTAACTTTGCCAGATGAGAGAGTTTGGTAGAGTTGCAAAATATACGGTCGTTGTCGGCAGCAAATTCAATCGAAAAAGACGGGTACGAATCGAATTTATTCAATCGATACAATCGAAAAAGACACTAACGAAAGATACGAACGTTAACTTTACCAGATGAGAGAGTTTGGTAGCAAAAAAAAAGAGGCTTATCTAAACACCCCAAAAAAAACCTTGGAGAACCAGATGTTTTTAATGGAATTAAAATAACAGCTTTTTACCTGATTCTTCTGGCTATGCCTGCGCGCGCACGCGCGCGCATGCCAGCCGCGGTTAAGGGACAGACCTAAAAAAAAAAAGGGTAAAGGACGGACCAAAAAACGGAAAAAGCACAGACCATAAAAAAGGAAAAAGGACAGACCATTAAAAAGGAAAAAGGACAGACCATAAAAACGAAAAAAGGACAGACCATAAAAACGGAAAAAGGACAGACCATCAAGTACATGCCAAGCAGTACAAGTACTACTACAGGTACTACTACCAGTAGTAATGCAAGTACCACATAGACAGTACACACTAATTTGCAATTAAAAAATAGAAAATCAGATACAACTTGCTTGCTTGTTCGAATTTAAAATAGAACTCGCGCGAATGACGTCACTTGATTGGTAGTAAAGTTACTTAAATACGTATATTATTATTATGATTGGTAGTATACTAGATCACTTGGTAGGATCGATATGAACGTATGTAGCTTGCTTGCTTGATTGGTAGTATCAGCCATCTACTCTCATACCGGCACAACGCTGTAAAATATATCTCCTTTATCTGGAAAGGCCTTGTAATCTTTTCTGCTTTTGGCATATTTGTATTCAACATTGGATGCTCGAATGCATATGGTGTGCAAGGGAATAGGGTCTTGAATGTTCTTGGAATGGGTTTGTTGTAAATGAAGGGCAAAAATTGCATCATTGATTGCGCACCTGTCTTTGTTTCTTGCTACCGCATAAGATATTGCCATTGGTAAAGAATCACTCTCAATCACTTTCCTTGAGTTGATAAGCTTAGCATCTTCTTCACTAAGCCCAATTTTAAAAATTCTTTCTAACAATTTTCCATATGATGCATCTTCCTGAAACCTGTGGTTTGTTTTTAATTGGTGGAGTTGTTAGTTGAACGTTTAACACTAACCCTAGGAGTTGACAACGTAACCTTGTAGACGGAGTTTATGTGGGGGGGGTTTGGGGGGGGGGAAAATACGTAGAAATATGCACATACTTTGTTCCAACACATCATGGAAAGGAACAATGAAATTCCTCACAGTGCTTTGAACGCTGGCCAAATCTTCATGTTTAGCCCCATAATAAGTTGTTGAAGCTGAGACACAATCAAATCTTGAACCAAAAGCTACCATTTTTCCTGTCTCACCCAATTTCGTTCTAACTTCTGTATGTGAGTTGAGAATTTTTGATAGGTTGTTCTTAATGTCATCTGACAGATTAGTCTTTAGGTAGTCAACATAGATTTTTCCGTTAGCAAAGTTGTACTCTTGTTTTTGTACTGGTGTTGAGATAACATGAGAGTATTTTGCCATCCTATTCAATCGTTCCTTTTTTGTCGGACGTCTGACAACATAAGTCCATCCATTGTTGGTGTTTGGTGTTGGCATTTGATGTGTAGAGTAAACCAGTCCTGAAACATAATGATTTCCTTTTGCAGCACTTGGTTTGGCTGTGTTCAACATTTCAAATGACTTCTTCTTGCTTACTCTTTCATTCATGTACAACAAAGGAACAACAATCTCTTCCAGACCCAACACTTTCTTGATTTCCAACTTTTTTGCTTTCTCACTCATGATGATGAAGACACCGGTTGAATGCTAGTTGGTTGAAACGTTGGTTGCCAATATGAGATTTAAACAAACAAACAAAAATTAGAGACACTGAAATCAGGTAATCATTGTTTTTCACCATTCGGATTCCAAAGAGTTGGCTTGAGGAAAACAATGCTTGAGTGTAAGCTCATATTATTCCAATGACATCATGAATACATAATTGCTGACAGAGGATGTGTCTTACCCACAAGACTATAGTCAAGTGTGCACACCATGTATTATTCAGCAAACTGTAATTAATGCCAATTGTAATGCAACAAGCTTCAAATTCAAGATTGAATTCATCATTGCAAGACAACAGTATCATTTCAGATTATACTTCTGGAGAAAGCCTCAGCACCTTAAAGTACACCACTGTGAAACGATCTGCAAAGCAGATTTTCGCACGCACAATGTACAAGTGGGCTTTGTCTCCATAAAGCGACATTCTATCCTCCCCTTGAAGAAGGTGAAGGATGGTAATGACATCTTACTATGGCTGTTCATTTGTCTGCAAATTTGCATACTCCAAGAACACTACTACTTCCATGCTACAACACAATGCACTTCACACAATTCAAAAACTGTACCTGGTATCAGAATCCGTATCGTCCCTGCTATCCTCACTGCTGCCGTCACACCAACTATCGCTTGAGCTGCTGCTGCTGTTGCTAATACTCGAATCCTCGTTTTAGTCCCTTCACCGGATGCTCGTGGATTGTCCTTGCTTGAAAACGAGTTCAATGAAAACGCCGGTTGAAACGCCGGTTGAAACGGCGCTGAAAATGCCGGTTGAATGGAAACGCCGGTTGAAACGCCCCTTGAAAAACGCCGGTTAGAACGCTGCTTGAATGGATACGCCGCTTGAAACGCCAGTTGAAAACGCCGCTGATAAGAGCCGCTGGAAACAGCCGGTTGAAACGCCGGTTGAAACGCCGGTTGAATGGAAACGCCGGCTGAAACGCCCCTTGAAAAATGCTGGTTCAATAAAAACGCCGGTTAAAACGCTGCTTGAATGGATACGCCGGTTGAAACGCCGGTTGAAACGTCTGTTGAAAACGCCGCTGGAAACAGCCGCTGGAAACAGCCAGTTGAAACGCCGGTTGAAACGCCGCTGAAAAGGCCGGTTGAATGGAAACGCCGGTTGAAACGCCCCTTGAATAACGCCGGTACAATAGAAACGCCGGTAAGAACGCTGCTTGAATGGATACGCCGGTTGAAACGCCGGTTGAAAACGACGCTGGAAACAGCCGGTTGAAACGCCGCTGAAAAGGCCGGATGAATGGAAACGCCGGCTGAAACGCCCCTTGAAAAACGCCGGTTAGAACGCTGCTTGAATGGATACGCCGCTTGAAACGCCAGTTGAAAACGCCGCTGATAAGAGCCGCTGGAAACAGCCGGTTGAAACGCCGGTTGAAACGCCGGTTGAATGGAAACGCCGGCTGAAACGCCCCTTGAAAAATGCTGGTTCAATAAAAACGCCGGTTAAAACGCTGCTTGAATGGATACGCCGGTTGAAACGCCGGTTGAAACGTCTGTTGAAAACGCCGCTGGAAACAGCCGCTGGAAACAGCCAGTTGAAACGCCGGTTGAAACGCCGCTGAAAAGGCCGGTTGAATGGAAACGCCGGTTGAAACGCCCCTTGAATAACGCCGGTACAATAGAAACGCCGGTAAGAACGCTGCTTGAATGGATACGCCGGTTGAAACGCCGGTTGAAAACGACGCTGGAAACAGCCGGTTGAAACGCCGCTGAAAAGGCCGGATGAATGGAAACGCCGGCTGAAACGCCCCTTGAAAAACGCTGGTTCAATAGAAACGCCGGTTAAAACGCTGCTTGAATGGATACGCCGGTTGAAAGGCCGGTTGAAAACGCCGCTGGAAACAGCCGGTTGAAACGCCGGTTGAACAATGGAACAATGTGGGTAGACAGTGCGGTCGCCAACTGGTGGTGCCTTCGATGTAGGAAGGCATTACAGCGTTCCACGTCCTAAACAAAGGAAACGGAAAATACGCTGCTGCAGCCCTAGGTATTGCTGCGAAGCTCTTTCGAGCTAGCACTCTCTCAACAGTGAAATTCTCGGTCACATTAATGTGACTCCTCTTGACCCGCATGTTTCTCCATTCCGCTTCTTTGGAACGCTCCCAAAAGGAACATGCGAATAAATCCGCATAAGGTCCTATTTGATTCGATCCCAAACGGCCGTTTCCTTCGCGATCGGCGTGCACAACAATAGCGCTACGCCATGCAAACGCGAGCAGCGTGCAATCCTCTCTAAAAGTCGACTCATCGTTCATTACCGCGTTTGATAGGATTGTTTCCCACAAGGAATGATAATCACTCAATCTTTGTTTGATCCATTCATTGGTCCACATTCCTTCCATCGTTTCGATTCAGATAGTATCATAATGGCTGCATATCTTTCGATAATATCTAACTCACTTTTTGGTTTCCTTGGCCTCCTCTCCGGTGCTGGCCTTGTCGCCAACGGCAACTTCCTGTTTTTGTCAAATCGATTAAGAGGTGAAGGGTTAATTCTCGTTAGTTTCGATTCTCTTCACAATGCATTGCTGCTTCTAGTCCGTCGCATGGTCGTGTTTCGAGCACTGGGATCTCGCGCAGTGTACCGCGTGGTGAATATACAGTGCCAATGCTTCGATCGATCATAGCAACAGGTCCTCCCTCTGGAAAGGATTGGATAAACCTACCTCTTCTTCGTCGTAGTCGACAAGTTCGTCTTCGTTGTTATCGGCCATGGTGATAGTTATTATTACTGGGTGGTGATATATTATCAAAGTTTGATGGAAGAGTTCGTACGGTGCCGTAGAAGCTTGGGTTGCAACGGGATGAAACAAGGCAATGTCCCTCCGAGCCAAAAAGTCGGCACGGGAACAACACAGCTGCTCGTAATACCGTACCGTACGTAATTACCTGGTACTGTAAGATTACGAGTAGGATTACGACGGCACCGGTGTCTTGACGAGAATGAAACTGCTCGCATTATTTTTTCTTTTTTTGTTCTCGCGTTGGATGACTGTTATTGTGCTACCTTTGCACCAGGTACGAACTCTACCGTAGAGATCCAAAGACGACAGTCAGGACTCAAAAAGCAGCTCATAAGGTGTTGTGGATGTTTTCCGTTTTGCTCTCGACCGTAGCTCAGTAATATTTCCAATCCAACTTGTGCAGAATGGTATGATTTGTACACAGCGCCGTCAGAACTGAAATGCTTTTGACAGCCGGTCCGATCGATCCAGTTCCAATCCGACTTGTGCAGAATGGTACGATTTGTACACAGCGTCGTCAGAACTGAAAAACTTGTGACAGTCGGTCCAATCAATCCGGTTTTTGGTTAACGGTGTCCCTTTGTTGCCCGTGTCTGCCGCCGACGGCAATTTCAGTATGCCCGATTACACTTCCTACTGAGTTCTGGTAGGTGTTGTGTATGTTTTCCGACCGGTCGACGTTTTAGTCCGTTTGTTTGGTCCTTCAGATATTTTGTGTCCGTTTGTTGCTCGTGTCTGCCGCCGACGGCAATTTCCGTATGCCCGATTACACTTCCTACGGAGTTCTGGTAGGTGTTGTGAATGTTTTCCGACCGGTCGATGTTTTAGTCCGTTTGTTTGGTCCTTCAGATATTTTGTGTCCCTTTTTTGCTTGTGTCTGCCCCCGACAGCAATTTCCGTATGCCCGATTACACTTCCTACGGAGTTCTGGTAGGTGTTGTGAATGTTTTCCGACCGGTCGACGTTTTAGTCTGTTTGTTTGGTCCTTCAGATATTTTGTGTCCCTTTGTTGCTCGTGTCTGCCCCCGACAGCAATTTCCGTATGCCCGATTACACTTCCTACGGAGTTCTGGTAGGTGTGGTGAATGTTTTCCGACCGGTCGACGTTTTAGTCTGTTTGTTTGGTCCTTCAGATATTTTGTGTCCCTTTGTTGCTCGTGTCTGCCTCCGACAGCAATTTCCGTATGCCCGATTACACTTCCTACTGAGTTCTGGTAGGTGTTGTGGATGTATTCTGACCGGTCGACGTTTTCGTCCTTCAAAGATTACGTCGGCAATTTCCGTATGCCCGATTACACTTCCTACTGAGTTCTGGTAGGTGTTGTGGATGTATTCTGACTGGTCAACATTTTTGTCCTTAAGATATTTTGTTCCTTTGTTGCTCTTGTCAGCCGACGGCAATTTCCATATGCTTAATTACACTTCCTACTGAGTTCTGGTAGGTGTTGTGGATGTTTCCTGACCGGTCGGCGTTTAATTTTTTCCGTCTTTTTTGTCGTCTTTGCCAGATGAGAAAGTTGGTGAGAAATACAATCGGACTTGTTAGATTTGGTACAATTTGTACATGAATGAGTCGGACTTGATGTACTTACAGCTACTATCTACTCTCATACAAATCGATTTTTTGTCGTCGTTCTCGTCGCCTTTGCCAAATGAGAGAGTTGGTGAGAAATAATATTAGACTTGTTACAATTGGTACACTCTGTACATGAATGAGTCGGACTTGATGTACTTACAGCCATCTACTCTGATGTGCGTCGTCAACAGATTGTTTGACGGCAATTTCCGTATGCCCGATTACACTTCCTACTGAGTTCTGGTAGGTGTTGTGGATGTAGTATTCTGACCGGTCGAGGTTTTCGTCGGCTGACGGCAATTTCCGTATGCCCAATTACACTTCCTACTGAGTTCTGGTAGGTGTTGTGGATGTATTCTGACTGGTCGACGTCATCATCCGTTTCTTTGATCTTCTTTATTTATTTGCTGTCGTTGCCATTGATAAATACAATCAGACTTTTTGGAATTGGTACAATTTCTACATGAATGAGCTGGACTTGATGTATTCACGGTCACAGCCATCTACTCTGATACGATTTTTTGTGGTCGTAATTTTGTGTACGTTGTTGAACTGTGAATAGGATAGCTCGTAATTACCAGTAGCTCGTACACTTGCTCGTTCTTTCGAATTTGCAATAGAACTCGTGCAAATGACGTCACTTGATTGGTAGTATAGATTGATTGGTAGGATAGGTATGCAGGTACGTAGCTTGCTTGTAATTCTAAAAGCTCGAAATTACCAGTAGCTCGTACACTTGCTTCTTCTCTTGAATAGTAATAAAAATCGATTGGTATGATCGGTAAGAACGTAGATAGCTTGCTTGTAGATCTGGTAGCTCATAATTACTGGTAGCTCGTACAGCTTGCTTGCTCCAATTTAAAATAAAACTCGCGCGAATGACTCACTTGACTGGTAGTATAGATCAATTGGTATGATCAATATGAACGTAGGTAGCTTGCTTGGAGTTCTGGTAGCTCATAATTACCAGTAGCTCGTACAGCTTGCTTGCTCCAATTTAAAAAAGAGCTTGCGCAAATGACGTCACTTGAATAGTAATATAAATCGATTGGTATGATCAGTATGAACGTAGATAGCTTGCTTGTAGATCTGGTAGCTCGTAATTACAGGTAGCTCGTACAGCTTGCTTGCTCCAATTTAAAATAAAACTCGCGCGAATGACTCACTTGACTGGTAGTATAGATCAATTGGTATGATCAATATGAACGTAGGTAGCTTGCTTGGAGTTCTGGTAGCTCATAATTACCAGTAGCTCGTACAGCTTGCTTGCTCCAATTTAAAAAAGAGCTTGCGCAAATGACGTCACTTGAATAGTAATATAAATCGATTGGTATGATCAGTATGAACGTAGATAGCTTGCTTGTAGATCTGGTAGCTCGTAATTACAGGTAGCTCGTACAGCTTGCTTGCTCCAATTTAAAATAAAACTCGCGCGAATGACTCACTTGACTGGTAGTATAGATCAATCGGTATGATCAATATGAACATAGGTAGCTTGCTTGTAGATCTCGTAGCTCATAATTACTACCGGTAGCTCGTACAGCTTGCTTGCTCCAATTTAAAAAAGAGCTTGCGCAAATGACGTCACTTGAATAGTAATATAAATCGATTGGTATGAACATGATCGGTATGAACGTAGATAGCTTGCTTGTAGATATGATAGCTCGTAATTACCGTTAGCTCGTACAGCTTGCTTGCTCCAATTTAAAATGGAATGATTAGCACTGTGTTCAAATCAGGTTGGTTTTTGGGTTGATGACTGAGTTATATTTTAGTCGGGAATTGGCAGGATTTGCACTGTGCTAAAATCTGGTGGGTTTTTGGGTTGATGACTGAGTTATATTTTAGTCGGGAATTGGCAGGATTTGCACTGTGCTAAAATCTGGTTGGTTTTTGAATTGATGACTGAATTATATTTTGGTTAGGGACTGAAAAGATTTGCAGTGTGTTCAAATCAGGTTGGTTTTTGGGTTGATGACTGAGTTATATTTTAGTCGGGAATTGGCAGGATTTGCACTGTGCTAAAATCTGGTGGGTTTTTGGGTTGATGACTGAGTTATATTTTAGTCGGGAATTGGCAGGATTTGCACTGTGCTAAAATCTGGTTGTTTTTTGAATTGATGACTGAATTATATTTTGGTTAGGGACTGAAAAGATTTGCACTGTGTTCAAATCAGGTTGGTTTTTGGGTTGATGACTGAGTTATATTTTAGTCGGGAATTGGCAGGATTTGCACTGTGCTAAAATCTGGTGGGTTTTTGGGTTGATGACTGAGTTATATTTTAGTCGGGATTTGGCAGGATTTGCACTGTGCTAAAATCTGGTTGGTTTTTGACTTGATGACTGAATTATATTTTGGTTAGGGACTGGAAAGATTTGCAGTGTGTTCAAATCAGGTTGGTTTTTGGGTTGATGACTGAGTTATATTTTAGTCGGGAATTGGCAGGATTTGCACTGTGCTAAAATCTGGTTGGTTTTTGAATTGATGACTGAGTTATATTTTGGTTAGGGACTGGAAAGATTTGCACTGTGTCTAAATCTGGTGGGTTTTAGAATTGACGATTTAATTATATTTTGGTTCGGGACTGAAAAGATTTGCACTGTGTTCAAATCTGGTTTGTTTTTTGGTTGATGGTTGAATTATATTTTAGTCCGGGATTGGCAGGATTTCCACTGTGCTAAATCTGGTTGATTTTTGGGTTGATGACTGAATTATATTTTGTTCGGGGACTGGTAGGATTTGCACAGTGCTAAAATCTGGTTGGTTTTTGGGTTGATGACTGAGTTATATTTTGGTTAGGGACTGGAAAGATTTGCACTGTGTCTAAATCTGGTGGGTTTTTGTTTTAGGGTTGACGAATTAATTATATTTTGGTTAGTGACTGGAAAGATTTGCACTGTGTTCAAATCTTGGTGGTTTTTGGGTTGATGACTGAGTTATATTTTAATCGGGAATTGGAAGGATTTGCTCTGTGCTAAAATATGGTTGGTTTTTGGGTTGATGACTATGTTATATTTTAGTCGGGGATTGGCAGGATTTGCACAATGCTAAAATCTGGTTGGGTTTTGGGTTGATGACCGAGTTATATTTTGGTTAGCGACTGGAAAGATTTGCACTGTGTTCAAATCTGGTGGGTTTTTGGGTTGATGACTGAGTTATATTTTAGTCGGGAATTGGCAGGATTTGCACTGTGCTAAAATCTGGTTGGGTTTTGAATTGATGACTGAATTATATTTTGGTTAGGGACTGAAAAGATTTGCAGTGTGTTCAAATCAGGTTGGTTTTTGGGTTGATGACTGAGTTATATTTTAGTCGGGAATTGGCAGGATTTGCACTGTGCTAAAATCTTGTTGGTTTTTGACTTGATGACTGAATTATATTTTGGTTAGGGACTGAAAAGATTTGCACTGTGTTCAAATCAGGTTGGTTTTTGGGTTGATGACTGAGTTATATTTTAGTCAGGAATTGGCAGGATTTGCACTGTGCTAAAATCTGGTTGGTTTTTGTTGAATTGATGACTGAATTATATTTTGGTTAGGGACTGAAAAGATTTGCACTGTGTTCAAATCAGGTTGGTTTTTGGGTTATTGACTGAGATATATTTTAGTTGGGGATTGGCAGGATTTGCACTGTGCTAAAATCTGGTTGGTTTTTGTTGAATTGATGACTGAGTTATATTTTGGTTAGGGACTGGAAAGATTTGCACTGTGTCTAAATCAGGTGGGTTTTAGGGTTGACGTCATTATATTTTGGTTAGTGACTGGAAAGATTTGCACTGTGTTCAAATCTGGTTGGTTTTTGGGTTGATGACTGAGTTATATTTTAGTCGGGGATTGGCAGGATTTGGAATGTGCTAAAATCTGGTGGGTTTTTGGGTTGATGACTGCGTCATATTTTAGTCGGGGACTGGCAGGATTTGCACAGTGCTAAAATCTGTTGGGTTTTTGGGTTGATGACTGAGTTATATTTTGGTTAGCGACTGGAAAGATTTGCACTGTGTTCAAATCTGGTGGGTTTTTGGGTTGATGACTGAGTTATATTTTAGTCGGGAATTGGCAGGATTTGCACTGTGCTAAAATCTGGTTGTTTTTTGAATTAATGACTGAATTATATTTTGGTTAGGGACTGGAAAGATTTGCACTGTGTCTAAATCTGTTGGGTTTTAGAATTGACGATTTAATTATATTTTGGTTCGGGACTGAAAAGATTTGCACTGTGTTCAAATCTGGTTTGTTGTTTGGTTGATGGCTGAATTATATTTTAGTCCAGGATTGGCAGGATTTCCACTGTGCTAAATCTGGTTGGTTTTTGGGTTGATGACTGAGTTATATTTTAGTCGGGGACTGGCAGGATTTGCACAGTGCTAAAATCTGGTGGGTTTTTCGGTTATTGACTGAGTTATATTTTAGTTGGGAATTGGCAGGATTTGCACTGTGCTAAAATCTTGTTGGTTTTTGACTTGATGACTGAATTATATTTTGGTTAGGGACTGGAAAGATTTGCACTGTGTTCAAATCAGGTTGGTTTTTGGGTTGATGACTGAGTTATATTTTAGTCGGGAATTGGCAGGATTTGCACTGTGCTAAAATCTGGTTGGTTTTTGGGTTGATGACTGAGTTATATTTTGGTTAGCGACTGGAAAGATTTGCACTGTGTTCAAATCTGGTGGGTTTTTGGGTTGATGACTGAGTTATATTTTAGTCGGGAATTGGCAGGATTTGCACTGTGCTAAAATCTGGTTGTTTTTTGAATTGATGACTGAATTATATTTTGGTTAGGGACTGGAAAGATTTGCACTGTGTCTAAATCTGGTGGGTTTTTGTTTTAGGGTTGACGAATTAATTATATTTTGGTTCGGGACTGAAAGATTTGCACTGTGTTCAAATCTTGGTGGTTTTTGGGTTGATGACTGAGTTATATTTTAATCGGGAATTGGAAGGATTTGCTCTGTGCTAAAATATGGTTGGTTTTTGGGTTGATGACTATGTTATATTTTAGTCGGGGATTGGCAGGATTTGCACAATGCTAAAATCTGGTTGGGTTTTGGGTTGATGACTGAGTTATATTTTGGTTAGCGACTGGAAAGATTTGCACTGTGTTCAAATCTGGTGGGTTTTTGGGTTGATGACTGAGTTATATTTTAGTCGGGAATTGGCAGGATTTGCACTGTGCTAAAATCTGGTTGTTTTTTGAATTGATGACTGAATTATATTTTGGTTAGGGACTAAAAAGATTTGCACTGTGTTCAAATCAGGTTGGTTTTTGGGTTGATGACTGAGTTATATTTTAGTCGGGAATTGGCAGGATTTGCACTGTGCTAAAATCTTGTTGGTTTTTGACTTGATGACTGAATTATATTTTGGTTAGGGACTGAAAAGATTTGCACTGTGTTCAAATCAGGTTGGTTTTTGGGTTGATGACTGAGTTATATTTTAGTCAGGAATTGGCAGGATTTGCACTGTGCTAAAATCTGGTTGGTTTTTGAATTGATGACTGAATTATATTTTGGTTAGGGACTGAAAAGATTTGCACTGTGTTCAAATCAGGTTGGTTATTGGGTTATTGACTGAGATATATTTTAGTTGGGGATTGGCAGGATTTGCACTGTGCTAAAATCTGGTTGGTTTTTGTTGAATTGATGACTGAGTTATATTTTGGTTAGGGACTGGAAAGATTTGCACTGTGTCTAAATCAGGTGGGTTTTAGGGTTGACGTCATTTTATTTTGGTTAGTGACTGGAAAGATTTGCACTGTGTTCAAATCTGGTTGGTTTTTGGGTTGATGACTGAGTTATATTTTAGTCGGGGATTGGCAGGATTTGGAATGTGCTAAAATCTGGTGGGTTTTTGGGTTGATGACTGCGTCATATTTTAGTCGGGGACTGGCAGGATTTGCACAGTGCTAAAATCTGTTGGGTTTTTGGGTTGATGACTGAGTTATATTTTGGTTAGCGACTGGAAAGATTTGCACTGTGTTCAAATCTGGTGGGTTTTTGGGTTGATGACTGAGTTATATTTTAGTCGGGAATTGGCAGGATTTGCACTGTGCTAAAATCTGGTTGTTTTTTGAATTAATGACTGAATTATATTTTGGTTAGGGACTGGAAAGATTTGCACTGTGTCTAAATCTGTTGGGTTTTAGAATTGACGATTTAATTATATTTTGGTTCGGGACTGAAAAGATTTGCACTGTGTTCAAATCTGGTTTGTTGTTTGGTTGATGGCTGAATTATATTTTAGTCCAGGATTGGCAGGATTTCCACTGTGCTAAATCTGGTTGGTTTTTGGGTTGATGACTGAGTTATATTTTAGTCGGGGACTGGCAGGATTTGCACAGTGCTAAAATATGGTGGGTTTTTCGGTTATTGACTGAGTTATATTTTAGTTGGGAATTGGCAGGATTTGCACTGTGCTAAAATCTTGCTGGTTTTTGACTTGATGACTGAATTATATTTTGGTTAGGGACTGGAAAGATTTGCACTGTGTTCAAATCAGGTTGGTTTTTGGGTTGATGACTGAGTTATATTTTAGTCGGGAATTGGCAGGATTTGCACTGTGCTAAAATCTGGTTGGTTTTTGGGTTGATGACTGAGTTATATTTTGGTTAGCGACTGGAAAGATTTGCACTGTGTTCAAATCTGGTGGGTTTTTGGGTTGATGACTGAGTTATATTTTAGTCGGGAATTGGCAGGATTTGCACTGTGCTAAAATCTGGTTGTTTTTTGAATTGATGACTGAGTTATATTTTGGTTAGGGA
The DNA here is from genome assembly GCA_037355745.1 of Pseudo-nitzschia multiseries. NCBI lineage: Eukaryota > Bacillariophyta > Bacillariophyceae > Bacillariales > Bacillariaceae > Pseudo-nitzschia > Pseudo-nitzschia multiseries. The sequence goes on from CM074791.1 coordinate 529,189, forward strand.
CTGGAAAGATTTGCACTGTGTCTAAATCTGGTGGGTTTTTGTTTTAGGGTTGACGAATTAATTATATTTTGGTTCGGGACTGAAAGATTTGCACTGTGTTCAAATCTTGGTGGTTTTTGGGTTGATGACTGAGTTATATTTTAATCGGGAATTGGAAGGATTTGCTCTGTGCTAAAATATGGTTGGTTTTTGGGTTGATGACTATGTTATATTTTAGTCGGGGATTGGCAGGATTTGCACAATGCTAAAATCTGGTTGGGTTTTGGGTTGATGACTGAGTTATATTTTGGTTAGCGACTGGAAAGATTTGCACTGTGTTCAAATCTGGTGGGTTTTTGGGTTGATGACTGAGTTATATTTTAGTCGGGAATTGGCAGGATTTGCACTGTGCTAAAATCTGGTTGTTTTTTGAATTGATGACTGAATTATATTTTGGTTAGGGACTGAAAAGATTTGCAGTGTGTTCAAATCAGGTTGGTTTTTGGGTTGATGACTGAGTTATATTTTAGTCGGGAATTGGCAGGATTTGCACTGTGCTAAAATCTTGTTGGTTTTTGACTTGATGACTGAATTATATTTTGGTTAGGGACTGAAAAGATTTGCACTGTGTTCAAATCAGGTTGGTTTTTGGGTTGATGACTGAGTTATATTTTAGTCAGGAATTGGCAGGATTTGCACTGTGCTAAAATCTGGTTGGTTTTTGAATTGATGACTGAATTATATTTTGGTTAGGGACTGAAAAGATTTGCACTGTGTTCAAATCAGGTTGGTTTTTGGGTTATTGACTGAGATATATTTTAGTTGGGGATTGGCAGGATTTGCACTGTGCTAAAATCTGGTTGGTTTTTGTTGAATTGATGACTGAGTTATATTTTGGTTAGGGACTGGAAAGATTTGCACTGTGTCTAAATCAGGTGGGTTTTAGGGTTGACGTCATTATATTTTGGTTAGTGACTGGAAAGATTTGCACTGTGTTCAAATCTGGTTGGTTTTTGGGTTGATGACTGAGTTATATTTTAGTCGGGGATTGGCAGCTAAAATCTGGTGGGTTTTTGGGTTGATGACTGCGTCATATTTTAGTCGGGGACTGGCAGGATTTGCACAGTGCTAAAATCTGTTGGGTTTTTGGGTTGATGACTGAGTTATATTTTGGTTAGCGACTGGAAAGATTTGCACTGTGTTCAAATCTGGTGGGTTTTTGGGTTGATGACTGAGTTATATTTTAGTCGGGAATTGGCAGGATTTGCACTGTGCTAAAATCTGGTTGTTTTTTGAATTAATGACTGAATTATATTTTGGTTAGGGACTGGAAAGATTTGCACTGTGTCTAAATCTGGTGGGTTTTAGAATTGACGATTTAATTATATTTTGGTTCGGGACTGAAAAGATTTGCACTGTGTTCAAATCTGGTTTGTTGTTTGGTTGATGGCTGAATTATATTTTAGTCCAGGATTGGCAGGATTTCCACTGTGCTAAATCTGGTTGGTTTTTGGGTTGATGACTGAGTTATATTTTGGTCGGGGACTGGCAGGATTTGCACAGTGCTAAAATCTGGTGGGTTTTTCGGTTATTGACTGAGTTATATTTTAGTTGGGAATTGGCAGGATTTGCACTGTGCTAAAATCTTGTTGGTTTTTGACTTGATGACTGAATTATATTTTGGTTAGGGACTGGAAAGATTTGCACTGTGTTCAAATCAGGTTGGTTTTTGGGTTGATGACTGAGTTATATTTTAGTCGGGAATTGGCAGGATTTGCACTGTGCTAAAATCTGGTTGGTTTTTGGGTTGATGACTGAGTTATATTTTGGTTAGCGACTGGAAAGATTTGCACTGTGTTCAAATCTGGTGGGTTTTTGGGTTGATGACTGAGTTATATTTTAGTCGGGAATTGGCAGGATTTGCACTGTGCTAAAATCTGGTTGTTTTTTGAATTAATGACTGAATTATATTTTGGTTAGGGACTGGAAAGATTTGCACTGTGTCTATATCTGGTGGGTTTTAGAATTGACGATTTAATCATATTTTGGTTCGGGACTGAAAAGATTTGCACTGTGTTCAAATCTGGTTTGTTTTTGGGTTGATGGCTGAATTATATTTTGGTCGGGGACTGGCAGGATTTGCACTGTGCTAAAATCTGGTTTGTTTTTGGGTTGATGACTGCGTTATATTTTGGTCGGGGACTGGCAGGATTTGCACAGTGATAAAATCTGATGGGTGTTTGGGTTGATGACTGAGTTATATTTTAGTCGGGAATTGGCAAAATTTGCACTGTGTTCAAATCTGGTTGGTTTTTGGGTTGATGACTGAGTTATATTTTGGTTAGGGACTGGAAAGATTTGCACTGTGTTCAAATCTGGTGAGTTTTAGGGTTAACGATTTAATTATATTTTGGTTAGGGAATGGAAGGATTTGCACTGTGTTTAAATCATGTGGGTTTTTGGGTTTATTACTTAGTTATATTTTGGTCGGGGATTGGCAGGATTTGCACTGTGCTTAATTATGGTGAATTTTGATTGATGACTGAGTTATATTTTGGTTAGGGACTGGACAGATTTGCACTGTGCGAAAATCGGGTGGGTTTTTGTATTGATGACTGAGTTTTATTTTGGTCGTGGACTTGCAGGATTTGCACAGTTCTCAAACCTGGTGGATTTTTGGGTTCGTGACTGAGTTATATTTTAATCGTAGAATTTCTTACCATAACTTTACTGACACATATTTACAATACATACAATAACTACGTACTCAACAACTCCACAGGGCCCCTGCAAAGCACTAATTATTACCAGGGTTTAATTGGAGTTCTCAGGTGGATTTGTGAATTAGGAAGGCTGGACATTGTAATGCCAGTCTCGCTGATGTCAAGGTATCTGGCACAAGCAAGGATTGGGCATTTGAATCAGTTGTTTCATATATTTGCATATTTGAAAAAGTACAACAGGTCAAAATTGGTTTTTGACGACACTGTACCAAGCATTGATGAGAGTAAATTTCAAAAATGTGACTGGTCTGAGTTTTATCCTGGTGCCGCGGAAGTCATACCAGCAGATATGCCTGAAGCTTTGGGAAAACATGTGACGATGAGTTGTTTTGTTGATGCTGACCATGCTGGATGCAAGGCAACAAGAAGGTCTCATACCGGCGTTATTATCTTCATTAATAATGCATCGATCATTTGGTTTTCCAAAAGACAAACAACAGTTGAGACATCAACTTTTGGATCTGAAATCATTGCTTTGAAAATTGCAATAGAATTGGTTGAAGGTCTAAGGTACAAGTTGAGAATGATGGGTGTTCCAATTGATGGGAGCACAAATGTGTATTGTGATAATGATTCTGTTGTCACAAATGTGTTAATTTCCTTTTGAAACTGGCTGTTGAGCTGATTCAATCCAAAGGCAAGGAAGAGCAACAGGAGCTTTAGCTGCAGGCCGGTTGAGGTGCCGGTCTGTTGTGTTCTAATGTTTCTCTGATATCCACTACGACCGGATGATGCTATCCAATCAGATCTATTCTGACTATCGGTACCGACGCAATCAGATAGATCTTAGGCTTGTAGTTCTACAGTAGGACGCAAGTACGTCCGGTGCAAGGTTTAAGGTTGAATAATCAAATAATCTAAAAGTATGCGCTTCAGCTTGCTGGAGAGCAAGATAGCGCTTTAAAGGTCGTACTGCCGCTAATACAGCACGATGTTACAATTATACGTTGGAATACCGTGTTGCCGCTAATACAACACGTATTTTTACACAGCAGATAAACAAGTTCGTGAGCAGCACTTCGAACCTCTGCTGTCTTTTCTTGAAAACAGCACACTTAACAAGAGATTGCATGTGCGAACCTCTAGTGTGCGTACTTAAGTATCAAATTGGAGTGACGATCGATTTTGTGGAGTAACGATCGATTCTTCTCTTGTCCGGTAATTTTCGAGGTCTCATTATTTTCGATCTCGTACCTCTACCAACCTAGACACGAAAGGAATTTAATAAAATGTTACACGACCTGAAAGCCCATGCAAGAAAAAGCACAACAGCATTGCATATCACAAGGCGCGTGAATCTATTGCAGCAGGAATTATCAGAGTTGCAAAAGAACCAGGTTCAACAAATATCGCTGACTTGTTTACCAAGCTAATGAGTGGCGCTGTCTTTCGAGAACATTGTTCACGATGTATGTGGTAGGCTTGTTTTGTTTTGCATGAGGTGAGTAAGTAAAGAAATAAAGATCAATCGTTCGATGGAATGTCCGATCGATTGTTCGATCGAAGCAACAAGTTGATTTACGTTTGATCTGCAATGAGCATTTCGAAAAATGGATAATTTGATCCATGAATACAATATATCAAACCGGCAAGGATCAGGGCAAAATGCCATGATACAAGCCAGAATGAAAGGCAAAACGCCGCCCCATTTCTTTTTTGATAGGGCCTCTGATGGTAGAATGGATACAGTTTGGTATTCAACACGACAATGACTCACGATGAATAGGTTAAGTCATAGAATCCAGCCGCTTAACGGTTGGAGGATTTACGACTGAAGGGGACTGAAAAGAATACACCGTGTAAAAGCATATCCGTACGTACGAAGAATCACAAAGGCAAATAACCTTATTCGTAAGGTTATTTAACCTGAGTGAATAATCGTCGGCGATTATCCATGTGGATTGCCTCTTAGGGAAATTCTCCCCGTCAGCTCACTCTTCGAAGAATTAACAACTCTAAAACACTATCATGCCCTAAAATCTATGTACAACCTAGTACTAATTCTACGTAATAAGGAACAAATACTGTGATATTCCAATGACTATATCACGGTGAATTACACGGTAATACGATACAAAGAAAGACCGATCGAAGATGGTTTGCGTGTGTTTTGTGTCTTAATTACATGTGTTTTGTATGCTGAAAATTACACGGTAATATGCTGTAAATCGACACGACGATACGACGAGTAATTAACCTGTCGGTCTGCAAAGATCAAACCGTAACAATGATCTTACTCACTAAATCAATCAATCATAAGACCGATTGCATTTGCGTTTGTTTGTTACGACACACTTTTTCTAATTCATCAACCCAAAAACCAACCAGATTTTATCACTTTGCAAATCCGGCCAGTCCCCGACCAAAATATAACTTAGTCATCAACCCAAAAACCCACATGATTTGAGCACAGTGCAAATCCTGCCAATCCCCAACCAAAATATAAGTCAGTCATCAACCCCAAAACCCACCTGATTTGAACACTGTGCAAATCCTGCCAGTCCCCGACCAAAATATAACTCAGTCATCAACCCAAAAACCCACCTGATTTAAAGACAGTGCACATCCTGCCGATCCCCCACCAAAATATGACACAGTCATCAATCCAAAAACTCACCAGATTTGAAGACAGTGCAAATCCTGCCCATCCCCGACCAAAATATAACTCAGTCATCAATTCAAAAACTCACCAGATCTGAAGACAGTGCAAATCCTGCCGATCCCCGACCAAAATATAACTCAGTCGTCAATCCAAAAACTCAGCTCAAATCCTCTCAATCCCCGACCAAAATGTTGTCGGTCAAAAATGCACGTACTCTACTTACGTACATTCTACGGGAATAATATCCATTCTACACTTGAAAAGTTATTTATACTCCTACAGAGATAAAATGACTTCAAGTATCAAGATATCTACGTCACATCATGTGTTCTCTGTCTTATGACGAATTACACATGATCGACGACCGGTTTAGACATCCCTACATACAACACTAACACAGGGATACCGGTCGAATACAGTAATATACACAGTAACAGAGCAATCTCATGATATGCTCACATCTCTTTAAATTTTAACATCATATACCTTTGGTCGATTTTTAGAGTAACAACAGGTTATAGAGCCCTTATAACTTGCACTAGTGGCCCGCAAGAGCACTAGTGTTTACCTTAAGCTACCTATCTCCGCCCGTTCAGCACCTCAACTGTCCGGTTACCGCCAGAGGATACTTGCTACGGAACTCGGCGACGAGCTGTATCAATAGACCTCCCCTTCTTTCTTTCTTTCTTTCTCCTTCTCCTTACTTGCGTATCACGGGGTGTATACAGATCCTTCTACCAAGAATCTTCTTCTGTAATACACAACCAAGCGCACGTATCAAGGGGTGTATCTACAGAACATTCTACCAAGAATCTCCTTCTGTAATACACATCTAGGGACGACGATCGATCGAACGATTACGATTCCGCTTACGATTACATTAATACAAGATAAAGACCATCGCCGTCTTCAATAAAAGCCCATTGCAACGGACACGCCGATTGCAATCACGCATCCATATCTTCTTCCGCGTCCATCATCCCCATAAAGGACCATCGACGCCCATTTGATAGTGCTACGCACTTCTTTATACAACAATACAACAGACTGCAACTCATCCTACGATAGTTGCTTTATTCACTACATTCCACACCGCCGTTTGTTCCTCCTTTGGAACATTCCTTCGGTCGTCCCTTTCGTCGTCCCTCTCACCTCCACGGTCTACCAAACTCCTCTCCGAACACACCGGCGAGGACTATTCCTTATAAACAACTCCTACGCCAATTGCTCCGCGCAACGCCCTGCAATTGCGATCCAACCTCCAATTGTTTCCCCCTTCGGTTACTTCCGCACCTCCACGGATCATTCCGACGGCCCTCTTTTGTTCGAAATCTCGATATCTCGATAATCAATCAATTGCTCCGCGCAACGCCGAGCAATTCTAATCAAACAGCAATCTCTATCCCGTTTACCTCCACGGCCTACTTTCCTCAGTTATCCCCTTGACACGCGCATCCCTACTCGGTCATTTCGTTGTTCTAGGAGGATTTTCTCTCATCCCCCACGATCGATTAATTCGACAACAACGATTCACTTCCAGTAATTCCCCGACAATCGGACCTTTTGTTCCTTCTTCGGAACATTCCTTCGGTTATTTCTGCACCTCCGACGACCGTTCCGACAATCACTCGATCCTTTCACTATTTCGATCCCCGACCTACTGTATCTACAGAACATTCTACCAAGAATCTCATTCTATAACTACACCGCAACACCGACGGTTGATATTTCTTCAGTTATTTCCACACCTTCGCGGATCTTTCCTTTTGTCATCCCCTTCGACGCGGCCACGGTCGATACAACTGCGAATCCTGTTCTCCCTCCAGCCACATCATGCCGGACCCCGCCGTAAGCTGGAATGGAGTCCGTGGCATACATTTCTCATTTGGCCACCATTTCGGATGCGGCAATAAACAATGGCAACTCAATACCGCTTTTGCGCAGATATTGCCAAATATCGCCAGCCTGTTCATCGTTGACGAGGATGGTGTCGAGACTCTCCGACCAGATCCAATCCCTGTCCTCAAGTCCCTCATTGTCGCAGCCATCGTGGATGAACTTCCTGCGTCTGAAGTATTTAAAGCCCACAAACAACGTATTGCCTTGTTACTCTCCAATTCCGCAATCTTTTGCCATATAAAAGACCACGGGCGATTCCGAGTTCGAGACACACGTGGACTAGATAAAGCAGCCAGACGCGCGAATAATGACGACCCAATCGTCAGATTGGTCCTTAGCGTCCTCAGTTGGGAATTCCACGAAGATTGGTATCCATATCAATTTCACAAAGTTTACGACCCTGGGTACGGCGTCCCATCAGATGAAGCAATGTTACAACGCAAGACTCCCTCCCACACACAAAGAACCAACAGGCAAAAATTCACTAATAAACTCTTTGAACAATTCAAACGAGAACGGAATGGTGAAACGGTCCAGCAAGCCTTACCTCCCAAAAGAAAGCATCCTAAGACTACTCGTCCTGCAAACGGCGGCTTGAACCCCATCAAGCCTATTGAATCTGAGGTCAAACCGATTATCCAAATTCCTTCACAGTGTACTTCTGAGTCCTCTATCATTGTCAGCCCTGTGACCGTTCCTTCTGGCACCACCAACCTGGTTCACACAAAACCGATCGATCCCATTAATGTGGAGACCTCTTTGAACTCCACTGCACTTCGTAATCCCCATTACACTTGGACCTGGACTTATTCTCCCAACAGTGAATCGGTCTCCTTCCGCCGCATCTGCTCTGACTCATTCTTATGTGCCACTTCTTCCAGTCCTCCTGTTCAATGTCAGGGAAAGTCTCCCATTGTGACGACACCTTCTGTCTTGCCATCTGCATTGACTAGAGTTTGTCATCATCATGTTCCACCTTCTGTTCCAGCCAATTTTGGATGGACATTCAATCCTCAGAATGAAATTGCAACATTCTGGCGCGTGCCAAAGTCTGTTCCCTCACCCCAGCCTTCGTCGTGCATCCCACGACAACCACCTGAGGTCCATTCTGAGGGCACTGACCTTCCAAACGCCGCTCCTGCATACAATCGATCATTGCAATCAGCATGCTGCAACCAGGTTTGCTCCACGCCACATCTTCAGCCTGTCCTCCTACGCCTCACGAAACGACATCGCGATGTTATGAAGATAAAGATGTATCATTTGTATGCTACCATCTTGTCAATGAATTGGTTCTATGATACTATTGACTGAGCACTGAGAACAACTCTTCTTCCCTCTTCTCTGCTCGATCTCCCGAACAACGAGTTTATACAAGACCTACGATTGATACGAAGTTCTCCGATCACTCCATCGGTTCGATTATATGATCACTCGATCCTACGCTTCAACGCCTCCAGTTTAGTTGACCTCTTGTTGCATCCACATTCACCAAATCTTAACTCTTTCCTCGGCGATCCCCCACTCGGTTTTTTTTTTCCTGGTGTCCCTTCCTGCGAACGCTATTCTGGAAATCTGTAAACGACGAACATTCCGGTCTCTTCGGCCAATTCCTCGCCTCTGCTCTACTCCGATTGCTTCTCCGCCAATTGGTTATCTCCAGCACCGGTCTTTCTGTAATTTCTTTTCACGCCATACTCCCCTGTCTCACCATCGACGAACATATTGCACCGGCGTCGACGCACCACTCCGCAAATTGGAACCTCTTTCCCCACCAAACACCTTTTCCTTTTCGCCCATCACTTTCTTTTCGGATTGTCTCTCTGCCCATCATCGATCTACGCGTTGTTCTACGATGATCAGTCTAAGATTAATCCACGCTCCGACGATACCTATAAACCTCCGTTTCGTATACGATTTGACCTACGATCACATGAATAAACGATTTCATCGTTGGATATACACCACTGGATCCACCCGCATCAGAAAGTCTTCCTCTCCAATATAGGGGCTACAATTTGATTCCACACTATCGCTCTTCCGACTCGGATCTCAGGCACTACGATTCGATCTACGATCCGATCTACGTTTCGATCTACGATTCGATCTATGGTCACAGTTGATGTCTCGTCTTTGATCATTGATCCTACGCTCCTGCCTACATCCCGTCATTGCGTTCTCCATGCCGCAGTCAGATTGGCTCAAAACCACAGCCTGTCCTGCGACTCTCCAAACGACATCGCGATGCCTTGAAAATAAAGATGTATCACTTGTATGCTAACATCTTGTCGATGAATTGGTTCTACGATGCTTTTGACTGAACGTGGCAATCGACTGCAACTTCCTCATCCAAGTTCGTTGCTTTAACCCTTCACTCTCCCTCAACCATTCCTACAATGCGCGATATCTGTCTCAGCCATGTTTGCTTGCGTCGCACAATTTCTACGATACTTTTGACTGAAAATTGCAACCGGCCGCAACTTCCTCATCCATGGTTAGTTGCATTAACTCATCACTCCACTCCGCGCGTTGCGACGTTCCCTGCTCTTCCACCAGCAAACAGCTCGTCATTCCAACGACATGCGTCACTTCCATCGATTCTACGATCGATTTCTCTCCCAAGGGAGGGATACCAGAACGACGCACAGAATCCCTTCACAACCACGATCGGGACGTCTGCTTTATCCATCCTTTTTGATTCTTCGATTTGGCTTACCTCCCTCCAGTTGGTCCTATCGATCGACACTTACCCGATGCTTGATCAATTTCACGGTTTCTTGCTCAATTTCTACCATTTGATCCGATTCGACTCCCTTTGTTTCTACAACCATGGAATTCGATAGAACCATGGAACTCGCCCTACAGTTTTATATCATTCACAACCATGGACCCCGATTGCACCATGGAATTCCATTCTATAAGTGTTGAATCACGGGGTGTGCATCTGCATCAAGGGGTATGCATTGGATCATTGCATGACGCTTATTTGAACGCGTTGAACTTCCAGCGCTTTCATCATAAGCCTCCACCACTTTACTTATGCCCCCCACACGCGACACGGATCGCACTGACAACACCTCAACGGACCGATTGACAACAAATCAACGAACCGACTGCTATTTGATTCTGGAATCGATAGATCTGTTTCCTACCAAGTCAGAATAGGTTACTTATCGAGTTTCCATGCGTCGATTCCAATTCCAGCAATTCACTTGATATCCAGCATCGTCTCCCTACCGGGTACAACAATACCATTTGATCTTCTTTGACGTTTCTGATTCTCCATTCTACCATTCCATCTCAATCCTGCGTCTACAACTATGCGCCAATCTCTCCCTACGGTTTGGTTCTACGATCTGATATACGACCATATTGATCCCAAATTTACTTATCATCGCGCACATGAGCGAACTCTAAGAACGCACCCCAAATGCGAGTTCAAGTATCCCGACCGCCGGTGGTAGCTACATGCGAGCTCGATGAGATCTCATACAGAAGGAATCTACTCGTCGGTAATCCTTGACTTGATATTCTTCTTGCATTCCTTCCGACCAATCCTTGGCATCTACGACTCCCTTTCTTTCTAGAACCATGGACTTCGCTATATTTTTTATCATTCACAGCCATGGAATTCTATTGAACCATAGAATTCAATTCCATAAGTGTTGAATCGAGGGGTATGCATCTGCATCAAGGGGTGTGCATTGGATCACTGCATGATGCTTCACTTGGACGCGTTTATGCTCCCTGCATGTGACACGGATCCCACTGAACCCACATCACTGAACCGCCAAATAATTCAACACTCCTTCACTCCGTGTTAAATCAAGGGGTGTGTGGCCGGTTCGTGTAAATCCACCACAAGAGCATTCAAGGCACTCACAACTTCACGTACAGCAATATCGGCAATTGTTCTCTCTTCCACGTCTGGAGCAAATTGCTTTGAGACGAACTTCTGCAATTGATCTCTTTTCCACGTCTGGAGCAAATTGCTTTGAGACGAACTACAATTACAATTCGCCACTACGATCATATTGATTCCTACAATCTCCCAATCGTACTCCACACTCAACTAATTCCATTTGCTTCTACGATACGTACAAGTTTCATTCAATTTCTACTATGGTCGAACCCTCGGCTGCCAATCATCATATTCGGCACTCAATCGATACTCAAGCTACGATCGAATTACGATTCTTGAACCTACCATCAATCCCATCTACGATCGATATACACGAGTTCGATTTAATTAATTTCCCAATCTCGAGTTCCAAGATATGAATATATCGCTGTGCTCTTCCATTCACAACGTACGATTCCATATTCCATCCTATGGCCTGAAACAGCTATCAATCCTCGCCGTTTGACTCTATCTATTCAACCCTTGGTCATCCCCTCCGTGATATCCAAGCCAATCTCATCTTCTAAGATCTACCTCCCATCGATTCTCGTGCCTAAGGATCAAGACAACGATATGATTCAAAGCTTAATTGACATGCGAGCTAGACAAAATCCCATACAGACAAAATCTACTAGCCGGCTTTGGACCCCGTTCTTCAATCCTTGACTTAATATTCTCCTTGGGTCCCTTCCAACCGATCCCGCATCTCCATCGATGTGTGACTTTCGACATTCTCCTTGCATTCGAGCGAATCAATCCATATTGTCTCTAACTCATTCCTTTGATTCTATTCCAAGGTTGAATCAAAACTTCGATTGCGACTGGTCACTCTTCCACAATCAATCAATCGTCTTCGATGCTTCTCAAATCAATCACATCTTCCAAGATATGAATCTCTTTCACGTCATCCAATCCGGCACATTTCGTTCCGAGTCTATCGCACAAACATTCTTCTTCTCCACGTTTGATTCAATTCTCGAACCTACCATCCATGATCAGCAACAACATTTAATTCTATGATACAATTGTGAACAACGATTCAGTTCCTCCTCACCAACGACCCGTGGTCATCCCCTCCTTGATACCAAGCATTGTCCAATCTCCTCTCCATCAACATCCATCCTCTCCATTGACGTTTGATTCCACACTTCCACAATCAACCGATTGCTATTTGATTCTAAATCAATAGATCTGCACCTACGGCTTGCCGTTGGTGCGTCTTCCCCTTCTCCAAAGACACGTCTCTCGACATTCCTTTTGTCTCTACGCCGCCACGTATAATCATTCTACGCTCTGATCTACGATCATATTGATTCCTACAATCTCTCGATCGCATTCCGCTCTTACGATTCAATCCCTTGGTCGGCGTTGGATACTCGATTCTGAAATCGATAGATCTCCTTCCTACCAAGTCATAAATGAATCCCCTCCGATTCCATTCGTTTCTACGACACGTCTCTTTGCGATTCTGCAATAAGCCAATCTCATCTTTGCAAATATGACTCCCATCTGTTGATATCCACAATCGATCCTTCCTCTCCAATTCAATCGTTGAATAGAATCAACCAAGTCGATTACTGATGAGGTGTTACGATTGGTAACTCTTCCATGATCGATTCTGTCTTCCTCTCCTCCACGGACACGCCTCTTCGCGATTGAACGATCTGTCCCCCCTCTCCATCAACGTTTACTCTGCGACCCATCACTTGCCTTCTCCTACGATCAAACGATTAATAAAATCTCCACGATCATTTGATTCTAAATCTATGGCTTGAAGCAGTCAATTCAATCCAAGACAAGTTCACTCATGGCTCTCCCCTCCGTTGAGATCCTCAATTGAATCTTCCGCTCCAGCTCAATTGATTCGCCTCATTCGTTTCGTCCATGGCCCCTCTCTACAAGATTCTCCAATTATATCGATTCCTACTACCTCCTACGACTTGGTGATTTGCTAGCCATCCAATCGATTGTTTCTCATCCTTTGACGATTTTGATTCCCCGATCTATTCTTCTTTTCAACTTTGATTGATCATTCTTCTACCATCAATCAACCGTCTTCGATGCTGCCCACTCCACTTTTACGATTCACCAATCCGTTCGATTCTCCGCCTCCCGAGTCTCCTTTCAAGGATATGTCAACCTGATTCAGGCCGACGCAATTGACTTTGATTCTCAACAAAGCCTTCACATCGTTGCCTTCCTACGACACTAAATTGCATTCTGATCTCTCAATCGTATTGGAGTTTCATCCGATTTATACCATGGTCGATCCCTTTGTTGACTATCAATCCCTTCGTCGGCATTTGATGATTCATTCTGGAATCGATAGATCTTCTTCCTACCAAGTCAAGAATTCGTTTCTACGGCACGTCTCTTTGAGATCCTACTGTCTCTTACGAGTTGATGATTCGTTACCCATCCAATCGATTCCGACTAATCTTCTCATCGGTCTCGCGCGACCATCGGATACTCAAGCACCTCTCCTTCAATGCCACTCCGATTCTACGATTGCAATCTTCCGATTCGATATCTAAGCTCAAGTTTTTAGAGTTCTACAAGATGGAGAACCGACTTGTAATTCAACACTCCTTCACTAAGTGTTGAATCAAGGGGTGTGTTGTCGGTCAAAAATGCACGTACTCTACTTACGTACATTCTACGGGAATAATATCCATTCTACACTTGAAAAGTTATTTATACTCCTACAGAGATAAAATGACTTCAAGTATCAAGATATCTACGTCACATCATGTGTTCTCTGTCTTATGACGAATTACACATGATCGACGACCGGTTTAGACATCCCTACATACAACACTAACACAGGGATACCGGTCGAATACAGTAATATACACAGTAACAGAGCAATCTCATGATATGCTCACATCTCTTTAAATTTTAACATCATATACCTTTGGTCGATTTTTAGAGTAACAACACAAAATATAACTCAGTCATCGATCCAAAAACCCACTAGATTTGAACACAGTGCAAAACTTTCCAGTCCCTAACCAGAATATAATTCAATCGTCAACCAAAAAACCAACCAGATTCGAAAACAGTTCAAATCCTGCCAATCTCTGTCCAAACTATAACTCAGTCATCAACCCCAAAACCCACCAGATTTGAACACAGTGCAAATCTTTCCATTCCCTAACCAAAATATAATTCAGTCATCAACACAAAAACATACCAGATTTGAACACAGTGCAAATCCTGACAGTCCCTGACTAAAATATAACTCAGTCTAAACACAAAAACCCTCCATATTTGATCACTGTGCAAATCCTGCCAGTCCCCGACTAAAATATAACTCAGTCATCAACCCAAAAACCCACCAGATTTTATCACTGTGCAAATCCTGCCAGTCCCCCACTAAAATATAACTCAGTCATCAACCCAAAAACCCACCAGATTTTATCTCTGTGCAAATCCTGCCAGTCCCCGACTAAAATATAACTCAGTCATCAACCCAAAAACCCACCAGATTTTATCTCTGTGCAAATCCTGCCAGTCCCCGACTAAAATATAACTCAGTCATCAACCCAAAAACCCACCAGATTTTATCACTGTGCAAATCCTGCCAGTCCCCGACCAAAATATAACTCAGTCATCAACCCAAAAACCCACCAGATTTTAGCACAGTGCAAATCCTGCCAATCCCCGACTAAAATATAACTCAGTCATCAACTCAAAAACCCACCAGATTTGAACACAGATCAAATCTTTCCAGTCCCTAACCAAAATATAATTCAGTCATGAACCCAAAAACCAACCAGATTTGAACACAGTGCAAATCTTTCCAGTCCCTAACCAAAATATAATTCAGTCATCAACCTAAAAACCAACCAGATTTTAGCACAGTGAAAATCATGCCAATCCCCCACTAAAATATAACTCAGTCATCAACCCAAAAACCAACCAGATTTTATCACTTTGCAAATCCCGCAAGTCTCGGACCAAAATATAACGCAGTCATCAACCCAAAAACCCACCAGATTTTTCACAGTGCAAATCCTAGTCATCAACCAAAAAATCCACCAGATTTGAGCAGAGTGCAAATCCTGCCAATCCCCGACCAAAATATAACTAAGTCATAAACCCTAAAACCCACTAGATTTGAACACAGTGGAAATCTTTCCATTCCCTAACCAAAATATAATTCAGTCATCAACCCAAAAAACCCACTAGATTTTAGCACAGTGCAAATCCTGCCAATCCTCCACTAAAATATAACTCAGTCATCAACCCAAAAACACAACAGGTTTTATTACTGTGCAAATCCTGCCAGTCCCCGACTAAAATATAACTCAGTCATCAACCCAAAAACCCACCAGATCTTATCATTGTGCAGATCCTGCCAGTCCCCGACCAAAATATAACGCAGTCATCAACCCTAAAACCCACCAGATTTTATTTTAGCACAGTGCAAATCCTGCCAATTCCCAACCAAAATATAACTCAGTCATCAACCCAAAAACCCACCAAATTTGAGCACAGTGCAAATCCTGCCGATTCCCGACTAAAATATAACTCAGTCATAAACCCAAAAACCCACCAGATTTTAGCACAGTGCAAATCCTGCCAATCCCCGACTAAAATATAACTCAGTCATCAACCCAAAAACCAACCAGATTTGAACACAGTGCAAATCTTTTCAGTCCCTAACCAAAATATAATTAAATCGTCAACCCTAAAACCCACCAGATTTGAACACAGTGCAAATCTTTCCAGTCCCTAACCAAAATATAACTCAGTCATCAATTCAAAAACCAACCAGAGTTTAGCACAGTGCAAATCCTGCCAATTCCCGACTAAAAAATAACTCAGTCATCAACCCAAAAACCCACAAGATTGTAGAACAGTGCAAATCCTGCCAATTTCCGACTAAAATATAACTCAGTCATCAACCCAAAAACCCACCAGATTTTAGCACAGTGCAAATCCTGCCAATCCCCAACTAAAATATAACTTAGTCATCAACCCAAAAACCAACCAGATTTGAACACAGTGCAAATCTTTTCAGTCCTGAACCAAAATATAATTAAATTTTCAACCCTAAAACCCACCAGATTTGAACACAGTGCAAATCTTTCCAGTCCCTAACCAAAATATAACTCAGTCATCAGCCCAAAAACCCACCAGATTTTAGTACAGTGCAAATCCTGCCAATTCCCGGCTATAATATAACTCAGTCATCAACCCAAAAACCCACTAGATTTTAGCACAGTGCAAATCCTGTCGATTCCCAACCAAAATATAACTCAGTCATCAACCCAAAAACCAACCAGATTTGAACACAGTGCAAATATTATTTTCCTTCTGAATCCGATTCGTTGAGAGTCTGATTCAAGGGCTTCTGACGAACAGCAATGCTGCGTTAGTGTGTTACAGTTAGTAGAAGAACGGTTGTACTCTACGCGTGACAATTGTGGTTGGATACTTTCGGCAACGGATAATCGGACTACAGGCGAGACTAGGGAAACGCCAGATCTCCTCTTGCTGTGATTTATTCAGATTGCAGCGAGACAGACCTTAGTATGTAGATTACAAGTAGTTGATAGCAACTAGTGTGAATTTTGGGATATAAATCAGTTGAATGTTAAAAGTATAAGATAAAGTGAAATCTTGCCGAAATGCAAGATATCTCTTTTATTGAGATGAATACGTTGCAACTGCTGTTGCGTAGTGCTGAGATTACTCGCTGATTATTTCCGTACATGTATTAGTCGATGACCATATATATTTGTATGCATGTATATGTATTGTGTGAGAATCACACGCCAACGGTTTTCTTCTCTTGTTCCGTTAGGAAGACTCCATGGTATGTTTATCATTAAGGTCAGGAATTGCTCCGGTAGTAGAAAAAGTGTGTCGTAACAGTAATAAAACAAACGCAATCGATCTTACGATCGATTGACTTAGTGAGTAGAACAACTGTTGTTACAGTTCAATCGTCCTCGTCGATTTTGATCGACAGGTTAATTACTCGTCGTCAAATTACTCGTCGTCATCGTGTAATTTTAGCATACAAAACACATGCAATCTTAATACACAAAACACACGCAAAACCATCTTCGATCGGTCTTTCTGTTACCGTAATTCACCGTGATATTCTCAGTAAATATCACATGTTATTGTACCTTATCATGTAGAATTAGTACTAGGTTGTACGTAGATTTTAGGGCATGATAGTGTTTTAGAGTTGTTAATTCTTCGAAGAGTGAGCTGATGGGGAGAATTTCCGTAAGAGGCAATCCACATGGATAATCACCGACGATTATTCACTCAGGTTAAATAACCTTACGAATAAGGTTATTTGCCTTCGTGACTCTTCGTACGAACGAATATGCCTTTACACGGTGAATTCTTTTCAGTCCCCTTCAGTCGTAAATCCTCCAACCGTTAAGCGGCTGGATTCTATGACTTAACCTATTCATCGTGAGTCATTGTCGTGTTGAATACCAAACTGTATCCAGTCTACCATCAGAGGCCCTATCAAATAAAAAAAACGGGGTGGCGTTTTGCCTTTCATTCTGGCTCGCATCATGGCATTTTGCCCTGATCCTTGCCAGTTTGATATATTGTATTCATGGATCAAATTATCCATTTTCGAAATGCTCAATGCAGATCGAACATAAATCAACTTGTTACTTCGATCTAACAATCGATCGAACATTCCATCGAATGATTGATTCTTTACTTTACTTTACCACATGCAACGAGAACAATGTTCTCTGAAAACAGCGCCACTCATTAGCTTTGTAAACAAATCAGCAATATTTGTTGAACCTGGTTCCTTTGCAACTCTGATAATTCCTGCTGCAATAGATTCACGAGCTTTGTGATATGCAATGCTGTTGTGCTTCTTCTTACATGGGCTTTCAGGTCGTGTAACATTTGTAACAACCGAATCATTATCACAATACACATTTGTGCTCCTATCAATTGGAACACCCATCATTCTCAACTTGTACCTTAGACCTTCGACCAATTCGATTGCAATTTTCAAAGCAATGATTTCAGATCCAAAAGTTGATGTCTCAACTGTTGTTTGTCTTTTGGAAAACCAAATGATCGGTGCATTATTAATGAAGATAATAACACCAGTATGAGATCTCCTTGTTGCCTTGCATCCGGCATGATCAGCATCGACAAAACAGCTCATCGTCACATGTTTTCCCAAAGCTTCAGGCATATCTGTTGGTATGACTTCAGCGGCACCAGGATAAAATTCAGACCAGTCACATTTTTGAAATTTACTTTCATCAACACTTGGTACAGTATCATCAAAAACCAGTTTTGACCTGTTGTACTTTTTCAAATATGCAAATATGTGAAACAACTGATTCAAATGCCCGATCCTTGCCTGTGCCAAATACCTTGACATCAGTGACACTGGCATTACTATGTCAAGTCTTCCTAATTCGCAAATCCACCTGAGAACTCCAATTAAACCTTGATAGTAATTTTGCAATTCAGGATTCAATTCTTCTGATATATCAATTTCCGGTCGATAATCATGTGACAGTGGACTTGATGCTGATTTTGGTAGATACTTGTAGCCATATTTTTCAGTTCCTAACTCTTGTTCGACTGCTGCAACAGCTTTCGCTGTGTACTTAGTGCTTGATAATGACCATCTTGGCTTTGAATCATCTTCAAAGTAGAATTTCCCAATATCAGCTCCCAAATATAGAGTTGGCTCTTCAATCGTATCATCCTTCAATTTGAACTTTCGTTCAATGTTTTCTAGCTGGAACTTTGGATCTTCACCAGAACATAGGATATCATCTACATATGCAATGAGCATTGCCCAGTATCTGGATCCATCTTTCCTGGTTTCAATTCTTAAGTGCACATCCGGATCTGCCTTGCACGGTGAGTATCCAAGATCTCTCAAATGCTGGGTGAGGTATGACCTGAAAGATGCACCAGCAACCGGCAGTCCATACAATGCCCGGACAATCTTACAAGGTCTTCCTGCAAGGTGAGGTGGAAAACCATCTTCTTCTCTCGCTTTTAGGAAGTATTTCTCTTTAATCGGGGCTGTCAAATATGCATTTTGAATATCAGCTGAGAGAACCTTCAAATCATTCAGCGCTGCCAGCAGAAAGAATATCCTTACTGAGTCTCGACTGGGAACCGATGAATAAGTATTTTCTTTGGCCACTGCAGGGACTTTGTGGCCGTCCCCTACCAACCTGGCCTTCCTTGTTAGGGACCCAAGCTTGATGTCAAAAATCATGTGGGTTGTTATCTGTTTATGGCCAACTGGAATAACATCATCATCAGAAAATTCAAACGCTGCCATATTATTCGTCATTTCCTTATGAATTGCTCTTTCCCAGTGGTCAGTGCCTGTTTTCTTATCAATAGCCAGCGCTTGTTTGATTGAATGTGGCAATTCAACTCCATATTTGTGAGTCTTCAACCAATACTTTGCTGTTTTGGCCGCTTTAAGGATTCTATCCTTCCTTCTCAAAATTTTGTGCACCCACCATCTGAAAGCTGGTGATTTTTCAAGATTATTGTTAACTGCATACTCGGCTAATTGCACTGGAAATGATTCTTTCACATCACTTAACTTACACCACGATTCAGTGCCATCTTTCCAACTGGCTAAAATTCTCCAACCTCTAGTTGTAGGTTTATGAGTTTTCCTGCCATTTTTTGCTATGGTCGTGGCTTCATCATCAGTTAGTGCAGTGTTGTCGCATTCATGATCAATGAGCTCATCTAGTAGAGTGAACATCCTCCCGTCATCATCAACAGAGCTGTATAGGCTTTCTGCAACAATATTTGCCGTGTATTCCTCCATGGTGCCATCAGGTAGTTGCAATTTATACAGCCTCGTGTCTAGTATTGGATTCTCATTTCTGATTCCTATTG
Source organism: Pseudo-nitzschia multiseries (assembly GCA_037355745.1). Classification (NCBI taxonomy): domain Eukaryota; phylum Bacillariophyta; class Bacillariophyceae; order Bacillariales; family Bacillariaceae; genus Pseudo-nitzschia; species Pseudo-nitzschia multiseries. The sequence goes on from CM074791.1 coordinate 549,245, forward strand.
GTCTGTTTTGCAAGTCGCGAACCCTGTCCTTGACAATGCACCTGAGTCTTTCATCACCTCTTTCAATGATCACTTCATTTCCCAGATATTCATCTGGTTCATCAACATCTTTTACTGATGCTTCTGGCTCAGCCATTTCGAGTTTCATATCCTGTGTTTTTACTGGTTGATTCTCAAATAGCTCTATTTGGGGCTCTGGGTAGTTTTCCTGGAAGAATGATGCGCTGTCCTTGACTTCATCTCCAATCTTGGATTCAATTGATTTGTCGATCGCTTCCATTCTTCTTAGGACATCTCTATCCCTCCATTCATATTCCTTTACAGACCTTATTGAATTTGTAGATATTGGTATTGCCGACTCGGGCAGTAGCCAAAAACAATCTCCCCCACCTACCCTATTCCCACAGGGACCCAACCATCGCGCCAGCCTTTCAACACCTCGGGTGGAAGAATCACCTTTTTCATAATAAAACACAAAATCATACCATTCTGATGAAGTATATAATGTAATATCGGGTCTATAGCCATGGACCAATTCAAATGGGGTTCTCCCCATTGAAGAAGGGTTGTTGGAGGCCGTTCGCTGCCTGATATTAGCACATAGTTCACCACAAAATGACCATAATCTTCTTGGTGACTTCTTCTTTGCAGACTTGGTTGTGATTGTGCTACCAAGATGACCAATTGCTTGTTCTGCTCGATTTTGAAATGGGCAATGTGGCTGGATGAATGTCTGATGGATATGGTTGCGCTTTACAATTGAATTCCAGTGTGTTTTGTAGGTTCTTGGGGATCCTTGTTCTGGCGCACCATCAGAAATCAAATGCTCTGGGATTCCAATTTCGTGAATGAATGTTTTCAATCCTTGATGCGCCTGGGACTTGTCCTGTATTGGTATAAATACTTCAAACCCATTTCCATTTGTAAAGATCTGCGCACATTTTTCTTGCCTCATAATACTGGTAGTCCTGGCATGCCACGTATCAGTGTACCAGGTTCCTTGTGCGACTCTTTTGTTCCTGAAACGCTGAGTAGGCAGCCGCTTCATCAATGGTGATTGCAAATTCCTGAGTGCCTTCTGCGTCGTGACTTTCAATGTCTGCTCAGCTTTCTTAAAACTAATGTTCCAAGTTTTGGCTAGGCGTTCACAGTCAACTTTGTTTGGACCTTCAATCGTTATCACTGATGGCCCCCATTGATTTCTTCTGTCAAGAGACCTTCTTTCTAGTGTATTGTCAATTTCTTGCAAGCTAGGGGCCTGTTTTGGTTCTGCTTCAGGAGCTTCCATAAAGTCAAATTCTGTATCATCAAACAAAAATTGGTCTACCCTTTGCGCGCTTGAAATATTCCTTACTGAAGTGATCCGATGAGCAATATTTCCATCTGTTGCAATCTGGCATTCGGTTAGCATTCTCCTTGTGGATACCTGATGGACCCTCATCAGTTTGCATTGCTGCATGACACTTGGATGCCGATCTTTTCCTAAGCTGGTCTTGGGGAGGTTATCTGTAACGTTACTAGCAGGTTCTGTTACAACAGAACTTTCCTCCATTGCTTGGTCCTCTTCAGTTGACATAGCTTGAAGGCTGAATTGGTCCCCTGAAATTGGATCTCCATTGTCAATGGCTAGCTCGGCCATCCTGAACTTCAGTGAATGTGGATCCCAGGGAGTATCATTTGTTGCTATCAAATGTTGACATTCATCAAGTTCCATTCTTGTGGGCTTTCTTGTGGGAAAATATGAGATCACATTTCTCATACTCAGTTTGATAAAAACTTTCTTCGGATCATCATCCTCCAGTGGAGTTTGAATTGTAATTCCATGCTTGGATCGTGGATCAAATTGGCGAGGTGTTTCTTCAACAGAGTTGAAATTGCAGTCCCTCACTTGATTTGGGCATATCAAGCTGTTTTTCAATTTGTCCCCAAAGTACAGTGCTTGATGAAACACTATGATGTATACTTGGCCTGATGTTGGATTTGTCCATGCAGTCGCACAGCTTCCAATGGGGATTTTCTTGATGGGCTTGTACTCTTCAGAAAAAGGTGCAACGTCAACGTGTGTTGTGATTTGATCAGGATTCAGCAATACCATATTGCTTCCTGCTGCAGTAGTATCTGCATGTGAGTCTAACTCACAATATCCTTCTTCACTTTCCCCATCATCAAAACCTACAGGGACATTCATCTGGTATAATGACCGGCTCACCATTTTTAACAATTTGTGTTCTAGTGATAGTGTCCGGTTATTATGTCATTTCTTAGATTTTGATCCAAAACTGTCACCAGCGCCTTCATTTTCAGTTTCTTTCTTTTTAGTCTCAGCAGCCTTGAGATTTCGTTTCTTTTTAGCCTGTCTCATCTGGTAAAGCTCCTGGCGCTGTTCTTTTGACATTGTTTTATAAACACTTGTTGGGTAAGGCTTGCACTCAACTTTTCCTGTAAAAGTTCCAGTTGTCTTTTGCTTTTTGTTGCTGGTTGTGCCCATAGAATACAAACTTCTGGAACCTCTTTTACTCTTCCCTGTTGCAAGCTTTTTCAATCCAAGACGATTGGTGAATAGAATCAAACATTCGTTAAAGTTGTCCCGGTAATCTTTGCTCTCGTCAATTGCATCTGCTTTTGCAGCATCAAGTCGCTCATCACTGATTGAATTGATAAAATCCCAGACAAATCTTCTTTCATTATGATTCTTTTCAAATCTCAGAATCGTTCCATGAAAAGCAGTCCAATTTCGCTTGTGCTTGTTCCAGTCGTAACCCTTGGAATCCCCAGTGTAGTGTGAATCTTTCATATCCTGATATGTCTTATTCAGAACCATAGTGATATTGGTATCAGTGTAAGCGTGTTGCATGAGAGAAATGAAAGCGTTTCTGGCATTACCAGAATTCAGTGCAGTGTTTTGGAAATGTGCCACATATTCCCAACCGGGACCTTTTCTAGTCGCATCACACAGCAACCTCCAGACGACGTTGTTGTCCTCATCATACTGGGGACCTGACAGGACACCACATCTTTCATTGTAATCACTCCAAGTTGGATAAGTATCTGTTGTAGTTTGCCCGACTGTTCCAGCCCTGGCTTCATCAGTAACTTCTTCCTTTTCTTGGGGTCTTATGACATACAAGATTGGAAAACCCTCAGAGTTGAATCTGTATCTCAAGTTTTGTCGGAAGCCTTCCTCCCATTCCCTGAATTTTGTGAGGTCCTTCAGCTCTGGTGGAGTTGCTTTTTCCTGTGATTTCACACTTGATTCCATCATCTTGATTCTGAATTGCTGCATTTCCAAGTTGTTTGGGTTTGCGTTCCAGTCGATAGCCATTGGCTTGACTCCAATCAATGGTTGATACCGGGCCCAATTTGCCCAAGTTAGGAGCCTCGATGATAGTCTGTTACCGTAGTGGATACTTTTTGGATTAGGACAGTCTGGACTGATAGATTTCAATCCATGCATGAACGATTTAATGCTCTCTTTGTTGAGGTCTGTAATTTCTCGGATATTAGACATCCCTCCCCTCATAATTTCTTCAGCTGATTCATAGTTGATGCCAAAATCCATTAGGCTGCTCCTGAAAGCAAGCTGTTCTGGGTTCAGAAATCTACCATTGTTGAATCCCCTTATTTTTATCCTGGGTTGGGATGACCTTCTTCCTAGCCGTTCAGCTCTTGCGTTCTCTGCATTTTGGTCAGCATCATTTCCTTCATCCTCATCATCTGGATTCACACCCTTTCTTTCTGCATCTCTCATTGCCCTGACTCTTTTCTTTATTTCTTGGTCGATGATTCTCTTCATGGTTGAGTTTGATTCTGGGTCCTCTAAGGCCCTTTCCATGACTTCCATGATTTTATCTTCCAATTTCTCTTCCAAATCTTCATCGTCTGAATCGTCATCGTCTGAATCGTCATCGTCATCCACTTCCATTTTTGTTTCTTCCATGTCGTCGTCCGCTCTGGTTCGTACCATGGTGATAAATTGTGTATTCTAATGGAGTTTCAAACTGTATTGGAGGAGTATGGATGGTCGATTCGATGTATTTGTTTCGAAATATTCGGATGGTGGTATTCGATGTAAGTTTCGAATATTCGGAGTAGAATAGATGATATTCGATGGAATATTGAATGTTCAATCGATGGTGGTATGTGGAGAGAGAATGTAATCGAATCGAGAGTTTGGATGTGAGGGATGGGTATTTATCGTTGGTGACTGTCAGGTGGTCTGCTTATCTGTTTTGTATTTATCCGGATCGAATTTTCGTTCCGGTTAGTTAGTTTTGTGTGAGCTTTTGCTTTTGTTGCAAATCAAGATTGTGAGCTTTCCTATCCTTTCTTGGGATTTTGCTCATTCTGTATTTCTGTGGTGAAAGATTGAAAGATTGTTTCCTGAGAATTTAGTGTTCTCTTTTCCTTTTGGATCTTTGCGATCTTTCGTTCTTCGAGATTTGGTGTTCTCGATTCTAGAGCAGATGTTCTTTCGCAATCTGTTCTTTCGCAATCTGTTCCTACCGCAGATGTTCTTCGCGGTTTGTTTCCCACCACATAATACTTGAGGCTCAATCTTCTAGCTCACGTCATTCTTGTTTTCAGTGAAAGATCAGTGTTCTTGGATATTGATTCCTTTCAACTGATGCCAACCTGGGCGATTCGTTCAGCTGAATCGTCCAGTGTCTTTTCCCTTGCTTGTTTTGCTGGATCGTGAAACCCGATGGAGCCTACCATCTTGGTTCAGGTCTTTGGTCTCTTCTTTCAGGGAGACCGCCCTGGTGTTGGTCTATTCCAGGGCTCCACAAGCAACTGCCCCTTTTACATCCTTGAGGGTTGATGCCGGTAGCTGATCAGGCTATTCCGGATTAGTCTTCGAGCTCAACTGCGTTTCTCTTGGGAAACGCCATTCAATTCGGTCCTCCACAGCTCGTAGAGTGCTGTGGGTCTGATAAACTAGAAAAAGTGTGTCGTAACAGTAATAAAACAAACGCAATCGATCTTACGATCGATTGACTTAGTGAGTAGAACAACTGTTGTTACAGTTCAATCGTCCTCGTCGATTTTGATCGACAGGTTAATTACTCGTCGTCAAATTACTCGTCGTCATCGTGTAATTTTAGCATACAAAACACATGCAATCTTAATACACAAAACACACGCAAAACCATCTTCGATCGGTCTTTCTGTTACCGTAATTCACCGTGATATTCTCAGTAAATATCACATGTTATTGTACCTTATCATGTAGAATTAGTACTAGGTTGTACGTAGATTTTAGGGCATGATAGTGTTTTAGAGTTGTTAATTCTTCGAAGAGTGAGCTGATGGGGAGAATTTCCGTAAGAGGCAATCCACATGGATAATCACCGACGATTATTCACTCAGGTTAAATAACCTTACGAATAAGGTTATTTGCCTTCGTGACTCTTCGTACGAACGAATATGCCTTTACACGGTGAATTCTTTTCAGTAGCTCGTGTGATATTTTATGAAATCAGAGTTTGCTCACCGAAGAACAATGGCAATACTGTAAGACAGGGATTGCTCACCGTTGATGCGCGATGGGAATCAATGCGCCGTGGGAATCGATATGCCGTGGGAATCGATTACTTAGATTGATACGGGACTCATTGATTCGTACGAATAGGAAATCTACCCATTGGTAGCTTTGGTACTTCTGGTCACGAAAGGAATTTAATACTCCCCATGTCTCCTTGTGAAGGGACATCACGCTCTACATGATGCTTCCATCATCCTGAAGAAGGTCGCCGGTATTACCACAAAAGTGGAAGATGGTCCTGAGCAGTGGATACACAACTGAGTGACTCCAATGCTTGGTGAGAATGTCTGCACAGTTATCCTTACCTGGGATGTGCATCATTAAAATGAAACCTCTCGCTATCATGCTTCGTACGTAGTGAAACGACAGAATATTATGACGCTTGTGCAACCTTGCGTAAGGGAAGGTTGACGTTTGGATCATCTTTTCGTTGTCACCCCAAGAGTATGAGACATCATGGACTCGTGTTCCTAGGTATCGGAATGAGTGGCGTAAATCGACGATCTGTTCGATGCAAGTCCTTCCTGCAACAAATTCGGCTCCAAAAGTGGCTGTCTCCGTAGTAGACTGCTTCTTCGAGAACCACATCATGGGAGTCCTGTTCGCGAAGTGAAGAATACCGGTTACTGCCTTACCACTGAGAATATCATGCATGAGGTTGGCATCATAGAAATGTGTCAACACTACTGTCTTTCCAAGCGGTGCAGGAGCGTCGTCGGGTAGCTCTTCAGAATGCTCCCCATAGATGGTGTTGGACCAATCGATGGTGTCGGGTTTAGTCAATATAAAATCTGGTGGTTCCACGCGGAATCTGATTTTAAAATGTCTAAACTTGGAGATATATCCATAGATACGTTTTGCACGTTCGAGATGCCCATCTCGTGGCTGAGCTCTGAAACTTGAGAGCGTCATCACGGCTGTTTGTACATCGAAACGGCCAATAGCGATGATCCATTGTAGTGAACCGATCATACTTTGGTATTTCTGTATACCGGTTTCTTCGAGAAAGGCTGAGGAATCCAATTCGGGATGATCGTTCTCCGCAATGGGTGATTGGAACCTAGTGTTAGGTTTGCATCCGAACATTTGTTCGTAAGACGCTTCCATCTTTTCGATGAACTTTATGGGATTCATGCATAGAACACCATGTTCGTCGCGCTCAAATCCACAACCTAAGTGAAAGTTCATAGGTCCGGATCCCTTCAGTTTGAAGTTATATGGTGACGACTGCAATATCTTCAAGAAGGAATTGGGATCTGCCATGCAGAGACATAGGTCATCGACATATGTGCATATAAGCTCATATACACGTTCACCATGCTTGTTCGTTCCGGGTTTGAGGAATATTTCCGGTTCTGCGCGGGATCTTTCGAAGCCGAGTTCAATGAGACAAGCCGCGAGTAAGTCTCCAAAGCACTTGCCTGAAGACCTGAGACCGTATAGGGCTTTGTAAATGATCAGCAGGTGACCCTCCAGCGATCCGAATTCGGGACCTGCCTTGATGCATACTTTCTCGCAGGTGACTGCTTCTAAGTAGGCGTTACCTATGTCGGTGCCCCATGCTTCTAGGTCGTTGAGTTCAGCTAGGAATAGGCACATATGTAGGCCGCGGAGAGATACAACGCCTGCGTAAACACTATGGATAGGGGCCTCAGTGAGATTACCGTTAGCAACGAGGCGAGCCTTGTGTCTACCGTCGTGCTTGACAGCATATATCATGTGTACCTTGATCTGTTGGAATCCCGGGGGAATTGAGCTTGTCTTGTACACGCCTTTATCAATGAATGTATTGTACTCATTGAGTTGTGCCATTTCCAGAGTGGTGGCATCTTCCCATTTGGTGTTTCCGTTGGCTTGATCAAATCGGAGGGCTTCTTCGTGGTTACGAGGCACTTTGAATCCATATTGATACTGCGGAGTGGTACGGAAAGAACGTAGTTTGGCTTGGTGCACGAGTCGATCAAGTTTCTTGGTTCGTCACGCTAGGTTGGTGATTCGCTTGAGTCGTTTCCAACCCGGGAGGTCAAGCAAGTTGTTGTCTTTCCCATATTTTGCAACGGTGACAGGGTCATCAGCCGCAATGTTGGCCAGGGGTTCATATGTGCGTTCCATATTTTCCCATTCAATCCAAAGGTTATACTTGGAACCTTTGTATTGAGGATGCTTGTTATCCAGTGGACCTTGGTGTCCTAGGATGCGGCGAAACGACCAGAGTTTGCCGTCTTCTTGTGTTGAATCACGATGTATGTAATTCATGACATCATTGTATGCAATGATATCATCGAGTTCGTCATCGGAGTGTTTGCACTTGAACTTGATGAAGTCGTTGTTGCGTTCAAGACTGTCTACAACATCGACGATGGTAAGACGTTTCCGAGTGCCATCCGGATTGGTTACAAGGAAGGATCGTCCTTGTAGATTGGCAATCGGGATCGTAGGAATGGTAATGGGTTTACCGTCATCGTCAAATTGTGCGTTACCTTCTTTGTCAGTAACAACTACCTGTGATGGGTCTACTGAATGAGTAGCGGGGTTGGTGTGTGGAGTTGTGACGTCACTAACATCAAACTATGCTAGTTCTGGTGGGTCAAAATCATCTTCAGTAAGGAGAACGCCATCGGAGGTCTTGCTGAAGATGTGTGTCGTAGGAGGACCATCAAAACTCTCCCCATAGTTGTTAGGGAGTGGAGAAGGGGACCAGCTCGGGCTGTCATCGACCTTCTTATAAAGAAAGCTCGGTAACGAGGGGTGGGCGGGTGGTTGAAGAATTGGTTGAGTGCCAGATGCGTGGGGCGTAGTATCTGGTTGTTTGTTGGGTACAGATGGAACGGTGTCATCGGTAGTGTCAGAATCAGCGGGTGAAACGCTAGGGGGAACGGAGTTGGTTGGTTTCGTAGACTCGTCAATGAGTTTATTCTGATTGGTATGCTCCCCATGTTTGAATGCTGGAGCTTCTATAGTGGCGTATAAACGGGGCAAGGAATCCTTTGCGTTACGCCATTTGATGAAACCATCATCGGTAAATAGGCCCGCGCGTTTGTTACGTGACTCAGGCGTAAGAGCAGATCGAACACCGGATCGGTCAAGTAACTTGTTGGTAACGGGATCCCAGATTTGGAAGCAGAGTCCATTGCCAACATGTTCGGCGATGCCGACGAAATGACCTAGGCGTTCGGTAGACTGGGTACCGAAAGGAGAGTCATTGGTTTTGAAATACACAGGTTCAAACCAGAAGAAACTGGTGTATGCGCTGATGTCGCCGAGTGTACCGGTGGCAATGAAGATCGGTTGTTTATCGGACAGCGTAGGATCAGAAACAACATTGAGGAGACCCGCGACGTATGTCATGCACAGTAGCCATAGGTGTGGTGGTGTGCCGGTACGATCCATGACGCGATTGACAATGCGTTTGAACGTTTGGTATCGTCGTTCGAATTGATTCTGGTGTTGGTGATACGGTTCACTTTGCCAGAGTCCAATCCATAACATTTTGAGGTAATCGATGACCTTCTTACTGGATTGATAGTTACCGTGGTCGCAAAGGAGGCGGATGGGCCTGCCCCATTTTTGAACAAAGTTCTGGAAGCAGGATAGGAAATCGCCGGTGGTACGCATTTCCTCAACGTGTATAATATGTGATTTGCGGCCAAAGAAGATCTGAGCAATCTTGGAGCCACCATTAATTGCTGGGACATCCAAATAGACAGCATCGGACATAACATCGTCATTGAAGGGGCGAACGTTCATGGCTGGTTGAGGGGAATGAAACCGTTTGAAAATGTTGCCATCAGGGCTAACCGCTAACGAATCATATTGGGTTGAGTTTTCAAACGTGGCTTTGATGCGATCGGTGGAAACCCAACAAAAGAAAGGTTTCAGGGATAAGTAGTCATGTTCGTTGGGGTATCTTTTGCGGGGCGTAGCTGTAATACGTGTAGTATCACTGGCAGTACAATCCGTCGGAAACGCAGTGACTGTTCCAGAGACTGCGGGTAGCGCGCAGCATGCGAGACGTTCTTGATGAGCGTAGTCGGTGGAAGTAAGCCAAAAGGAGCGATTGTTGGCCCTATGATCATCAATAGGAAGAAAGGGAGATCAAGTGGAATGGCTGGAATACGAACTGAGGGATGTGACCGTGGAGGACCCGGGAGAAACGGAGATATCTAATCCTTCAAGACAGCGTGGGTTCCCATATTTGTCGTAATCGGCATAAGGGAGTTGCTGTGGCTGGGGAGGATATTTCTGGAGAAATTGTTCATCCTTCGCACTGATCGTGGTATCGAGAACAGATGGGTCCCAATGCTTATCGGATGTCATGATGACACGTGGGAGCGTGTCAAACTCAACAGTCATATACTTTCGCATCGCAAGGTATGGTAAACCGTGTCGTATGCTAAGAGGCAGTGCATAGCCATCGGAGGTGGTGATGACCTGTCCTCCGCCCGCTTTGATGGATGTGTCGTCGACAGTGGAAAAATATGCTTCCATCTGGCCGGATGACAATATAGAAGGATGTCGTCCTGTATAGGCACATTCATTGAAAATGAGGATGACGGGGCCTCTGTTTGACATGGAATATGCCCCGCATGTAGCAATGAGGATATTTTGTACCTGATGATTGTTAATGCCGGTGACATTAACGTATCGTGGTGGGATATCTTTGGAGATGAGACATGCATCATTGCCGATGATGCAACCATTTGCGCCGCGATCGACCATGGCAAAACCAGGGCTAGTAACCGTAGTTTTGTGTATATGGTATGTGTATGACGTTACTGGACCATCGTTAGGAAAGGTGAGATCATCCTCGGGAGTATACCACTGGTGAAAATTGGCGGAATACGATGGTGTTCCCACAGGTATTTGGGTGTCACCGTCCTTTTTGTACTGAATGTCAGGGTTGTCTGAAAGGAATCGAGCGGGATGCGCGGGTGACACGGAAGATTTGAGAGGTCGCTGGTCCTTAGACGAAGAGGTCGTTGATTTGTATACACCTAGGGATGCATGGAAAACACCTCTACGATCATTCTCTACAGCAGGATGAAGGTCTGCTGCGGAATTGGCATGCTCATCTTTGGTCGAAGTATCGTCTTTTCGAAATGATACCGAGTGTTCATGTTGGTATGCATTCCGGGTAATGGGTTTGACACTGTTGGGGTCAGGTTGGTCCGTGTTAAGTAAGTCGTGCCGCAATGAGGCAACCACGATTTTCTTGCCTTCCGGAGAAAAACTGAGCCAACTCTTCATGTCCTGACGTGACAAGGCCTTCCATATGTTTGTAGGCAATCTTGTGGTAGGGTCAGGGGTACGTCCAGCCTTAAACACAGCATAATCTTGATAGTCTCCTTCAAATTCGATAGGGAGAGCATAGTCATCATGGTTTTGGCTCGATTCAGAAGAAAAATCATGAACGTGTGCACGTACGGTCGACCGAGGAGCAGACATCGCGGACTGGGAATCAAGTCGAGTTGCTTCGAGTAAAAGCGTGATTTTAAGATCGTGGATAGCAGCAGCTTCGGCAACTGCATCCGTTACGGTGCTATTCGTCCCACCTGGATCCTTGACTTTGGCAAACTGTTCGCTAAGCTGGAAGCTGGAATAGCATGCTTGACATAGTGCTGATTTAACAGTATGGTACTCAAGGGGCTTGTTGGGAGGACGGAGCTTCTTGAGGTGATTCAATTCATCAAACCAATGTGTGATGAATTTCACTTTGGATTCCTTCCAATTGTTGAGATTCAACTTGAGCAACGCTTGTAGCTGAGTCAAATTGTCATATACCTTGGCTTTTGATTTGCTGTGAAGGTTTACGAAATCGAAGTATGCCTTGCGTCCATCACGAGTGGTAGAATGGCTGTGTACACACGATGCAGAGAGATCGCTTTTGAAGACTTCCAACATTAGTACCCAGAAGAAGGCACACTGTTTGAGGAAGAGATCACGTGTATAACACTGAAGTGCAGCTGGAGGCCAAGTTTCATCGAGGAATGTCTCTGTGTCGATGTCGTATGCCTCGAGTTTAGCCTTGAAACCAACGAGCCAGTGTTCGAATCTTGAGTCATTTGTGAGGGGCGTAAAGGACTTTTCATCCCGTGCTTTTCGGCACCAAGATTTGTAAACATTCCGGCGGTTGCCAAAATCAGCTCCCTCACCCTCACTACAGCTTCCAATGTACGATCGGCTACTCCCATCTGCGACACTTGCTGAGGTCACTGACCCTCCAAACGCCGCTCCTGCATACATACGATCATTGCAATCCCCATATCGTCACCAGCTTTGCTCCAAATCATATTACCAGCTCACAACCATGGAATTCAATTCATCCATGGAATTCAATTCTATAAGTGTTGAATCGAGGGGTGTGCATCTGAATCGAGGGGTGTGCATCTAAATCCAGGAGTGTGCGTTGGATAACTGCTTGACGCTTAATTTGAACGCGCTTAACTTCCAGCGTTTTCACCATAAGCCTCCACCACTTTACTTATGCTCCCCGCACGCTACAAGGATCCCACTGAACACAACCTCAACGAACCGACTGATAATTCAACACTCCTTCACTCCGTGTTGAATCAAGGGGTGTGTCGCCGGTTCGTGTGTACCCAACACAAGCGACCTCACGGTACTTGCTTAACGTGCTAAAACAAACGATACATGCCTTAACGTGCTGGAAAGATAAGATACGCATCGATATTCCGTCTCATCCCCAATTTGCTTTAACGCGTTCCATTCGATTTATACTATGGTCGACCCCTTTGCCGGCTGTTCAACATCCGCTATGGACTTTCAACGCTCATTCTTCACGGAACGTACTTAACACACTAAAAACGATTCTCGTGACTCAGTATCAAGCCAAACAAGCTGGATCAGAGGTTCTCAAACAGAAGGATTCTTTCGACCATCCTTTGGTACGATCTTCAATCCTTGACCTGATATTCTCCTTGAGTTCCTTACGACCAATCCATCGCTTGATTTCTACAATTCGTTTCACAATCAATTCCTACGATTGATTCCGAATATCCCATCACTCGATCACTCGATTGATGACCCATACTCGGTTTTGTCCTCAACAATCTGAGCCATTGTTCTCCTACAATACTCAGGCGTTCGAGGATCTCTACGACGCGTCTCTTTGAAATTCTATGACAAGTCAATCAATTCCCTTATCAATCGATTCTTGAACCTACCATCAATCCCATCTACGATTGATATACACGAGTTCGATTTGATTGAACCGAGGCTATACCTACATCAGCATTTGATTCTCCGACTTACCGTTGGTCCGTCTTCCTCTCCAAAGACATTCCTCTTGATTCTACAGCATGTCTCTTTGCGTTTCTACGAGTTAATTCTGATTTCCCAATCTCGTCTTCCAAGATATGATACGCCATCACTTTGAATATGGGCTTTTAGCGTCTCCACTCTGCTGGCAATCTACGATTTATCTTCCATTCTACGACTTTATTTGACTTCACTCGACAATTCTGATTCCACAATCTATGATTCAATCTCTTTGTTGGCATTTGATAATTCATTCTGGAATCAATAGATCTCCCTCCTTCCAGTTCAAAGATATGAATACGTCGCTGTGCTCTTCTATTCACAACGTACGATTCCATCCTACGGCTTGAAGCAGCAATCAATCCTCGACGTTTGACTTTATCCGATCTACACTTCATTCCAAGACCCATCACTCGCCTTCTCCTAAGATCAAACAATTGATCTAATCTCCACAATCGTCTGCAACAACTAATCCCATCATCCAAGATACCAATCTCTTTCGAGTCACGCAATCCGGCATGCTTTGTTTCGGATCTATCCAACGACATTTGATTCTACGACTCCATATTATGTTTCGTCTCCACGCCTACATTTGCAATTCCTCCTCTCGGACGACTCTTGGTCATCCCCTCCCTGATACCAAACACCGGATACCAAGCACTGTTCAATCAATCTACGATCAAATGCTTTCTGCGGTCCATCCATCTACAATTGCGCAATTTCTACGATTGGTTCTACGCTCCATATACCATCTTCGATTGGTTCTATCCCTTCTTCTACTCCACATTCAACCAGTCTGATCGATTCCTTCAACTCAGTCGGCACTCAAGCCAATCCATTTCTTGGACATCGTCACCCTCGTCTCCACAGACATTCTTTTGTCTTGACAGCCCCTCTCCACATGATTCCCCAATCCCACCTGTCGAGATCCTACCCTTCTGAGTCCTCTGTTCCAGATCTCTACATTCTACAATTTGATGCTACGATCATACCGACTCCTACGACCTAGCAATTGTATTTGACAATCCATCATCATCTCTTTTGCTACAAACGTGATGCTCAAATGAATATCTATGTCTCGACACTACTCCGGTTCCAGATATCCCTTTTGTTTCTACAACCATGGACTTTGATAGAACCATGAAATTCGCCCTACGGTTTTGTATCATTCACAATCATGGAATTCGATTGAACCATGGAATTCCATTCCATGCGTGTTGCATCAAGGGGTGTGCATCTGAATTAAGGGGTGTGTATTGGATAGCCACATGACGCTTAATTTGGACGCGTCTACCTTCCAGAGCTTCCCCTCATAAGCCTCACCCAATTTATTGTCAGTGCACGCTAACAGCAAGTTTAACAAGGTAGGAATCCCACTGAGACCACTTCGATGAACCGACAAATAATTCAACACTCCTCCACTATGTGTTGAATCAAGGGGTGTGTAGCCGGTTTGTATAAACCCAACACAAAACAAACTTACTTAACGCGCTAAACAAAAAAAAAAAACAATACATGAGCGTTCAAGTATCAAGACAGGCATAAGATTCAAAGCTTGAATAACATACGAGCTATGGGCCTTTGGTATGATCTTCAATCCTTGACTTGATATACCGTATCAACACACAATCCATCATGGATCTCCCCTCCGTCAAGATCCTCAACAGAGCCTCCCGCTCCAGTGCAAATAATACGTCTCCTCTCCAATCTCCTCAAGGATCTAAGTCTTCTGTCGTTCCCGCACAACCAACTCAAGGCTACAAA